>CM060919.1:248076891-248471891 GCA_030737875.1 Allium sativum
AAAATTAATACAACTTTTATTGCAGCGGAGAAATAGTTTGGTTACAACAACATCAAAAACCAACAATAAAACCAAGTACACTTAATATCCATCTTGACAAATTATTTTCTGAGTACATAAAATAAAAAGCATAACCCCAACATAAGTAGCCATAAAAGAGATAAGATGAACTTTACTTTCAGCAATCTAAGCACTTCCAAAAGAGAGAGAAAGAGGTCCAAAGCAAGCTCCACTAGCAATAGTCCCACCCTGAGAACCGGGGGAGGGGGGAAGGAAGAAAAGAGGCGAAAACAAAGGGGTCAGACATAAAGTTTGGCGAGTCCAATAACTTTAACAATATAATTAATAAAGTAATTAGGATAAGGCATAAACTGGTAAAACAAGGAATGACTGTGAAGCAAATGGGCAAGACAAAACAAACAAGAGGAATATGCTGGCGTTAACCGTGCTTCTAATCACTATAGGACAATTACTGTACTGCACCATTACTAGTCACACTAAAAGTTGATCCCGCCTACTGAACATAATAATCATAATGGTAGTTTCGTGTACCCCTAGCTTTCTTCATAGGTGTCGCCTGCCCCTATCTCCACTAGTTGTACCAACTACCCCCATGCGATCGGCTCCCTAACTAGTAGATACCTGTGCTGGTCCCACAGTGGGGTGTATCACTCCCCAAAGTGGAAACCGGATACCACTAAAGAGGCACGGCTTATATCTACACGATGCAACAACGCCTTACCTACTAGCCCGGGCCTACGCATGCACATGACCCCATTGGACTTGCGTTGCCACCACTAACCCGTTTTGACGTCTTACAATCAAACCCAGTAAGCGTGTCTCGTCCTCGATCTAACTCGAGCTCACAAAGATACTTAATGGGTTACTGGTTTGAAAGGGTCTCCATGCTTGACACAAGCTTTCCACTTATGCTTGGTCCCCACTAAGATTTCCCACTTAACCCCTTCTTATTCATGTCTTCTTGCATGTTTCAATTTGGTTAAGTGTTTCTAATCGTATCTCACATGTCACCCACTTAACCCCCATGTCCCACCACATGTTTATCTTGGTTAAGTGTTACTTAATTCATTATAACCGTAACCTTGTAAGATCTCTCACATTAGACTTTGGATTTCTGGGTGGGTCCGGGCAGTCTTATACCGCAAACGAGCCTAACCTCGTGTCTTTAAAATTGTTACGCATTTAATTTATGCCTTCGACCTCACACATTAGACTACCGTTTGTGGTTGCTGGATTTGTCAGGCAGGTCCGGGCAGTCTTATACCACAAACAAGTCTAACCTCGTGTCTTAGGCGTTTATTATTACTCATAATTATTTCACCCCAATATGAATTAATTATCCCTATTCAAATTTTCAATAATTTCCAAATTAATCTATGTCTATAATTGTCACCTAAATTATGTCCATACTTTTCAGGTATATAAATTATACCAATTAGTGTCTCAAGTTAATTATATGCCTTTAAAGCCATTTAATGCCAATTCACAATTTGTATAATTAATATTTTCCCATTGTCCCCGCGCCGTTCGTACGTTTAATATGAAATATGTTAGACTCGTAAATAGTCTAACTCATAAAAAGAAAAGTAACATGACAACTTGCATAACACATAAAATAGATCTAACTTGCGAATAAGAATTATAACATAAGTTTGCATAGCCAATAACTTGCATAGGCAATGGACATATAGAACATAAATTTGCATAAACTACCGTGGATCTAAATATAGGTCTAAACATGAAATTGTGAACTTGCATATATGAATATGGGTTTCACCTAAACTTGCATACGTGAATATGGTTTTCACTTAAACTTGCATATGTGAATATAGTTTTCACCTAAACTTGCATATGGATTCCTACAAACTTGCGTATGAATTTAAACATGTAAACTAATATCTCATGTTTTACATATAAACTAGCATATGTATATACTTGATTCACATATAAACTTGTGTATAATTCACATATAGACTTGCATAAGATTCACATACAAACTAGCATATGGTTTACATCTAAACTTGCATATAAACTAATGTCATAAAATGAATCAAGTTAAACATATGTGATTGGACATATGGAATAGATCTACTAACATAAGTCAACAAAACTGTCATATGTTTACCAATAGACGATAACAAAGTTAAGTAAGGTCACATGATTCAACAGACATGTTCTCGTAATCCCGATTATAACTCATCATAATTAATTTATTAACTATTTTGTGAAAGAAATTGTACTCACAAAGACGGATTAGAGAAGAGAATAATTCGTTCATCGTTTGTATTAGAATCCTGACTTGCAATTCCTAAGCTTTGAGAAGAAGAACTATTCCAGCAGTAGCATGGAGGCCAAGAGATTAATTTAGTTTATGTTTAGAGCTTGAGTCTATGCGTGCTTATATAGAAGTTTAAACTTATGTGAGTCGTTAGATCATCCTAGGAGCAATCACAACCGTCCAGACTAGACAGAGTTATCCAGAATTGCCACCTATGCCCTAGTGACTCAGCAACAGGTCAGAAAAGGCTCAGCAACAAGTCAGAATCATCACAGTTCAGATCTGACTGAGGGGGTAGGTCGACACCGAGGTCGACCCCCAGGTCGACCTGTATAGGGGAGGTTGACCCCTGCTCGACCTGGCCTGGAGCGGGAAAATCCCGACCAGTCCGCTTCTTTGTTTGAATTCGAATTTTTTAATTTAATTTTGAGCTGTTTTAATTTATTCTAATTCCTAAAACTTCTGAGGGCCATAACTTCCTCATACGAAGTCCGATTTACTAAAACTTGGACTCTATTCCAAGCAAAATTTCGAGGCGAACGCAATGGCGTAACCCATTTTCCTTAATTATTCTCCTAAAAACTAAGTGTTCTTAAAAATTGTTAATTTTAATATTTAAAATTACGGGGTGTTACAGCTGTGTTAAGACTGATCTGCTTGCACTAGTTATATAGTCTACCTTATGGTATTTACAATGAATCACTGTGAATATCACAAGCAGTCTAGACTCAAATGAACGTATGAGTGTGTGTGTGTATCAGACTAAGTCTAGAAATATGATGAGAAACACACCAAAATTCTCAGGGAAATAAAATCTAAAATAATTTTATATTTGTCAGATATTAAATCTATTTTTATTTCCATTTTACTATGTGTGTTTCTATGACGGGTATACAGGTGACTGGACTGGATATTGAAGCAAATGAAGATTCAATGTGTGTCTATGAATGTATATGAGTCTATATGTTTAAACTAAGCAATACTGAGTGAATTTTAGTGAGGAATACTATGAATATCACAAGTAGTCTAGACTCAAATATATGTCTATACATATCAGACCAATCTAGAAATATGATGAGAAACACACCAAAATTCTAAGGAAAATAAAATTTAAAATAAATTTATATTTGTTAGAATTTAAATATAATTTTGTACCATGAATATATATATATATATATGAAGGTTCAGTGTGTGTCTATGAATGTATATGAGTTTCTATGTGTTAACCGAGCAATACTGAGTGAAATGTAGTGAGGAATATCTTGTATATGAAATTGAATGTATTATATTATCGAGAAATGTAAAATAGTGGAGTTAGAAGTTTTTACTATTCCAAATGTTAAAATAAAATATCTATTTGAATAAAATACTATTTGAATACTAAATTCTGTGCAATAACATTTTATTCAAAATAAATATTTGTGTATGTGATGTAGTATAGAATTGTACAGACTCAAACACATTTATATAATAATATATATGTTTGTTATCTTCAAACAAAAATCATATTGTTATATTCAACAATCTCCCCTTTTTGATGATGACATACAAAAAGGTTTTGAATGTGATTAATGTGTTTGACGGTGAAGTATAGAACTCTGCCTATTTGTATGCTCTCACTACAATTGAACTCGCCCTACATATGTTCATATGAATGATTTTAAAATCAAATAAATGTCCAATATTAATAATATTCTTGAAATATTCACTCATCAATCAAAATCTTGACCATTCTCCCCCTTTTGTTATCATCAAAAGGATAATCAAAATCGAAATAGCAATGAATATAGACTAGAAGTATAAATTCAAATCAAGAGAGAGAGTGTATATCGTAAACCTCATCTTATCAAACAAAAACCATAATATTCTTCAAACTAGAAGCAAATTTCATATTTCAAAATGATGGATTTACAATGGATTTTATAAAATGAATATGAATTCTAATAATTTTCAAATAAATTTTAAAAACCAAGCACAAAATAGCGATGGATTTGGACAATAATTATAAATTCAAATCAAGATATAAATTAGATTATCGTAAATCCTAAAACAATCAAATAAAAATGATAACAATACAGAAAATATAAACACATTTCACATTTCAAAGGATGGATCGAAAGGTCCATTATTACGTAACAAGGAGGATTTCATATATATATATATATATATGCAATTTATCCTCTCTTTTTTCTTTTCTTTTAATTTTCCCCTTTTTATCTTTTTTAATTATATTTTAAGAGCACACTAACCATGCATAGCCATAAGGACTTTTAAATGAGGTCAGTTGCAAATTAAATTATAAGCATTCTCTAACCATGCATGACCATATCTCACTTATTATATATGAAAAATCCCCCGTTATATAAAACCATAATGAATGATAGAAATACGGTAGATATGTATATGGTCATGAAATAAATTTCTAGATTAATCATATTATGAAATATGTTCAACCATAAAAGGATTTCTGGATATTTTCAGCTCTCTCTCATTTTGAAAAAATAGTAAAGTCACATTTCCATCACAAATTTTAAAACTGCACTTTACTTAATGATGTAAAAAAAATTAAACTCTCCACATTATTTTAAACCATGATGAATGACAGAAAGATAGTAGAAAAAGAAGACAATTGTGAAATAAGTACCACTTTAAAGATATTATAAAATCAATCCAATCGTCATGAGAATTTAAATAATATCATCTCTTATTATGAAATATACAATAGTCACAACTCATCACAATTTCATAAATCTAATAATAATTTTGATGAGTTTCAAATATACAAAGTGCATATTATCAAAGTACAACGCAGCAAACATGAACATCCTGGCACGTGACTAGAATTAGTTTTTATTGGTAATGAAGACGAGCAAGTGGTTCCATGTATTCATAATTTTCAAGATATTAGCTCGGAGGATCGGTTTGATGCTATGATTGAAGAGGCAATGATGTTACCACCATTACCCTCCGTCTATAGGGAAGTGAGTATGAATTATAACTTGCCAGGCTTGATACTCAAGAGATGCAGCAAGACCAAGATGAGGTGAACCAAGAAATGCATGTTGATCAGATTCAAGAAGTACGAGTTGATCTAAATTCCCCTTTAAACCAAATTGTCCCTCGTACTAACGATTTATTTATGGTTCCTATTCAAACCATCCCATTTGACATTAGCTCAATCCCTCTTCCTCAATCCCCTCCTCATTAGCCATGGTCAGATGATTAAGACTGGCCTCAATTTCTCTATCCTATCTTTGTTTGTCGAAGTGGAAGACGCAACAATCCTGAAGTTACTAGTAGTTTTTTTAACTCCTGTTGTTTTTTCCTCTATTAATAAACGTTTGAATAAGAAGATATCAAGATGCATGGGTGTGAATTTACGTGACGCACACTATAAAGCCATGAAGGCATTAGAACAGGAGCGTATTAAAAGACATCAATGAAAGTTGTCACACGAAATGTATGGGGGTTAGGGGACCATTCAAATGTCATGCTATTAATCTAGTTTTGTCCCCACTAAATCTTGATATACTTTTTCTTCAAGAAACTAAACTCTCAGATCCCTCGAATTATCATTTTAGTTTGATTGGTGGATCCTCTTTGACTGGTTGAACCTATGTTAATGCAATTGAAACTAGAGGTGGTCTTATTGCTACATGGAATGAATCTGTGTGGTCTTTGCATCAAATTTTTTCCTCTCATTCTGCTTTGCATGTATCTCTTAACCACATTTCCCCTAACACTCTTTACTTCTTTTCTGACATCTATGGTCCTCAAGATTCTTATGACAGAATAAACCTTTGGGAAAATTGTAAACATATAGCTATTTGCTTCCAAGGTCCTCGGGTAATACGGGTGATTTCAATACCATTAGAAATGTTAATGAAAGAAAAATCTAGAATCATTTCTACAGATACTGATGCTTTTAATTCATTCATTTATGACTGTTGTTTTATTGATCCCCCTATTTGCAATCGTGCTTTTACCTGGTCAAGTCACAGATTTATTCCTTCTCTTGCTAAGCTTGACCGATTTCTTTTCAATTCTTCTTGGGAGGAGAATCATCCTTTATCTACTGTTTCCGGCCTTGCTTCTATCATTTCTGATCATTGCCCTATTATCCTTGATCCAGGTTCCCTTTCTAATTTTAAGCATCCATTCAGATTTGAGCGTCTATGGTTACTTGAACCATCTTATCATCCTATTCATTCTAAATCAGCTACGCATAAAATTGTCCATAAATTGAGATCATTAAGGAAACTGATTAAACCATGGGACAAATCTGTTTGGGGTTCAATTCATGCTCGCATTTCCAATATTAAAGAAGCAATTTTAAATCTTAATATCCTGGAAGAATCTCGCCCCTTAAATGATGAAGAACATAATTCATTGATGAGTCTCAAATCAAAATGGAGAGACTGTTTAAGTAGGAAGAAATTGGTTGGAAACAAAGATCTAAAGCTAAATGGATAAAAGAAGGAGATAAAGATACTGCTTACTTTCATAGAATTGCAAATGGAAGGAGACGAGCTTCCTGCATTCTTGAAATCTCTCATGAAGGTCAACTATATTCGAATCATGATGACATTCTTCTTCTCTTCTGTAATTACTATCGTTCCATTCTTGGTCATTCATCCTCTGCTATTCCGTTCATTGAATGGAGTTTACTTTACCCTTCTTTAGATGTTATTTCTATTTACCAACCATTTTCGAAAAAGGAAATTTGGGCCGCTTTAAATGAGATGAACGATGATAAAGCACCTGGCCCAGACGGTTTTGGGCCTTTATTCTTTAAATCTTTTTGGGCCATGGTGAAAAATGATATTATGGCCATGTGTAATGAATCTTATGAAAACCCTAGTCTTATCTCTCGTCTTAACTACGCTAACATTATGCTTCTTCCCAAATTATCTGGTGCAAATTCGCTCTTCGATTTCCGTCCCATTGGTCTGCTCAATACCACTTTTAAAATCATCACCAAAACTCTCGCTAATCGTCTTCAATCTGTGACTTCTGATCTTATTGGTGCGGAGTAATCAGCTTTCATTCATGGACGTTGCATTTTTTATTGTATTGCGTCTACTCAAGAGGTAATTTCTTACTGTCACAATACTAATACACCAGGTGTCCTCCTAAAATTAGACTTTTCAAAAGCGTTTGATTCGGTAAAATGGGAATTTATTTTACAAATGTTTAAGCGCAGGGGTTTCTCTCAGCGCTGGTGTAATTGGATTGACTGTATTCTTAGAACTAGTTGTTCGCTACAACGGAATTTCTATTAAATTAGAAAACCGTCGCACGAATATTGAAATAACCGCAAGTGCACGGCGTACTATTGTAATACGTAGTGAGTGCGAGTCGATCCACAGGGAAAGAAGTGATTTCAATTTTATTCAATCGAATTAAACCAAACTTTGAATTGTTCTAATAAAAACTATGAAACTAAGTTGAGAGCTAAAAATGAATTAGAGAGTAATTTAGAGGTAAATCCACTCTCACCTTTATGTAAGTTGTCAAACATACAATGTATGATCTCAACAAGTGATATAAATGCAATATTTACACCACTTATGATTCTCATGAAAATGAAACTAAAGCAAAATCATTCTAAGTATGGTCTATGAACTATTGGCTAGCACTATAGACCATCAAATTTTGTTCATACTTTTATTTCAAAATCAATAATCACTTAGTAAATATTGATGTAACTTGTGTTTATATTGAATAAGCATAGATCATTTGCAAATGCAACATGACCTATCAAACCCAATTGTATAAACTTACATCCATATTCACTAACATTAAGAACATATTAAAGATCACAAATCATACACTTGTTGAACTTACACAAAGTTAGAGAGCATCATTACCCCTAAATCAAGGGATTAGCCACTCATATGTGTTGTAATATCAACACATGCAAGTTTCAACATTAGAAAATTAAGCAAAATGAAAGAAAAACTAAGTAAAACAAGAAGAGAACTAAACTAAGAACATAAAGTAAATCTAAGCTATGAGCATGAAAGTAAATCTAAGCTATGAACATGAATGTAAAAAGCATAGAAATTAAATTATATTAAAGCAAAGAAGTTACATAAAGAAAATGACTAAGTAGCCATTAAAATAAAAGAGAGCTATATGAACTAAACTAAACTACTAAATGATAAAAGAGAGGATCCAAGAAAGGGATGGATAAATGAACATGAAGGGGGTATATATACAAGATCACAAACCCTAAAACCCTAATCACTCATAATGGGAAATTCCCAAAATGGCCCTTCATGAAGCTTCTAATCCTCTCTTAGCCACTAATGAGTCATGTAGGGTGCATGAGGCCTTTTGTCTCATTCAATTAGTCTTTAATAAGAAGCTTTAAGAGAAAGAGGTTAATTTGAGAGGTGGGGTCATCCATGATCATGTATGAGAATTATTTCCTCTTCATTCCTTTGTATGCATGCATTTGTGCTCCAAATCTTCATGTGTATGCATTATTTGTGCAACAAAATTCCTATTAGAGATAATAACAAAGAACAAGTAAATGCAATCACAAAATAAAACATGCATAAGTGATAAATTTTTCCCAAAATGAGTGATGATTTTGAAAATATTTAAAATATGGTTTGATCGTATAAAACACCCAAAAATGTTCATTTATTTATTTAACAAGAATAAATATGTGAATATAAATGTGCAATTTTACGTGCACATCAAATACCCCCACACTTATCATTTTATTCTTCCTCGAATAAAGTAAAAAATCTAAGATAAATCCATTTTCGTAGGGAGCACGATTGCATTGAGCGTATGCAACAAGCCGTTAAACCTCTGGGTGTCCCCAGTAGGACGAGTGTTGTCTCGTGAGGGTTTTCAGCGGATACTACCCACAAAATCCAAATGTTAAATGCAAAAAAATATTTACAAAATGCAAGATTAGAAAATATGTACAAGATGAATACAAGATTATTTACAAATGGGTAATTTACTTTTAAATTTACACGAAGGAGTTAACACAAGTTTGGGTCGTCACTATGAAATTTAAGTCCGTTACTAATCAAAACTTCAAACAAAAGTCAGTTATCGCTACAAACTCCTCTAGCTTGGCCAGTTGTTTTGGTAGAAACATAGTGCAAATATGAAATGGATTCTGTAATCGATATCAACAATCGTACATTGGCATCTTTATTTACTTTTGGTTAGCAAGTTAGGTCAAATAAGTGAAGAGTGTGCTTGGATTTAAAAGTGCTAACTCTCTCTATATTACAAAATATTTACATTATTATTATTTACAAATACCTAGGTATACCACCCCTACACTGCACTACGACTTACGTGAGGGTCAGTAATCCTAAGGTGTCCAACTCATAAAATGAGACCAAGATATACCGACGCTGACTTTGTCAACAAGGTGTCGGATAGAGCTTGGCGGGTTTGCACACCAACGCCAGATGTACCAGCAATGTTGGATACCCTTGGATTATTATATATATATATATTCTTTTTTTTTAAGAGAGAGAGTTTAGCGAGAATATCTTAGCACAATTTCACTTAAACGATCTAAAATGTTAACGTAAGTAATCTTAATTAACCATTCATTTAATCGGATTACAATTTAGAAAACATTTCATACTTATCACCTACAAATCTCCCTATAAACCAGTTACACCAAATTTGTTCATATTTCAAACTTTTCTTTTGTTATCCATTAAGAGAAGTAAATTCCAAATATTTTAATCGTACGACCAAAACCGTATGCTAAATTCATCATGTCATATTTTAAAAGTAAATAAAAATGCAAAACACTTTTTTTTTTAACAAAGAAAAAGGGGAACTTTACAACTTTAGACTATGAAAATGAGACTCCCCCCCACACTTAAATTTTGACTGTGTCCCCATAGTCAATGCATGACACAATGAGTGAACAGAAGAGAAATATTTACATATTTACAAAGGAGGGTTAACTTAACTTTCCTACTTGAAGTAGCATGGCTCATGAAGAATCATGAGCTCCTCCTCTCGATTAGTGGGTAATTCCAAGAATGGTTTTAGATGTTGACCGTTGACTTTGAATATGGCTCCATCCCTCGGATTTTCTATTTCGATGGCACCATATGGAAAAACAGTTCGAACAACATATGGTCCGGTCCATCTGGACTTTAACTTTCCAGGGAATAAATGAAGTCGTGAGTCATATAATAGAACTTTTTGGTGTGGCAAAAACGTTTTTCTAACGATTGAGTTATCGTGAAAAACTTTGGTTCTTTCCTTGTAAATTTTTGCATTTTCATAAGCGTCATTCCTAAGTTCTTCTAATTCGTTGAGTTGCAATTTTCGGTTTTCGCCAGCTTGTTCAAGATCAAGGTTTAAGTTTTTTATTGCCCAAAGTGCTTTATGTTCAATTTCAACAGGTAAATGACAGGTTTTACCATAGACTAATCGGAAAGGGGACATTCCAAGATTAGTTTTAAAAGCAGTACGGTAAGCCCAAAGCGCGTCGATCAATTTCTGTAACCAATTCTTTCGGTTTTTATTTACAGTTTTCTCCAGAATCTGTTTTATTTGATGATTCGACACTTCGACTTGACCACACGTTTGCGGATGATAAGGAGTGGACAACTTGTGGGTTATCGAGTATTTTTTTATTAAGGATTCAAAAGATCTATTACATAAATGTGTTCCATTGTCGCTTATTATCGTGCGAGGTGTGCCGAACCTCGAAAAGATGTTTTCTTTTAGGAATTTCACGACAATTTTATGATCATTTGTTTTACATGGAACGGCTTCGACCCATTTCGAAACATAATCAACAGCAAGAAGAATGTACAAGTTTCCGAAAGAGTTTGGGAATGGTCCCATAAAGTCAATACCCCAAATGTCGAAGATTTCGATCGTAAGGATGGGGTTCAAAGGCATCATATTTCGTCGAGAAATCTTTCCTAGCATTTGGCAACGACTGCAAGTTTTACAGAATTTGAACGCGTCCTTAAAGAGAGTGGGCCAATAAAAACCACATTGAAGCACCTTTTCGGCGGTTTTCCTAGGACCAAAATGTCCACCGCAGGCATGATCATGGCAGAATGAGAGAACACTCCTAATTTCGCTACCAGGAATGCATCGACGAATGATTTGGTCCGGACAATACTTAAACAGGTATGGGTCGTCCCAGTAGAAGTATTTCACTTGGGATAGAAATTTGTATTTATCTTGTTTGGACCAAAAAGAGGGAGTTTCCTTAGTGACTAGATAGTTCACTATGTCGGCGAACCAAGGGTCGATTGAAACAGAAAGGAGTTGTTCGTCGGGAAAGTTTTCGTTGATCGGCAAAGAAGATGGTGCGTTCGGAAGACGAGACAAGTGATCAGCTATAACGTTGTCGGATCCCTTTTTGTCTTTGATTGTAAGGTCGAATTCCTGGAGTAAAAGTATCCATCGAATTAAGCGTGACTTGGCGTCCTTTTTAGCAAAAAGGTGTCGAAGAGCAGAATGGTCAGTGTAGACCGTGATGTGATAACCAATCAAGTAAGATCGAAACTTCTCAAGCGCAAAAACGACAGCTAAAAGTTCTTTTTCGGTGGTCGTATAATTGAGTTGAGCGTCATTCAAGGTCATACTCGCATAGTAAACTACGTGAAGGATTTTGTTGATGCGTTGTCCTAAGACAGCACCAACCGCGAAGGTAGAAGCGTCACACATGATTTCAAAAGGTAGTTCCCAGTTGGGAGAACAGATTATCAGGGCTGAAATGAGTTCGTTTTTCAGACGTTCAGAAGAGGCAACACATTCAGCGTTAAAGTCAAATGGGATGTCCTTTCCTAGAAGAGTAGTTAAAGGATGGGCGATTTTGCTAAAATCTTTCACAAAGCGTCGGTAAAATCCAGCATGCCATAGAAATGAACGAATGTCCTTAACGCATTTTGGAATGGGTAGTTTTGAAATAACGTCAACTTTTGCTTTATCTACCTCAATTCCATTATTTGAAATTATGTGTCCAAGGACAATGCCTTGTTTGACCATAAAGTGACATTTTTCCCAATTCAACGTTAAGTGTTTTTCTTTACATCGATTCAAAACAAGTTCAAGATGATGTAAGCAAGAGGAAAAAGAATCACTAAAGATCGAAAAATCATCCATAAAAACTTCAAGAAAGCGTTCGATCATATCGGAAAAAATGCCTACCATACATCGTTGGAAAGTTGCAGGAGTGTTGCAAAGTCCGAAAGGCATACGTCGATAAGCGAAGGTACCGAATGGACATGTGAAAGTCGTTTTCTCTTGATCTTCTGGAGCGATTGGAATTTGGTTATAGCCAGAATAGCCATCAAGAAAGCAATAGAATTCATGACCGGCTAAACGTTCAAGCATTTGATCGATGAAAGGAAGAGGAAAGTGGTCTTTACGTGTTGCAACAATCAATTTTCGATAATCAATGCAAACACGCCAACCCGTTTGAGTCCGAGTAGGAAGAAGTTCGTTTTGTTCATTTGCGACGACGGTAAGTCCGGACTTTTTAGGAACAACGTGAATGGGGCTGACCCATAAGCTATTAGAAATAGGGTAAATGATACCGCTGTCAAGAAGTTAAAGAATTTCTTCGCGAACTACCTCTTTCATCTTAGGGTTAAGCCTACGTTGCGCTTCGCGAGTAGGTTTGGCTTCGTCGGTTAAGTGAATTCGATGTTGAACGATTGCGGGGCTAATTCCCTTAATGTCAGAAATGGACCAACCGATTGCGTCTTTGTTTTTAGAAAGAGTTGAAAGAAGAGAAAGTTCCTGATCACGAGTTAAATTTGAAGAAATTATGACAGGGCAAGTATCATTATCACCTAAGTAAACGTACTTAAGGTGATCGGGAAGAGGTTTAAGATCCAACTTTGGTGGTTTCTCGATCAAAGAACGTGGTTGAGATTCAGGCTCAACTGAAAGTGATTCAAATGGAAGCGTGTATTCAACTTCTTTAGGAGCGTCATGAAACAATTTGTCGTACTCGGCCTCACACTCATCATTAAGGTCAATCGATTCGTTTTCGGAATTTTCGTGAATGGCATTAACTTCCAAGGTTTGGTCACACGATTTATTCGAATGACTTTCAAGATTGAAAATGTTAAGATCTAGAGTCATGTTTCCAAAAGAGATTTTTCATTGAACCATTGCGACAATTTATTAAAGCATTTGAAGTAGCCAAAAAGGGTCGACCTAAGATCAATGGAATTTGACTCATTGGATTGTTGACAGGTTGAGTTTCCAGAACAATGAAATCGACAGGGAATATGAATTGACCAACTTTGATGGGTACGTCCTCGATTTCCCCGATGGGTTTCTTAATTGAACGATCAACAAATTGAAGAGTTATTTTCGTTGGCTTAAGTTCACCCAAATCAAGTTGTTGGTAAACGTAATATGGAATCAAATTGACACTTGCACCCAAATCTACTAAGCATTTGTTAATTGTTTTATCTCTTATTGTGCACGAGATCGTAAGGCATCCAGGATCTTTGTATTTAACGGGGATTGATTGGGTCAAGACTTCGCTAAGTCCAGCGGCTAGGAAGACTTTCTTGGGTACATGAGTGTGTCGTTTTTGGGTAAACAAGTCTTTGAGAAATTTAGCGTAGGTGGGGACTTGTTGAATGATGTCAAGAAGAGGGATGTTAACTTTCACTTGTTTGAAAATTTCCAACATCTTTTCCATTTGGTCGGAGTGTTTCTTTGGTCGAAGACGATGAGGAAATGGAATACGCAACTCAGTAGGTCGGTCTACTTGAGTTGGAGAAGAAGTAGACTCGGAATTTGGATCAAGATCATTTGGGGTTTTAGAAGGGTCGAGAGGAAGATCCGGTACTTTATTCGGGTTTTCAATTTGATTATCGATTTTCATACCGGATCGTAAAGTCGTGATAGCATTCAACTGAGTTACATTGCTATCCTGAACGACATGAGCTTGGTTTTGATTTGGATTCTGGATCTTGGGGTTTGGAATGGGTTGGCTCGGGAAAGTGCCTCTTTCCCGTTCACTTACGGACGTGGCTAACTGACTCATTTGCATTTCAAGTTTAGCGATCGATTGACTCGTGTTTTGCATGTACGAAGTCAATAAATTTTGCAAATTGTTATTTGATTGGAGATTTTGAGTCGTTGCTTTAGTCAATGTTTCGAGACTTTTCTCAAGTGAAGTCAGTCGTTTTTCGTCTTGGGGAACAAAAGATTGTTGCGCTTGATTTTGAGAAGGTGGCGCAAAATTTTGGAATTGATTTTGTTGAAAGGGGTGATTCGAAGGATTATTCGTAAATGGTTGGAATGAGGGTCGAACCAAATTAGAATTTGGGTTGTTTTGGGTCCACGAGAAGTTAGGATGATTTCTCCAACCAGGATTATATGTTGGAGAGAATGGGTCGTTCCTAACTTTGTTGAAAGCGTTGAGTTGTTCTAACGAGTGTGGGCATTGATCAGCAATATGGGTCGGATCGTTACATTTGAAACACGAGGGTTGAGAAGTTTGAGCTTGATTCATTTGATTTGATGAAAGGACATTATCGAATTTGGTTAACCTCGCGTCGATTTTTGCTTCTAAAGCTGATGAAGATCCTATCGAATGAGCATTTGATCGGGAATAAATCGATTTCTCGTTAGATCGTTCCCATTGAGCTGATTTTTCGGCCAAGTTCTCAAGAAATTGCCAAGCGGCATCGTGATTTTGGGCTAGAAAGTTTCCTTGGCACATCGATTCGAGCATGGTTCGAGAGTTATTTTCGAGTCCATCGTATAAAATTTGGCAAAGAGTCCATTTTTCGAAATTGTGATGTGGACATTTGACTAGAAGTTCTTTAAATCTTTCGAAATATTTTGCAAAGGATTCTCCTCCAAATTGATGAAAATTGACGATTTCGTTTCGAATTTTGGATGTTTTTTCCAAGGGGTAAAATTTCTTTAGAAAAACTTTCACAAATTCATCCCACGTTCCAATCGTATTTGAGGGCAAGCTATACAACCATTTTTCGGCATAATCGGTAAGTGCAAATGGAATCAACCTAAGTTTGATTCCATCGTCACTTAGTTGTTGAAATTTCATGGTTGCACAAACTTGTTCAAATTTGGTTAAGAAAATGTAGGGGTCGTCACGTTCAAAATTGCCGAATTTTGGAAGAGTATTTATGTGATTTGAATGAATTTCAAAGTGATTACCCGTTGGGGCGGGAAATATGATGCAAGAAGGAATAGAAACTCGATCGGGGAAGATTCTGTCCATAAGAGTTCGAGGGGGGTTTTCTTCACCCATGGTTGAAGGGATGTTTGTTCGAACTAAACGATTAGTGGAAGGGTCACGTGTCCAACGATTCGTATTGGTGTCGTGAGTCCAAATACTCATGCACTAGCGAGAAGAATAAGAAAAGAAAGAACAAATTTGAGAAGAGAATAGAAGTGAGTTTTTTTTTTTTGAATAAGAGAGAAAACAATTTGATTTACAAATGAAGATGATTTTTTTTGGATTTTTGATTTTTTTATTATATTAGAAAACCGTCGCACAAATATTGAAATAACCGCAAGTGCACGGCGTACTATTGTAATACGTAGTGAGTACGAGTCGATCCACAGGGAAAGAAGTGATTTCAATTTTATTCAATCGAATTAAACCAAACTTTGAATTGTTCTAATAAAAACTATGAAACTAGAAACTAAGTTGAGAGCTAAAAATGAAATTAGAGAGTAATTTAGAGGTAAATCCACTCTCACCTTAATGTAAGTTGTCAAACATACAATGTATGATCTCAACAAGTGATATAAATGCAATATTTACACCACTTATGATTCTCATGAAAATGAAACTAAAGCAAAACTATTCTAAGTATGGTCTATGAACTATTGGCTAGCACTATAGACCATCAAATTTTGTTTATACTTTTATTTCAAAATCAATAATCACTTAGCAAATATTGATGTAACTTGTGTTTATATTGAATAAGCATAGATCATTTGCAAATGCAAAATGACCTATCAAACCCAATTGTATAAACTTACATCCATATTCACTAGCATTAAGAACATATTAAAGATCACAAATCATACACTTGTTGAACTTACACAAAGTTAGAGAGCATCATTACCCATAAATCAAGGGATTAGCCACTCATATGTGTTGTAATATCAACACATGCAAGTTTCAACATTAGAAAATTAAGCAAAATGAAAGAAAAACTAAGTAAAACAAGAAGAGAACTAAACTAAGAACATAAAGTAAATCTAAGCTATGAGCATGAAAGTAAATCTAAGCTATGAACATGAATGTAAAAAGCATAGAAATTAAATTATATTAAAGCAAAGAAGTTACATAAAGAAAATGACTAAGTAGCCATTAAAATAAAAGAGAGCTATATGAACTAAACTAAACTACTAAATGATAAAAGAGAGGATCCAAGAAAGGGATGGATAAATGAACATGAAGGGGGTATATATACAAGATCACAAACCCTAAAACCCTAATCACTCATAATGGGAAATTCCCAAAATGGCCCTTCATGAAGCTTCTAATCCTCTCTTAGCCACTAATGAGTCATGTAGGGTGCATGAGGCCTTTTGTCTCATTCAATTAGTCTTTAATAAGAAGCTTTAAGAGAAAGAGGTTAATTTGAGAGGTGGGGTCCTCCATGATCATGTATGAGAATTATTTCCTCTTCATTCCTTTGTATGCATGCATTTGTGCTCCAAATCTTCATGTGTATGCATTATTTGTGCACCAAAATTCCTATTAGAGACAATAACAAAGAACAAGTAAATGCAATCACAAAATAAAACATGCATAAGTGATAAATTTTTCCCAAAATGAGTGATGACTTTGAAAATATTTAGAATATGTTTGATCATATAAAACACCCAAAAATGTTCATTTATTTATTTAACAAGAATAAATATGTAAATATAAATGTGCAATTTTACGTGCACATCACTAGTCATTCAACCATTTCTATTAATGGCAGTACTGGTGGTATAATTAAATCCAATAGGAGGCTATGACAAGGAGATCCATTATCTCCTCTCATATTTGTGTTAATTGCGGATGTATTTAATCAATTAGTCAAGAGAGTGATCGCAAACAACAACTTTGATGGAATTCATCTTCCAAATGCTTCTCAAGCAATTTCTAATCTTCAATTTGTCGATGATACAATCATTTTTTCTTCTCCTAACCTTAATCATATTCACTGTTTTAAAGTGGTGCTTTATGTATTTGAGCTTATTTCAGGTCTTTCCATTGAGTTTTCGAAAAGCTCAATTATAATGCTAGGTAAATCTTACCTTTTAGGCCCTTCCATTTCTTCTATCCTCAATTGTTTGATTCATAAGTTTCTAATAGTTTATTTGGGAATTCCTCTTAGACCTACCAAACTTTATAGATCGGGTTGGTTGCCTCTCATGCATAAAATTAAACAGAGGTTATCTTCATGGAAGGCTAATACTTTATCCTCAGCTTGTCATTTAGTGTTGGTTAAAGCTGTATTATCTGCTTTGCCAACTTATTGGATGTCTTTTCACAAGCTACCTAAGTGGGTAATCTTGAAAATGATTCAATAAGGAGTGCTTTTTTATGGAACTGAAATAAGGTCAAAAGATTGGTCAATTGGCAAACTGTTTGCTTACATATTGATCAAGGGGGCTTGGGAATAATTAACCTCTTGAATTTCAATTTGGCATTATTATCAAAATGGTTATGGCATGCGGTTTCTCTAGGTTCCTTCATATGGAAAGACTGGATTCTTTCTGTTTATTACTCCAGCAACTCTCACCTTGTATTGCTTTCTTTCCCCACTGTCAAAACTTCTCTATTTTGGTTGGGTGTAATTTCTTGTATTCCTCGAATTAAAAACTTGTTTCATGTCAGGTTGGGTGATGGGGATTCTTATTTATTCTGGCATGATATTTGGCATGGTCATGTCCCTCTTTCTCAAGTTTTTCCTGCTCTTTTCTCTACGATTTCCAATGAGTTCTCTTCAGTGGCGAGTTTGATTCATTATGGTCCCTCTTCTCTTTCCCCTTCATCATTATTTAATGTTCAAGTTCTAGACAATCTCCCGGATATTTTTAGTTTGATTTCGCAAGCTCATATCCTTCACTCTCCTGATTGTTATGTTTGGGCTCTATCACCAAGAAAGGGATTTTCAGTTGCTTCATTGTATAATTATATCAATTTTTCTGGTAGTCTTTCTCTTTTTCAAGACTTTGGAAAATTCGTCTGCCTCCAAAGGTTCTCTTCTTTAATTGGTGCTTGATATATGGTAAAATTAACACGAGAGCTAATTTGCATAGGCCCAATTTGATTGATGATCCTCACTGTGCTTTTTGTGCATGGCATGTAGAATCTATTGATCATATTTTTTTGGAATGCGAGTTCTCTTTCCCTATTCTTGCTACCACTGGTATTTATCTGCTTGGAACGGTACCTAATATATCATCAGTGTTTGATTATTGGCAATATTGTGTTATCAATAATGTTTTAGACTCCTTTATATAAATATATTGTTGGTGCATTTGGAAAGAAAGGAATGCGGTTGTATTTAAAAAAAACCTGAAGAAATTTGAGGGTTTATGCAGAATCATTATTTACTACTTTCACTCTTGGACAGGGCAATCTTCTTCAGTCAGGTTTATGCTTGCTTTGCCAGTGACTAATAGCGCAGCCGAATCAGTGGGTTCAAATCATGGAGACTCGAGTCCAGACTTGCATTAGCTTGGTTATGGTTGCATGGTTTAGTCAGTTCTTATGTGTGTTTATATTTTGGATTGATTATGAACTTTGTTTTCTGTTAGTCGCTCCTGGGTTGTTTTGTTTCTACTGTAAATGTTGATATGGTGGGTACTTATGTATAATTATCTCTCTTTAGAGCTATTAGCCACCAGTTGGGCCTGTCAACTGGGTTATATATACTAATATTATGCTTAATCGGCTGTGTAGTTTCGCGCTACACATCCGTCCTACTCAATTTTTTTATTTTTGGAAAATATCAATTTCAAGAAGGATTCTGAAAGAACCATACAGTTTGAAAATCAGTTTCTAAAAACAAATAGTTGAATGTGAAAATTTTCAATACTTCTAAAATTGATATCACTTGTAGGTCCTAATGCCCATAATTACAATGTATCCAAGCCCAAGCAGACAATTCTAACAAATCAATTTCCTTTATCTGAGCAGTAGAAAAATTAGTTTCAAGGCAATATTCAAAAGAATTTTTTTTTCACAATATTTACAATAAACCCAAGAGACAATCAATGATACAAATTAAAAAACAAGTTATTTGAAATCACTTGTTGAAATTTATTTTTAGAAATTAAATCCAAATATGATATCCATGAGATTCAATATACAATCAATCACAAATGATTTCAAAAACAAGTTAGTTAAGATTACTGTCCAGTATCAAAACAAGTCAGTATTATCAGAGGAAGAACAAAAAATAGAAAAAAAAATAATGAGTAAAAAGAAGAATAAAAGGAAAATAAAAAAGTAGAGAAGGAAACATTAGTTTGGAGATCATATCTGATTATACCCATATAACTCTACAAAATTGTATATATATATCTCTCTTATAGTTTGAAGATTTGTTTTTTGGCATAGCCGACCGATTTTTAAAGTGATCCGTAACACTTTTTTATTATAACAAATAATAAATACAATACTACAGGAGTTAGACGGTTTATCTAACTGCTATGGTTTTTAAGGTGGACCGTCCATCACTATCGAAGTTTATAGTGTTTCGTCCACTAAATATGCTCCACATAGGGAGTCAATATATTTAGATACATTACATTCTTAGTAGTAGCGGAATTACATATACATAAGCTAGTTTAGAGCATCTCCAGTAGTAGCGATTTACTCAAGAATGGAAGAAAACGACGCTTTTTTTTCGATTGCTCGCGCTACAGCAACGCTGATTCGGGCGTGAGGAAGGAGAAAGAACGGGAGTTTCTCCCGTTTTATTTGTTGAGCATCGATTATAAATGGTATTCTGAATACCGTTTATTTCCAGAACGTATCTCAGAAACCCGTTTAAGAAAAAAATTAGGTATTCTATTACCCGCTCAGTGTTGTAAACAGATTTTTGAACACCGTTTATAAATTTTTCTTTTTTTTAAATACTGCTGCTTGTTGCTGGAAGGATGGCGATTTCCATCGCTTTTTTCCTTTTTCCCCACCTCCAACCCACGCTTACTGCTAGAGATGCTCTTACAACAAAAAAAACACAAGTACATCAAGCTAAATACACTAGGTAAGAAGCTGAAGGACAATGCGACATGAGGAACAGTGTAAGCAGAAGTGAATTCCATTAATCTGACCAGGAAAGTAGCAACTAAATACTGTGCGCCCATGGCTACACTGTACCTAGACAAACAAGACAGTTGGTCCCAAATATTGAAGCCAAGGACACAAGAGAAAACTCCATCCAAACTGCAGATATTTCGAGCCAAATCTTCACCTGGCATTACAGGAGGAGACAAAGAACTCCGGTGACCATGGTACAACATGGCTAGATAATGAGAGGGCAGTGACCTAGTCAAAATCAAACCATCACAAGAAAGCACCAGTCAAGGAATCATGCACAATCAGGACACCATCCAAACAAATAGCCAAACAGCATTCGAACTGCACACAATCATAACCATTGTCTAAACAAAAGGTATAACCATCTCCAAACAACACAAAAATCCGATCATTGAACTCCACAAACAAATAAAACTAACACCCAATAATTCAAATATCATCTAGCACTTCAGTAGCTAACAAGATGACAACCAAGGCGAACATTGAATAACAAACCATACCTTTCACCATAGTGACCAAAAAGGTGAAAAGCGAAGAAAAGCCATAGCATGTAGTTGCTGCTAACCTTAGAACCTCCACGTAGGTACCAATCGCTTCTCCACCTATGCAAGCTGAAACCCATCAAAACTAGGACATGACCAACTATCGACCAACAACAGCATACTCACACCTCCCTTAGAGTCATCCCCATCTTCCTGACAAGGTCAGACTATGGCCGAACAATCATCACCTGGCAATGCGAAGAACAAAATCACAAAGATTCTTGGCGAAGCACGTTATAGGAATCGTACAGATGAAAGAGGCATAAACACATTGGAGAGGCACAAGAGAGAATCACGTGATAGCTAGAAAAGTCACCGCATATAGAAAAAGAAGGCGAGGATGATGCGAATTAGGGATTAGTTTCGTTTGTTGAGAAGATCGGGATGAACTCAAGATCTGGAGAAGCAGAGGTTAGCTCCAAACGAAGGAATTGGGGAACTGACAATAGCCAACGTAGACGAAAGCATGGATGAGAAGAGAGATTGACAAGATGGAAGGGAAGAAAAAAGAAAATGACGGAGGAGAGAACGAAAAGTTGCAATGAAAAGAAGAAATGGAAATTTCCATGTCGCCATTAATAGACTTTTATTAGTTTTGAACCCCATTTTTTTTACATCATATCTTATTTCTAGACTATACTTTGAAGAATTGAATTTGGCTTATTATACCCTTTCTAACCTTATTTAAATGCTTGTAACTCCAGATGACGACATCACTAAGTAGAGAGAAAAATAAAACAAAAATGGAAAAACTTAGGACTTCAAATAAAATTGGATATGATACATGCAACATAGGGATAAACCTCCAAGGCGATGAAGGCAAGGAGGTGGAGAGCTGTCGTCTTACACATATTTGATCAAATCAACAAATCAGGGTACTGCTTCGATTTTGGTACCCAATAAAATAACTGAGGATATTTTGATAGAGAAGTTGAAGAGCAGTAGCTCTCTTGGATTTGTTTGGAATCAGCTTAGTACATAGGAAGAAAAGAACATTAAAAGTAATTCCGTATGGATACACTAAAATTCTTAAGCGGTAATGCAAACATTGATGAAACGTCCAAATATTGTAGGGATACTGGCTTTGTCATAGTGAGGAATTAAAAGAGTTGAGTTGACTTTGCAATTAAAAGGTGAAAGGACGATCAAAGATATCAAAACGAAGATCAAGGGACATTTGGATATTCTTGAGTTTTCATTTGGTGAGCTTGATTATTTACAAATCAAACCAATGTTAAACATAAGAGAAATCAAATTAGGAAGGATTAGCAATCTTTTTTGGTTCCATTCATGATAAATTAATCCAATTTGTGCATATGTATTTTAAGTGCAGCACTACAAATTTAAAGAGATTTAATTGTAGTCTATTAAGGTATTGTAATTGGCATGGTAAAGGTTTTTGCTTATAATTTGTATTAGTTTCATAATGGTTGTAGTTTTATTGATGACAAGTGGCTTTTGAAGTAATCTTTGGTCTCCTTTTTTTGCTATCATCAAATGCATTAAATTGCTTATTAAGTCATGCATTTTCCGTCAGCTTCAAAATTAAAGATTGTACACGCTTTATTAGTTAAAAATATAATGGTTACTCATTGTCTGTCCATTTTATTTCTACTGTGTTACTATATTCATTTTTTATTTCTTGAACATAAAGAAATTCTTTGCTAAATTATTTTTTTATAATGGTTACAGAAAAAACGAATGCAAATAAAATGTCATATTTTGGAAAATTATCTATGAATTTCTAAGGACATGTTTATTTGGCAATACGATTAATGATTGATTCATTGACTACCCCGGAAATTAACATTTTTCTATCAGTTTTCTTGAAAACCATTTTTCTTTCAACATTAAACAAAATCATAATATGCGTTGAAAATGTATATATTTTGTATGTGGTATGCATTAATTCATCAAAGGCTGATTGGCATATCCGACATTAAAAAGAATCAACAGAGATGTTGAATCGCAGAATTAAAGGATGCATAATTGAATAATAAGAGTTTGAGAAGAAGATAGGAATTGTAAAGATTGTAATACTGTTTTTTATTAAATGTAACATTAAGCTGTACAACAATATATATATGTAATGGTAGACAAACAGATTCGACCCATCTTATTACACGTGTGTAGCTCATGAGTACTCAGAATATAAAAGATAATGTACAACCACATTTCTCATGTCTTTATATCTTCCCTCAAATGAAACCCTCATATGAAACCCTAGATTTTCTTACTCCAAATATGAGAGCTTTGTTCGATAATCAGCTAAACATATATATGGGGAAACATTATCTCCAGTTGAAGTATGCTGGTCTTTTACATAGGAGAAAGATACGGCAAGGAACTTGATCACTAATTGTTGCAACTGAGATATTCTTCATTATTGTGTATAGAGATAGCTTGAGGTTGTGAAACTTTAGTAGATATGGAAGGAAGAACAACAGATCTAAGTGAGTTCCAGTTGGAATCATCTCTCGTATGATATTTAATTTCATCTACGCATGGCTCCTTCTTCAATCGAATGAAATTATGTGCAGACAATGGTTTGGTAATAACATCTGCCTTAGTAGCTTGGTAGGTGATTCACATTTGTTCTTCCTTTTAGTACTTTCTCTCTGATGAAATAGAGATCCAGTTTGATGTGCTTAGTCCTTAAATGTAGAATAGGGTTAGCTGTAAGTGACACCGCGCTAAGATTGTCACACCACAATGTAGCTTTGTTGCACTTGATTTGTAGTTCACTTAATAATGACTCTATCAACATCATTTCTGCCACTGCACTAGCTGCACTTCTAAATTCTGCTTCAATACTAGATCTTGATACGGTTATTTTTTTCTAGCTCCATGAAACTGGATTCCCTCCTAGGAATATACAGCAGCCAGTAGTTGGCCTCCTATCATTAGTATCACTTCCCCAGTTAGCATCTACAAAGCCGATTAAATTAACATTAGAGCAGGATTAAAAATTAAACCATGATTCAATGTTCCCTATAAGTATCTCGGAATCCTCCTGACAGCCTTCCAATGTTGATAAAGGGGATCTTGCATGTATTGGCTAACTTTGTCGACACAACATGTATCTTTAAGCTTGTCTAACCATACTCGGGTGCCTGCTTAAGACCATAGATAGCCTTATTATGTTTACACAAAAGTGTTGTATTGCTTTTTTGTGTGTACCATGGGGGTCGCTCCATATATACCTCCTCCTATAGGATACCGTTGAGAAACACATTATTGACATCTAATTATCTTTTGCATCGCCTTTTATGTTAAGAAATAGTTAAGACAATCCTTATGGTTGTATGCTTCACTATAGGAGAAAAAGTTTCATTAAAATCAAAACTATATTGTTGTAAGAATCCTTTTGCAACTAATCTGGCTTTATATTTCTGAATTTTTCCATTTGCATCCTTTTCAGCTTGTATGTCCACTTGCATCCTACTAGATTTTTGTGCTTTGGAAGAACTGCTAAGTCCCATGTTTTATTTTTGATAAGAGCTTTGTATTCCTCATCCATAGCAATCTGTTATTCTTTTGAATAGCTTATTGGAAATTGCATGGTTCTTCATAATCCAGATTGAGTGTGAATGCCTTGGGTTTAAAATACCAAATTTTTCTCTAGTCATCATATGATGGCCATTTGAGCAACAGGATGATCAGTGTCTGAATTGCTCTCATTAGATCTCTGACCTCCTACTTCTGGAGTGATTCAAACAAATCTGATTTTCAGCATTAAAGGTAATATCATAGTAAATAGAAATAGGAGGAATAAGGAAATTAGCATTATAAATTTTGTTTCTTGTTTTTATTTTCCCTTCTTTGAATGGAAAGACATGTTCATTAAATACAACATGCCTAGAGATGAACACCCTACCATTGCTATCAATGCATTTATATCCCTTAATATCATTGGCATAACCTATAAATGTACAGGGTGCTGATCTATAACCTAGTTTATGAGACTTACACATTCTTAAGCAGGGAAAACATAAACAACCAAACATTTTCAAATGAGAATAATCAATTTTTGCTTAAATAGAATCTGAACTGAAATTTATTGTGCAGGATGCTAGTAGGCATTCTATTGATGAGATATAAGCTATAGCCAAGGCATCATGCCAGAATTTAAGTGGCACTGATGCTTGTGCCAGTAAGGTAAGACCTGTCTCAGCAACGTGCCTGTGTTTTATTTCAATTAGTCCATTTTGCTCAGAATTGTGTGGACAACTTAATCTATGGCATATACCCCTTTTTGAAAGTAATCCTTAATAGGCTTAAACTCTGTCCCCTCATCAGATTGGAAACTTTTTACATTACACTCTAATTGTTTTTCGGCAAGATTTATGAACTATAAAGCATCATTGTAAGTTTAAGATTTTGCTTTCAAAAAATAAATCCAAGTATATCTAAAGCATGCATCAATAAAGGATATGTAATATTTGAACCCATAAGCAATATTAGTAGGAGCAGGAACCCATAAATCCACTGCTGCTAAAGCAAGTGGTGAATGATATTTTGCTTCAGAATCCATAAATGCTAATTTATGACTCTTTCTTAGTTGGCAATAAGAACAGATATGAGATTTGACATTATCACTAACATGAATTTCATTGCTGTTAGCAATATGCTTTACAATTTTTGGTTGAGGGTGACCTAAGCTAGCATGCCAAATTTCATAAGAATCTGTTTTACACATAGTTTTAGGACTTTCAACAAAATTACACATTGGTTGTTTGCCATGTGACTCAGATGAGTCGATAGATGAGAACATGTACAGTCCCTTGATTCCTTTACCCTGTAACGAAATTTTCTTAGTTAGTATGTCCTTGATTAAACAACAATTAGGATAAAATTCAAACAAAACATTGTTATCAAAAGCAAGTTGAGAAACGATTATCATATTTTTTTAGATGTGAGGCACTCTTAATATGTTGTTTAAAAATAATTTTCTATCACCTTGGATGTAAGCATTTTCGGTATGTGTGATATTGGTGGACTGACCATTACCCATCTACACACATTTTTTACCTCTATATTCTTTGTTTCCAAAATTTAAGTTGATGAGGTTATTAGTGACATGGTTTGTAGCATCTGAATTGGGTAACCAAGCATCATTAGCAATGTCTTCAGCTTTAGCTGTGTCAGTACATCTTGATCCTTCTGCTTGGTTCCTCTGTTCTTGCTGCAGGCTTGTCAGGTTTGCACTCATGTTGCTTTTCTGGTTGTTTTGATTTTGGTTATAGTTTGAGTCAAATCTGGAATAACACCTATTGTAGTGTGACCAAACTATTCACATATTTACCATCAAGGTCGATTACTGTTGTTCCATCTTCCTCCTCTTCCTCTTTGACTTCTGTTAGTATAACCACCTCTTTAAGGATTGTTGCCTTTTTCTGGACCCTTTGTATTGCTGGCAGAAACATAGTTTACAGACTGATCTGATACTGTAGATTTCTTGTGTTCTATCCTACCTTCATGACCAAGAAGAGTAGAATGAACACAAGATATTGATGGAGTGGGTTCCATTGGTGAGATGATGGCAACAACTACATCGTAGTCATCATCGAGACCATTCATAGATGTTATTTGCTCTGAATCTGAGATTGTTTGACCTGCAGATTCAAGAAGATCATAAATATTCTTGACCTTTATAAGATATCCACGCATTGGCATACTATCCTTTTTTGTATTTTTCAACTTCTTCCTGTAGTGCATGACTTTGGCTGATGATTACAAACTGAATACTTTTTGAACTGTTGTCCAAATATCATGTGAAGTTTTACAACCAATCAGTTGAGGTACAAGATTTGAATTGATAGATGATAGAATCCATGCACATAGTAATCTATCTTGTCTCTTGTAAATTGTATAGTCTCGATTTGCGGTGGTATTTTCTGCATTTTCGGTGGTGGTGTTTGAAATCTATAATTATTTTTTGATTATATGTCCATCTTTAGCTTTTATTTTGCGTCAACTTTAGCTATTATTTTGTTAATCTTTAAATTTGGCATTGTTTCTAATAACGAATTGTATTTTGATAAATTGTTGGGGAATTCAGGAATAAGCAAAATGTCGGATAATAAGATTTTTCATAACCAACAATGCTTTCCTATTAACACACCATCCAGGACAAAACCCTTGACATTTCTTTACCAGGCTGGCTGCTATATAAAATTTATAGCAATACCCATATGTGTAGCATGAGTTCGCACTAGTTTATTATTAGTCGACCGACTTAAAATTTTATTTTTGAATATTGGTTAACTGACTCTGCTTAAATAACTACAACCAAATAACTACTACTCGGCTTAGGGACTAGGGTAATGAGAGCAAAAATTCCCATGCAGATGAATTCCCTAAGCATGGAATCTATACACCCCAACCTCTGACTCTACCTACTCTCGCACTATCTCAATCTATGTTTGCCGACTTGCTTCTACCTGCGGCTAAGAGCCTGAACCTTCACCAGAATATCATGATCTACTGATGGGTGTCCCTAGCTGGTTGCTCATATCCCCCGGCCAATTGATTGAGCTAAGGGTCCCACTCATCATGTGCTACCCCAACGCCATAATGCAGTTGTGGGTATCCGTACTAAGGCTTTAAAGACTGTTGGTACCGCTGTTGAGATGGCTTCTCCTCTATATTCTGGCCTTCCTCAAGTTGCTCAT
The DNA here is from genome assembly GCA_030737875.1 of Allium sativum. Classification (NCBI taxonomy): domain Eukaryota; kingdom Viridiplantae; phylum Streptophyta; class Magnoliopsida; order Asparagales; family Amaryllidaceae; genus Allium; species Allium sativum. Next base: position 248,104,711 of record CM060919.1, read on the forward strand.
ATAAGTCAATGTCCATAGTCCTCAAGAGGGATGCATCCAAAATAGCCTAACTACTAATACTGGGCACTCCTGTAACGACCGACATTTTACGTATCAGAGGATCGTAAAATATTTTTATTTAGTTCTCTAAGGGTCGGATCATTCTCATCTTTTGATATGTTGTTCATGGGGATATGGGACATGTCCATGATTTTTACCAATTTTGCTTGTGACCATTTTGTCCCTACTATTTTTTTTAGTTCCTAACATTTGAATGGGATCGAATCAGAAGCTAAGATCGATTTATTGGATCAAAAATGGTTTTCCAATTCCGTAGAGTGGTCACGTTATGGATTTAGCTGAGCGGTTTGGGAGGAATCGCTGTTTTAGTGTTGCTTGTTTTCTGGACAGGCTAATTAGTCATTAGTGGGCTGATTAGTGAGGCCCATTAAGGCTAGGTGTTATTGGCTATAAATAGGAGGGTAAGGCTAAAGAGAACTGTCTAGTCTCTTCATTTCTCATTTGGTTGGGTGTCTATAATTCTCCGGCTCAACCAAATACACCTCCACTTCATTTCCACTCATAGATTTGTGAACTAAGATTGAAGATCAACATCGAGGAAGGGTAGATTGCATCAATTGAGTTGATTCGAAGGCTCTTCTTCGTTTTCCAGATTAAAGATTTGTTGATTTGAATCTATTTTGTGGATTTGTGAGTGACAAGCATCTCTCACACGAATTCAACTAGTATAATGGTTTGTGTGATCTTAATTTCATCCATACAAGTTATTTTCACCTAGATCCAATCAATATACGTATATTCTGAATTCAGATCACTCCATCGGATCTAATCTAATAAGTTATAAAGGTTAATTGATATGTTAAAATTGAAATCATATGTTTATGCAAGTTTAGATTCAATTATTGATTCATTTATCGTTTTATCATGATTTGGTGAATTTCGTATGATTGTATGATGATTATTGATGTGATCATGTTTGTTTGATGATTGATTGTTTGATTGAAATTAATCAATTTGGATTAGTTGTGTGCATAAATGTTCATCGTATAAAGCATGGATTGTGCAAAGCATGAATCGGGAAGTGGTAAATCACATGGTTTGGTCGATGCAAGGCTTGGATTGGTTGGCTCATGGTTGAAGCGTTGGGCCCTGTACACTTTTGGGATAGGTTGTGTGTCGAAGGATCGTTGCGATCCATGGTATGGGACGACCGAGATTTACTCGTGGAAAAACTTGGACCGTGCATGGTAATTTGGTGGATCAGATCGAGTGTGATTCGATGGATTGGGTAAAATGGATCGATCGGAAAAAACACGTGGATAGGTCGCAAAATCCTGGAGCGCACACGGTGAAAACACAGATTGTGCTAATGCATGTATCGGGCCAGTGTTCGGAAACAGATCAGATTGCGCATGGTAAAAATGGGGATCAGGTCATTGCACACATGATGGATCGCTTCACAAATGTATGGATCGTGGTACAACAGATTTCATCATGTGTCGCGTGATGGATCATGTTATCCGGTTGAGTTCACATGTGTGGATTGTGCGTGATCCACTGGGTGGATCATGCACGATCCATTGATCGGATCTGGTGCGATCCATCATTGGATTGTGTGCGATCCATTGTTGGATCTCGTGTGATCCATAGAAGGATCATGAGTTAAACATCATAAGGTGGCAGAATGAGTTGATTTCTGGTGAGGTTTTATATTATGGTTTAGGAAGGCTATATGTGGAGTTTTATTGCCGATGAATCTAACATGACGAAGGTGAGACTCGGCGAATGTTGTAGCTTCGATACAGATTCAGGTGGAATGTTCAAAGCGTAGTTAAGCGTTTGTTAATCATGTGATGATGTAACGAAGTTATGGATATGACTCAAGGTGTTTTGAGTTCATGGATAATGGTTGCTCAAGACAGTGCTTGAGCTTATGGATGTAGTTGTTAGTGACGACGACTAGAGTTGAAGTGCCTAGGGGATCGTCGTTAGTCGGAGGTTCTAGCGGACTCAAAACACGGGTATAATGGGGGAATCGAAATACTAGATGATTAGTTGAATACCCTAGGCAATTACGATGGGCCTAGATACAAGTCACAATTGCGTATGGAGTTTTCCTACAATCGGGGTTACCATTAGCCCTTGGTGGATGGCACAACGGGCATTCATACGATTAACGATGGATTCAAGGCAAGGTAGATGATGATAGCCAGAGTAATTGATGTTATTGTTCATTTGTATCATCTTGTATGGATTATTCGATGTCAAGGAAGATACCTCTTGGGTGCTTATTTGATGTTAGTTTAGGCCTTCGGGGTTTGTGCTTGGGAGGTGTTGATATTGGTTAGGATGGTCTATGCTTGATAATTGGCTATTATGGTGTACTATTTGTTTCTTCTCTAATTTTCTAGGAAGGCTATCATCGTAGGTTATGGAAGAGAAGTGGGTTTGGGAATTCTTCTTTGTTGATGAGTTGGAAGATTAGATGATTGAATTGCCTATTATCCATATACTTTATTGTTGATGTTGATAGTTGTTTTATCGCTCATTAAGACTGTTGTCTGACTCAAGGTTTTATGTTTCCCTATTATTACCTTGGATTTTCATCCATGTTGTAGATAGGAAGATTAGGTGACACATAGTAGATCTTGATGAAGGCAATGCTGCAGAACGACGACGAGCCGGAGGCTGACGTATTACTATCTACTATTCATATTTGTTATTTCCACTGATGTATGTTACTCTGAGTGAACCTGTAGTGAGGCTCTTTGTACAAATTCTGATGTAATCCAGTTGTTTGTATGGATATTTTCATATTGATATGAAAAGTTTAAGATTATGTTCATTTGTGCTTCACTATTATCCCCTTTTGTATATGTTCTATTATATTCTATCCCTATGTTGTGAGTTATACGACAGGTTCCTTGTGTGTTATTCTACCCCGATGATCATCCATAGCTTCCTGGCACGTCTTTCTACGCACTATTTTCCTTTGTAAAGTGCAAGAGTTATGGGCATTCGTCACATTTGGTATCAGAGCTTCGGTTAATCAATTTTATCCAAAGTTCGTGGGCATAATGACGTATGAAAGACGTATTTGTACTTTTCTAATGGATGGATACTATATTATAGTGTATAGTATAGTAGCGCTTGAACTCCATTGTAGTTTTTTTCATGTGTGGACTAATCATTCTATTTTAAGATTTAGAATGAGTCATCGATCTTCGAGACATACTTCTAAGGAGGATCCTGTTTCTGGAGGGGGCGATGGTGGTTTACTTGAGTACCCAACTATGTTCGAGGCCATGATGGCAGTGATCAATAAGAGGGTACCCGCTCCAGAAGTAGTCGCGGCAGATGTTGGTGTTCAGGTACAGGTGCCTAGGGTGGTTGATTTCGCTAAGCTGTGTAAGGATTTCACTGCTCTGGGTGGGAAGCCCTTTGTGGGACAGAGTCGACTATCGAGATTCAAGGTCAGAGCTATGGATTGGTAGAAATCTGTCACTTTAGAGACCCCTGAGGATGAGATCACTTGGGATCAGTTCTGAATCAAGTTTGAGATAAAGTTCATTTCTATAGCCTAGAAGTCAATTTTGTTCAAGAATTTTGTTGAGCTAAAACAGAATGGTCGACCAGTGTTGGTATACGTTTCTGAGTTTGAAGCTTTGTTTAAGTATGCTCGTTCGTATATTGAGACTCCTTATCAGAAGATTGAGAAATTTTTCATGGGCTTGGATAATTATCTTGGGAAGAAATTGGTTGATCATTTGGATGACCCTTATGAGAAGACTATTGAGAAAGCTTTGAGGCATGATAAGGAAGAAGTTGTTGTTGCAACCAAAGAAGATCCTAAACCACAGGATGGTGGTAATAACAAAAAGGGGAATGGAAAAAAAGGAAGCAACAACAGCAGCAAGGGAAAATGGCTAGAAGAAACATAAAGGCGAGGTGATTTGCTACAACTATCAGCAGAAGGGCCATTATTCCAAGGATTGTAAGAATCCGAAACCCAAGAGGAAATGCCATAACAGTGGTAAGCCTGGGCATATCAAGAAAGATTGTCCAGAACAGTAGAAGGGTTAGCCGATAGTGATGGCGTATGCTCTGGAGGTTGTGCCAACTTCTTCAAAATCTCCTACGGTGGAGGAGAAAGGGAAGAGTGTTGTTGTTCAAGGTATGCTTTTTATCGGAGATGTTTCAGTTTGAGTATTGTTTGATACTAGAGCATCACATTCTTTCATCTGCAATGAGCTTGTGTGCCGATTAAGTTTGGAACCCGAGATTTGTGATAGACCATTGATTCTGACTAATCCAGTAGGGGGTTCATCTAGTCTTTGTATGCCTTATCGTGGTCTAGTGTTATCGAGTCATGGTTGCTCTTTTGATTGTGATTGCTTTGTTTTGAACTTCATTGGATTTGGGATCATTTTGGCTATGGACTGGCTCAAGAGGTATGCGGCTAAAGTGGATTGCGAGAATCTCAAGGTGACAGTCGGGAATGTGGAAGGGCAAATGGTTGTGATTCGATGTAATCCAGAAGATGGTGTCTTTGTAAGATTTTTGTATTCGCTTGTGATTCCATGGGAAGGATTTTCATCTGTGCTAATCGCTAGTGAGTTTGTTGATGTACTTGACGAGGTCAAAGGATTACCGCTGCATCCAGAGATTGAGTTCAGAATTGGTTTGGTCGATGGAAATTAATAACAAATTGGCTTAGCACGATGTTCCATTTGAGTACTCTTTCAGATGCCTCAGGTCGTTGTAGGACTTGTCATAGCAGTTTGTTGGCCTAAACTTTGATTTGGTAAGCCTGAATACGGTAGCATAACTTGCGAGACTTCAAGCAATGCCCATGCATTTTATAATAACAAAAGTATGAAGTAGAGAGATAGTGGTTGATTCATATTTTCTTTGATCTCGAGCTCCCATTTCTATGTCGAGGTCGCATGGAGGCTGATGAGCAGTCAAGTTGCTATCATCTGGGTAAGGTTCCATATGTCCAATCATGGTCTACGGTGATTTAATTCGTACCTGACTCTGGGCACCAAGTATGTTGATTTAACCTTATCCGGTGGAAATCAATCTTCATCGATGTGGTAAATAACTGATAGGTATTGCGAAGGTTTGCTAAGTTCTTCAGGGAGTGAACCGCATGACATATGTCTTTCACCACATCATACAAGTGAAGTGTAGCTTTGTAGTGTTAGGATCCATAGTTGCTTTCTGGTATCCCATCATTGGGCTTCATCGTCACTAAGATCATCTGAGTCATCTTCGGAATAGTTCCCGGACTGCTCCATATCAATGTCATTCGAGACTCCGCTGGTTGGACAGGTTCAAGTCATGTAAACCAGGTGGTCACTACTCATTCAAGAACAACATTAGTTGCATTGGTAGAGTCTATACACCATTGGAAACCTAAAGTGAAGGCTGCCAGGATACAATCTTTCCCTCGTATACTATCATAGTTAGCATGCTGAGTCTGCTCAGTAGTTCCTCACATTGATCAACATCAGTGAATAGAGTTCATGACTCTTGGAAGAATCTTAGTCGTTGCCATTTTACTACTGATATTCTTGGACTATTTACCAAATCTCGATTGATAAGCCTTGACGACTATTGTTGGCCAAAATGTATGACGAGCCGAAAGCGAGTCGAGTTCTGAGCCGAAGGCGAGCCGAGAAGCGGGTCCGAGCGCAGCGCCTGTGGGGGTCAGAAGACCAAGCCTTCTTTAAAAAGACTTGAAAAATGTATTTTTTTTCCAAAAATGGCTGTATCCGTTCGGGTTGAATTATGTGTTCGTGTCAGTTCAAAATATAAGAATCCAGAACTGGCTGGTGGTTCGGGTGGTGTAACACCCCGAATTTCAATTAACACTAATGGTTAGTAATTAAAGTATAATTAATCTCAGATATGAGAATCAGGGGAAACGGGCTGCATCATTGCGTTCGTCTCGGAAAAATATGCGAAATAGAGTCCGAGTTTGCGTAAAACGGGTACCGTATGAAAGAGATATGGACGAACGAAGTTAGGCAGAAAAACCCGAAACAGGCCAGAAATGCACTGGCGCACTTGTGAAGTGCGCCAGCACAAAAATACACTGGCGCACTTGGGAAGTGCGCCCCATGTCGGGACAGGAAACCTGCACAGTTTCTAGAGAGTTCTGTGGTTGGGTGCACCAGTTTGGGGTTTGGGCTTGGTCTTAGGGCTGGTTTCTGGAAGGTTCCGAAATCTAAGGGTCCTAATCTAATTTAGGGTTAATCTAAGGGCCTAAAACACTCACCTAATCTATAAATACACCCTAAACATACCCTAATCCATACTAAAAATAGAATTGAGGGCTACATGCCGCCAAATTAAATCTTAGAAGGAGCCTCCACTAATTTATGAAGAGGGTTGCAAGCTAATCACTCTCTAATCAACCTCTAATCCATTCTAAGCATCTTAATCTTCTTCATTTGGAGTGCAAATTGGCTAGTAGTGAGTTTCTATCACTCTAATGATCAATTGCTAAACTAAGTAGATGAGATATGATGAGATCATATGGTTTTGTTTGTGGATTAATGGGTTTTAAGTCATATGACATGATGTTAGTTTGCTAATGTATGTGGGTTATGCAAGTTTTGTGCTTTGTGATCATATGTTAATATGCAAGTAACATGTATGATAATATGCAAGTTACTTGTATGATAATTATGCAAGTTGTATGTTTCTTCATATGCAAGTTTATGAGTTCATATGCAAGTATGTAACATGTTATGCAAGTTCATATGCAAGTTTATGAGTTCATATGCAAGTTATGTAACATGTTATGCAAGTTCATATGCAAGTTATGTGACATATTATGCAAGTTCATATGCAAGTCATGTATTTGTTAATATGTAAGTTTATGTAACATGTTATGCAAGTTAATATGCAAGTTATGTGACATGTTATACAAGTTAATATGCAAGTTATGTGACATGTTATACAAGATTATATGCAAGTTATGTGACATGTTATGCAAGTTCATATGCAAGTTATGTGTTTGTTAATATGCAAGATGGCACCTTTGAAACATGTTCATACATATGCAAGTTGACACCTTTTATATGTGTTATGTCATGAGAACGAAATTACGTGGGAACGATGGGGTTAATTAAATGCATATGTTAATAAGATTGTGTGAAATTAATATAATTATGCATAACATAAAATAAATGAACATAGTATGGGAATTTGCCTATTAAGTTAGGTGTACCCATACTATGTGTTGGGAATTCGCCTATTAAGTTAGGTGTACCCACACTTTGGAGTTGGGAATTTGCCTATTAAGTTAGGTGCACCCATATTCCTAAAATAAACATGATAATTAACACAAATTATGGGGGTGAATAATTAGGAGTAATTAATCGATTAAGACACGAGGTTGGACCCGTTTGTAGTGTAAGACTGCCCAGAGTTTACCGGCTTAACCAGGCATCTACAAATGACGGTCCAATGTGAGGGGTCTTAATCATAAATTAAATACGTAACAAGGGTAAATGACACGAGGTTGGACCCGTTTGTAGTGTAAGACTGCCCGGAACCTACCGGCTTAACCAGGCATCTACAAATGACGGTCCAATGTGAGGGGTCCTTTACACGGTTACGGTGTTAATCAATTAAGAAACACTTAACCAGATAAGCATGTAGTGGGGCATGGGGGTTAAGTGGGTACCTTGGGTGGTATGTGGAAATTGCTAGTGGTTGCCAATAGAAAATATGGTAAAATACTTAACCAAGATGAAACATGTAATTAAACATGATTAAAGGGTTAAGTGGGAAACACTAGTGTGTGGGCCAAGCTTAGGGGGATGGCTTGTGCTGGGGGCCCATTTCAACCAGTAACCCATACGTATCTTAGTGGGCTCGACCCATGTCGAGGACGGGACACGCATACTGGGCTTGACTATAAGAGGCCAAAATGGGTTAGCGGTGGCAACGCATGACCAACGGGTTTCATATGCGTGTGTGGACCCGGGCTGGTGAATAAGACGTTGTTGCATCGTGTAGATATAAGCCGTGCACCGTTAATTTTATCAGGTTGCCACGTTGGGGAATGGTACACCCCACGGTGGGGCCAGCACGGGTATCTACGTTAGGGAGCCGATCGAATGGGGAGTAGTGTGTACACCTAGTGGATTGTAGGGCCCCGTGGCGTCTACTTAGTCACCTAGGGGTACGCGAGAACTATTAAGTTAATTTTATAAGTCCATGGGTGGGATCAACCTTTAAGTTAGGAATGACTGGTGTGGTGCAGTTTAGTAATTTACCTTTGGAAGGGTAGATGCGTCTTTATCTTTTATCTTAGTTTAGTTGACTGCTTAGTGTAGTCATTCATCCCCATTAGTTACCGTATATCAGTTTATGTCTTCTCTGGTTACTTTAACGATTGTATTGTTAAAGTTATAGGACTCGCTCAGACTTATGTCTGACCCCGTTGTTTTTATCTTTTTCCCAACCCTCAGGTCCTACGGTGGATCCTAGCAGTAGTGGAGCTTGATCGGATTGTTGTTCCAGTCTTTAGGAGCTTGGATAGATGTAAAGCTCCAGTTACCCAGTTATCTTTTCTTTTGTCATGGCTATTGTATGAGAGTGGGATTATGTACTTCTTTATTTTGATGGATATTGTACTTGACTTTTATTGTGGTTTTATGATGTAACCAGACATGTTTTACTTCCGCTGTTATGAGATGATGTTTTAAATTTCAAGTACTATTTATATCTGTCTTGTTGTAATTTTTCTATTCTATATTCACTAAAATACTCCACCGATGCTATGGCATTCCCTTAGTGAGTGACCATAGCGGGAGTGGGGTGTTACACGTGGTATCAGAGCTGAAGGTTACCGGAACAGATAAATTTTTGAGAAAAATACTTTTTTTTTAGAAAATAGTAAAGGTATTATTTTTGGAAAAAGTATTTTCAAAAACATGTCTTTTAAGAGAAAAGTTTTTGAAAAAGAAAAGCATAATCCTCAATAGCCATATCTTTATCTTTCGGAATATCCTTTTTGAATCTTTCCTCTTTCGTTTCAGCATGGCTGAAGATCTTAACATCCCGGAGGGCTTAGTTATACCACTATGGTATAGGAGGTTACAAGAGGCTAGGGCCGCGGCTGCGGGTCCAGCCAATGCTACTACACCAGAGGCAACCGCTCCTCCTCCTCAGCCTAGAGTGGATAATTTTGCTAAGATTTGCAAGGAGTTCAAGGCTATAGGAGGAAAACCTTTTCTAGGTTCAGAGACTTTCGTAGAAGCTAGAGATTGGCTTAAGGAAGTGGAAGAGTTGCTAGATATCTTTGAAGTGGAAGAGGGAAAGAAAGTCAAGTTGGTGGCTTGGTTAATGAAGGGAGAGGCCTCATTCTGGTGGGAGGTCACTAATGGAGAACGCCCTGTTGACTCTTGGGCAGATTTCAAGCAAAGGTTTGGGGCTAAGTTTCTCTCAAGGGCGGAAGAGAATCTGTTTATGGAGAAGTTCTTGAATTTGAAGCAAGGGAATCTCACGGTGAAAGAATATGTCAACAAATTCAATCAATTAGCAAGGTTTGGCATAGAGTTGGTGAATACACCGGAGAAGAAGGCTTTGAGGTTCGTTAGAGGCTTGAACGAACCATTGCAAGGAATAGCTATGACTCACATTCCTATGGGGGCCACCTTTGAGAAGCTTGTCTACATGGCACTTATGCATGAGGATGATAAGAGTTCTAAGGCACCAGAGAAGAAGGGGGATCAGAAGAAACCGCAACAACAACAAGGCAAGGGTGGAAAAGGCAATGGTGACAAGGGGAAGAAGAAGAAGAAGAAGTGCTTCAATTGTGGGACCCCATGCCACCCCAGCAAGGATTGTCGCAAAAAGAAGAAGACCGGTTGCTTTCATTGTGGTGAAGCAGGACATCTTGTGAGGGACTGCCCAAAGAAGGGGCAGAAGACGGGGTCTACCTCAGGAGGTCAGGTGCAAGCTCTTATGGCACCAGCTCAGGCAGGGGGGCAAGTTCAGGCTCTCTCAGTTCCACCGATTCAGCAGAGAGGTAGAACTATTTCCGTTGAAAGTCTGGTTTTTCTGTTTGATCATCCAGTTCGTACTTTGTTTGACTCTGGCGCATCGCATTCTTTTATCTCATCATCGTTAGTTGAGTCACTGCACTTAGACACCAGTCTAGTTGATGATCCCTTGGTTGTTTCAAACCCAATTGGGGGCTCCATATATCTGTCTGTGATATGTTTGGGTTTGAAGATTTCTATACTTAGCGTTGAGTTTGGATGTGATGCTTTTGTATTGGGCTTCACGGGCTATGGGTTGATTTTGGGCATGGACTGGTTATCCAGTAATGGTGTCGTTCTTGATTGTGAAAGGAGAGTTGTCAGGCTTATGACCCGCTTGGGTAATACTCTCGAGATCTCTTGTAATCCCATGGAATCTGTTTTGCAAAGTTATCTTGAATCGCTCGATGCTTCGGTCGAGAGTTTGCGTTCTGTCAGAGTGGTCCGGGAATATCCGGATGTGTTTGAAGAGGTGAAGGGTTTGCCTCCGAAGCGGGAGATAGATTTCCGAATTTATTTGGTGGATAATGCCAAACCAGTGTCTTTGCCAGTGCGCCACATGGCTCCTCGTGAGAGAAGAGAACTTCATAAGCAAGTAGGGGAGTTGCTTGAGAAGGGGTTCATAAGGCGAAGTATATCGGAGTGGGGAGCTCCAGTAGTGTTTGCCACGAAGGCGGATGGGTCCCTCAGACTTTGTGTGGATTATAGAGAACTTAATAAGCTCACGAAGAAGAATAGACACCCATTACCGAGGATAGATGATCTCTTTGATCAGTTGGTTGGCGCCTCAGTGTTTTCGCAGATGGACTTAGCCACAGGGTTTCATCAGTTGAGAGTGGCGGAGGACAGTATAGAGAAGACTGCTTTCCGGACTCCGGATGGTTTTTATGAGTGGCTTGTGATGCCATTTGGGTTGACAAACGCCCCTGCATACTTTGTTGATCTGATGAGTAGAGTGTTCAGAGAGTATCTGAATAAGTTTGTAGTGGTCTTTGTGGATGACATATTGGTCTTTTCCAAGAGTGAAGAAGAGCATGCCTTACATCTCAGAGAAGTGTTGGAGACTCTTCGAGCACATAGTCTTAAAGCTAAATTCTCTAAATGTCATTTTTGGAGAAGAGAAGTGCGATTCTTAGGGCATGTGATCTCTAAGGAAGGGATAGCTGTGGATCCCGCAAAGATAGTATCTATCCAGGATTGGAAAGTTCCTAGAAATGCTACTGAAGTAAGAAGTTTCTTGGGGTTGGCAGGATATTATAGGAAGTTCATCAAAGACTTCGCGAAGATATCAAGCCCATTAACCCGCTTGACGAAGAAGAATCTGGTTTTCTCATGGGACGTAGATTATGATGATGCTTTCCGACGGTTAAAGAGAGCTTTGACCACCGCTCCAGTTTTAGTGCTTCCAGATGGGAGTAAGCCGTTTGTTGTTTATACCGATGCTTGTGGGACAGGATTAGGCGCAGTCTTGATGCAGGAGGGAAGGGTAATAGCCTATGGAGGGAGGCAATTGAAAGTGCATGAGAAGAATTACCCTACCCATGATCTAGAGTTGGCCGCGATTGTTTTCGCACTTAAGTCTTGGCGCCATTATCTTCTTGGTGAGAGATTCGAGTTGTTCACTGACCATAAATCATTGAAGTACTTATTCTCTCAGAAGGATTTAAACTTAAGACAGCAAAGGTGGATGGAGTTCTTAGCATCCTATGATTTCGAGATAGCGTATACCCCTGGCAAGGGTAACGTCGTGGCGGACGCCTTGAGTAGAAAAAGGCTATCTTTGAGTCCATTGTTCGTGGAACGGCGAAGCTTGGAGTTTCTTTCTTTGTTCGACTTCAGACCTTCTGTTGACTTTGTACCTGGTTTGTTAGCATCCTTGGAGGTTAGACCTACTCTTTTGGGACGGATTGGCGAGGCTCAGCGAGACGACCCACAGTTGGTTGAGTTGGTAGAGAAGCTTATAAGGGGGGAGTCGTCCAGCCATTTGGGTAGATACACCATAGATGATAGGGGATGGTTGCATAGAGACGGTAGACTTTGTGTACCGCAAGATGAGGGTTTGAAGAAGGCTATTTTGGATGATGCACATCGTTCAAGGACGACTATTCATCCCGGTGGAGACAAAATGTACCAAGACATGAAGAGAGTTTTCTTCTGGGCCGGTATGAAGAAAGATGTGGCCGAGTATGTGGCTAGATGCTTAGTGTGCCAACAAGTTAAAGCGGAGCAAAGGAAACCCGGTGGGTTGCTACACCCATTGGAAGTTCCGCAATGGAAGTGGGATAGTGTCTCGATGGATTTCATCGATGGGTTACCGAGATCGAGGAAGGGCAATACGGGAATTTGGGTTGTGGTAGACAGACTTACCAAGAGTGCCCATTTTATACCCGTGAAGAGTAAGAGGACCGCTCCATGGTTTGCTTCAGTCTATGTTAGAGAGATTGTTAGATTGCATGGCGTACCATCCAGCATTGTGAGTGATCGAGATCCTATCTTCACTAGTGAGGTTTGGAGAAGTTTGCAAGAGGCGGTAGGGACTCAGTTGTGTTTGAGCACCGCATATCATCCTCAGACGGACGGTCAGACCGAGAGGGTGAACCGTATCTTAGAAGATCTCTTGAGGCTTTGTATCTTGGATTTTGGAGGTACATGGGAAGAACATCTTCCTTTGGTGGAGTTCGCATACAATAACAGCTTTCAGTCTAGTATTGGCATGGCACCTTTCGAAGCTCTTTATGGAAGGCCTTGTCGATCTCCTACATGTTGGTGGGAATCTACGGATAAGATCTTGCTTGGGCCAGATATGGTTAGAGAGACTTCAGAGAAGATTGATTTGATTCGAAGAAGGATGAAGGCAGCGCAAGATAGACAGAAATCTTATGCGGATCGGAGAAGGACGGATCTTGAGTTTGAGGTTGGGGACATGGTTTTTGTCAAAGTATCTCCGTTGAGAAATGTTGTTCGCTTTGGGTCCGTTGGGAAGTTAGCACCGAGGTTTGTTGGGCCGTTTCCTATTAAGGAAAGGATTGGACGGATGGCATATAGGGTGGAGTTGCCCGACAGACTTAGTGGTGTTCATGATGTATTCCATGTATCACATTTGAGGAAGTGCTTACATGACACCGCAGAGGTGGTAGAGCCGAGCTTGCTTAGAGATGTAGAGGTAGAGCGTGATGCGACGATTCGATGAGCTCCTACTCGCATCCTTGGGTCAGAAACTAGGAAGTTGAGGAACAGAGAAGTTTAGCTAGTTAAAGTGCAATGGGGAGATGACGAAAGCAATGCTACTTGGGAGACGGAAGCGAAGATGCGTTCTTTGTACCCATTTCTTTTTGAGAGTATGTCTTTTAACTTCTCCTTTATCGCTTGTCTAGTACTTATCTTATCTTTAGTATATCCTCTCGCTAGTACCTATGACCTTTAGATAGGGTAAAACCTATGGGTGAAACATGTGTTTGAAACATGTTATGGTTGATGGATGCATGTGGATGCAATTATTTGCTAGTGGTTGCTCGTGGATGCATATACACACACATTAGGCACTAGATCGGCTCAGTCACTTCATGTTGCATATCGCATAAATGGATGTGGTAGTTAGATTGATGGATGTATCATGGCTGTGTTATCATGTGGATGATGCATTTTTGTGTATGGTTGTGGACGCATATAGAAATTGTATGTGTCAATAGGGTTTCGCATACATATTGGATGCATGGCACTATCATGGTTTGCATTAAGGAGGTCGACTGAATCAGTAGACCGCCTGATTTTGCATTAGTATACGGACATATACACACACTTTCTGTATATGTTCATACATCATTAGAAGTTTCTAAGGATAATGGTTGCTTGTGGTTGATGGTTTAGTAGATGGTTGTTTGGTTGGTAGGATACGTTCTTCTTGACATAGAGATTTCGAGGACGAAATCCTTTAAGTAGGGGAGAATGTAACACCCCGAATTTCAATTAACACTAATGGTTAGTAATTAAAGTATAATTAATCTCAAATGTGAGAATCAGGGGAAACGGGCTGCGTCATTGCGTTCGTCTCGGAAAAATATGCGAAATAGAGTCCGAGTTTGCGTAAAACGGGTACCGTATGAAAGAGATATGGACGAACGAAGTTAGGCAGAAAAACCCGAAACAGGCCAGAAATGCACTGGCGCACTTGTGAAGTGCGCCAGCACAAAAATACACTGGCGCACTTGGGAAGTGCGCCCATGTCGGGACAGGAAACCTGCACAGTTTCTAGAGAGTTCTGTGGTTGGGTGCACCAGTTTGGGGTTTGGGCTTGGTCTTAGGGCTGGTTTCTGGAAGGTTCCGAAATCTAAGGGTCCTAATCTAATTTAGGGTTAATCTAAGGGCCTAAAACACTCACCTAATCTATAAATACACCCAAAACCTACCCTAATCCATACTAAAAATAGAATTGAGGGCTACATGCCGCCAAATTAAATCTTAGAAGGAGCCTCCACTAATTTATGAAGAGGGTTGCAAGCTAATCACTCTCTAATCAACCTCTTATCCATTCTAAGCATCTTAATCTTCTTCATTTGGAGTGCAAATTGGCTAGTAGTGAGTTTCTATCACTCTAATGATCAATTTCTAAACTAAGTAGATGAGATATGATGAGATCATATGGTTTTGTTTGTGGATTAATGGGTTTTAAGTCATATGACATGATGTTAGTTTGCTAATGTATGTGGGTTATGCAAGTTTTGTGCTTTGTGATCATATGTTAATATGCAAGTTACATGTATGATAATATGCAAGTTACTTGTATGATAATTATGCAAGTTGTATGTTTCTTCATATGCAAGTTTATGAGTTCATATGCAAGTATGTAACATGTTATGCAAGTTCATATGCAAGTTTATGAGTTCATATGCAAGTTATGTAACATGTTATGCAAGTTCATATGCAAGTTATGTGACATATTATGCAAGTTCATATGCAAGTCATGTATTTGTTAATATGTAAGTTTATGTAACATGTTATGCAAGTTAATATGCAAGTTAGGTGACATGTTATACAAGTTAATATGCAAGTTATGTGACATGTTATACAAGATTATATGCAAGTTATGTGACATGTTATGCAAGTTCATATGCAAGTTATGTGTTTGTTAATATGCAAGATGGCACCTTTGAAACATGTTCATACATATGCAAGTTGACACCTTTTATATGTGTTATGTCATAAGAACGAAATTACGTGGGAACGATGGGGTTAATTAAATGCATATGTTAATAAGATTGTGTGAAATTAATATAATTATGCATAACATAAAATAAATGAACATAGTATGGGAATTTGCCTATTAAGTTAGGTGTACCCATACTATGTGTTGGGAATTTGCCTATTAAGTTAGGTGCACCCATATTCCTAAAATAAAAATGATAATTAACACAAATTATGGGGGTGATTAATTAGGAGTAATTAATCGATTAAGACACGAGGTTGGACCCATTTGTAGTGTAAGACTGCCCGGAGTTTACCGGCTTAACCAGGCATCTACAAATGACGGTCCAATGTGAGGGGTCTTAATCATAAATTAAATACGTAACAAGGGTAAATGACACGAGGTTGGACCCGTTTGTAGTGTAAGACTGCCCGGAACCTACCGGCTTAACCAGGCATCTACAAATGACGGTCCAATGTGAGGGGTCCTTTACACGGTTACGATGTTAATCAATTAAGAAACACTTAACCAGATAAGCATGTAGTGGGGCATGGGGGTTAAGTGGGTACCTTGGGTGGTATGTGGAAATTGCTAGTGGTTGCCAATAGAAAATATGATAAAATACTTAACCAAGATGAAACATGTAATTAAACATGATTAAAGGGTTAAGTGGGAAACACTAGTGTGTGGGCCAAGCTTAGGGGGATGGCTTGTGCTGGGGGCCCATTTCAACCAGTAACCCATACGTATCTTAGTGGGCTCGACCCATGTCGAGGACGGGACACGCATACTGGGCTTGAATATAAGAGGCCAAAATGGGTTAGCGGTGGCAAC
Source organism: Allium sativum (assembly GCA_030737875.1). Lineage (NCBI taxonomy): Eukaryota > Viridiplantae > Streptophyta > Magnoliopsida > Asparagales > Amaryllidaceae > Allium > Allium sativum. The sequence goes on from CM060919.1 coordinate 248,120,791, forward strand.
GCATGACCAACGGGTTTCATATGCGTGTGTGGACCCGGGCTGGTAAATAAGACGTTGTTGCATCGTGTAGATATAAGCCGTGCACCGTTAATTTTATCAGGTTGCCACGTTGGGGAATGGTACACCCCACAGTGGGGCCAGCACGGGTATCTACGTTAGGGAGCCGATCGAATGGGGAGTAGTGTGTACACCTAGTGGATTGTAGGGCCCCGTGGCGTCTACTTAGTCACCTAGGGGTACGCGAGAACTATTAAGTTAATTTTATAAGTCCATGGGTGGGATCAACCTTTAAGTTAGGAATGACTGGTGTGGTGCAGTTTAGTAATTTACCTTTGGAAGGGTAGATGCGTCTTTATCTTTTATCTTAGTTTAGTTGACTGCTTAGTGTAGCCATTCATCCCCATTAGTTACCGTATATCAGTTTATGTCTTCTCTGGTTACTTTAACGATTGTATTGTTAAAGTTATAGGACTCGCTCAGACTTATGTCTGACCCCGTTGTTTTTATCTTTTTCCCAACCCTCAGGTCCTACGGTGGATCCTAGCAGTAGTGGAGCTTGATCGGATTGCTGTTCCAGTCTTTAGGAGCTTGGATAGATGTAAAGCTCCAGTTACCCAGTTATCTTTTCTTTTGTCATGGCTATTGTATGAGAGTGGGATTATGTACTTCTTTATTTTGATGGATATTGTACTTGACTTTTATTGTGGTTTTATGATGTAACCAGACATGTTTTACTTCCGCTGTTATGAGATGATGTTTTAAATTTCAAGTACTATTTATATCTGTCTTGTTGTAATTTTTCTGTTCTATATTCACTAAAATACTCCACCGATGCTATGGCATTCCCTTAGTGAGTGACCATAGCGGGAGTAGGGTGTTACAGGTGGAACATATTCAATCCGAACAGGGGCATCTTCGTTCCGAAATCTGCTTATCTGTACTGTTCAACCCACAAGCTTCATCTACATCCGATCCGAAGACTTAATCTACATCCGATCTGGGGCTCATTTGAACTGGAAACATGTTCGACCGGATCTAGAAGCTTTCCCGGACTCTGCTTCCGATCTTTGGCGATTGCTGCTAAATGGCGTGGAGGTTTCTTCTTGTCTGGTGATCTCCACAATTGCAAACTCGATAAAAATGTAGAATCCACAAGATTTCCTCATCGGACATGGCGATCCAATAAGTAGACTGGAAAATCCGTAAAAGCCTAGAATCTTCATTTCTCAGTGAAAGCACCAAAATGTTAGACCAAAACATGGCACTAACACCCAAAAAGTCGTGTTTAGAGCATGAAATGCGAGAGAATAATCGAAAAAAGCAAGAAAAAACGAGACAACAACATTTTTATAATGGTTTAGCGTTAACGAGCCTACATCGACTTCATAATCTCTTAATTCAACAGAGAACAACCATTACAACACTTTTTCTAGTGTTTGTCTCAAATTACAATCATGTTTACACTCATATTTCGAGGTGAAAGATAGACGGCGGCCATGGCTAAGGAATATGGAGCTTCGTATAGAAAAAAGTCCCTTGAAATTTCTGTTCATAGGTAAATATAAGTGTGGCAAAGGTTCGGGTCGGATGCCACGTGGTAGGCCAGGAGCAATCCTCGGTCCGAAGTTGAAGTAATGCGAGAAGTCCACTCCTGAACGTGTGGTGACACGTGAAATCCGATCCAACGAAGTAGGCGAGAGAATAGGTCAATGCTTTGATGTGTAGAAATACTTCAGGTGGGTCGGGTTTCTTTAGTTTGGCCCAAACCCCAAGTTTTCCCAGCGCATGGGATCGGGTCGTGTCCAACCCGATTGATCCGGCCGTACAATTTGCGAGGCATACTTGCTATGATTTGATCTAGTGCAAATGCCAGGATCTGACCCGATCACACGAACCAATGTTAGGGTTACGAAGTGGAGTTGTCTTTATTTAAGCCAAGCTTTATTCAACCCGACCCGAGACCACATGCATGTAGAATCCAAGTTTCCAAGTAGTCAAAAGCTTTACCCAAGCGAATGTAAACCAAGTGTGACGACTGCCCACAATCGCTGCACTAAATGAGGAGAATAATGCACTGAAATACGTGTCAGGAAGTTATGGATAAGGTGGGCGCGGGTCGGGTCGGTCCGGTTTGAAGCTCAAAACGTTACCAGACCACAACAAACGGTTAACCAAAAATGAAGACCGTAATATTATACTTTACTACGGTTCGGTTTCGGCTCAGTCCGGTTTAATTTTGAAACATACATGCATGCTGTAGTTAACTTTAATATTATAACCATTCACGGGTAGCTGCTAAGAAATTGATAGAAAGAAGAAGCAAGTTAATTTTATAAGTCATTTCTATCCTCTTCATTAACTAGAGAAGTGAGTTTTGTTAAGCATGGGCTATCATACAGACGTGGTAAAAGGCAAATGTTGAAATCAACAGACCTTGGAGATAATGAAGATGTCACGGATTGGAAATATGCCGACACTGTTTTGCGCATGATGCAGTTACTGGTGTATTTCAATGATTTTAGTAAGTAAAAAAGAATTACAATCATGGGCAAGAATATACAAATTCCAAATATTCCAAGTAAAACATATCCAGCAGTAGGCCCTTCGACTTGCATAATAAAGGCAGGCAAGGCAATGCCAACTTTATAACCCTGAAAAAAACTCATACGGTATATATGTCTATATATACATGTACATATACAAATATGAATACATGTGTGTGTCCGTGGAAGGATTTTGCATTTAAATTGAGAATTGAAGTAATTTAGGCATTTGTCAGGTGGATAGTTTTCTGGCACCTGAAAAAATTAAAAACCTGATACGTTTTACCCTAAAAATTGAAACCAAGATACTATGGAGGATTAGTGCTGACTTATTAGACTGTGGCGTTATTTAGTGCCAATTTGCTACTAGAAATCCATCCCCAATTAGCAGCTAATTTGTTATTGCAAGCTTAAATGTTAATAATGAATCTATAATACCACGTTTAAACACAGTTACACTAAGTTGGTGTTAATCATAAATGAAAGCAATTTGGTTTATCATTGTCCGGAGCTGTGTCTAAGAGCCCAATCAAAAGCTTTGGTTTATTATGTATAAAAAAAATCTTTGAAGTTGGTGGAAAAAAAGCAAACATAGAGTAGGCTTAAATAGGATAATTAGTTCTCTGTGTTTGTGCAGAAGTTTGTCAAATTTATCTATATAATTTAACTAGTTAGGCTTTATTAATAAGCATAAATTAAGTGTCAAAATTAACTGTACTAAAGCAATTTGGTTGACCATTATTTCTCCTATTAAATATTTGACCATTTATATAATGATGCCCACTATAAACCAAAATCTTTATTGATATAGTATTGAAGTGAAAATATAATTGGCAAAAGCACCTTTCATCTTACAACATATTCTCAAAACATAACATCATATATTCAGTTCTAGTGGCAGACTGAGGCATATAGGAAAAAGAAAAAAAAGTCAATCAGTTACCATGAAGAGAAGATTCAATCCATAAACGACTATGATAAGGTTGAGGACAGGCTTCCAGTATGCTACCTTTGTGCAAACAATGAAAAGCATGACTGTAGTTTTCATTGTTTACTTAATGTCCTTCCTCAAATACAATTCTCTGGGTTCATCCCTTAGTCATTACAAGTAAAACTGTACAATACTACAAATAGACTTCACAAACACATATAGCATGACTGTAGTTGCATAAAACAGTAGCAACTCTCTCACCATAGGCTGTTGGAAATATATATAGACCCCAGTTAGCGATAAATTTACAAAGTAATCCGGTCTAGTTTAATACTGTGGATTTCACTCTTCAAACTGCAACCGGACCGTAATGATATGGTTCGGGTTGGTTTCATATATTCGGTTTTGAGAGATAATATGGAGCCTTTTTCCACACCATTTCCTCGGTTCGGGTCAGGCGGTTTACGCTCACCCCTAGTTATGGACGACCATCAGAGTAAGTAACACAAGCGGGACCTATCGTATAACTCACAGCGCAAGGATAAAATATAATAGAAAATATACAACAGGCAATAATAGTGAAGCATATATGAGCAGAACTTGAACTTTCATAACAACTAGAAAGAATATCCATACATCTTTGGATTACAGCATAAGCGTCTGTACAAACTGCCTCACTACAATACTCAGAGTCAATCATCACACAATGGAAACAATAGATACTATATAGTAAAATGTAATACACCCGCATCCTGCTCACCACCGCATAACATTCTCGCCTCACAAAGCTCTGCTACCTGTAACTTGCTACTCAGTTTGCCCATTCAAAACTGGATGAACAACCCAAGGTAATAAGAGGGAAACATAAAACCTTGAGTCAGACAACGGCCTTAGTCAGCGATATAACAACTATCTAACATCATCAATAAAGTATATGAGAATAGGTAGATTAACCAGCCAATCTACCAAAACATCAGAAAAGAACCAAAACCCATCTTCCCCATATATGACAGTGGTAGCCTTTACAAACAGGCATTTGAAACAACTATACATCCATGGCAATCAGAAGTAACCAACAACTATACATCCATGGCAACGTAAGAAACCAAATAATAACAACCATAGTAACTAGTTATATCTCACGTAAGCCATCCTATTCAAGATCAAAATTCCCTAAGCATAAGCCCCAAAGGCCTAAACCAACATCAGACAAGCACCTAAGAAACATCTCCTTCGACGTTAGACAATCTACGTGAGACGGTACAAGCAAAACAACCAACATTCACGACTCTGGATATCACTGCCAATCCTGCTTTAAAACCATTGTTAATCATATGACAGCCAACCTTGCCATACATCAAAGGCTAACGGTAAACCTGATTCTAGCAAAAACTCCATACGCCTTTCAACGATACGTAGCTAGGCCTTTCAACAATACCTGTGGTACTCGAACAGCAACCCTCCGATCTTTTAGTATCCCAATTATACCCTTGCTTTTATCCCGGTAGAACCTACGACAATGATAATCTCTCAACCTTCAACATCTCTAGTCATCCAACCCGATGACTATTCATAGCTCAAGCAATCTTCTCGAGCAACCATTATCCGCCAACTCATCACTTTGAGTCATAGCTCAAGCAACCGTCCCGAGCAACTTTATCCAAGAACTCACCACCTTGAGTCGTCTTCACATTCGTTGCATTATGATGATCAACAAACACATCACAATACTCTGAACATTCCTACTTGAACTCACTTCGAAGACATAACCAACATCGATCCAAAAACGTACATCATTTGGTCGATACTTCATTTCATAGTATTCCCAAACTTATTGCTATGAAAACAAACAACAAAATTTAACCTCAGTTTACAGCGTTCACTTCCATCCACATCATTTATAAACGATGTTAAAACTCCTTAGGTCGTTGTGCGACCTCGCATCATTAACCTACTCAGGTCGTTCCACGACCTAAGTCCTTTGAGCCCCATGGTCCATCAAACCGACCCATCGCAGCTCCCTTACACAGGCCGACCCGACCTGAGCCACCAACGACCTAACTAGGTCATTCTACTTCCTTTCCAACCTGACGCCGCCAATGCTCCAACAACCCAAAGCCACCAACGACCCGACCTAAAGATGGCGGCTCGACCTAACACCACCATGATCTGAAGTGCCAACGATCTGACTCTATTTCGTGTTCTTTAAGCCACGACCTAACATTGTCATGTCATCACCAACCTAAGCAAAATGACCCGACTCCAGATCTGACAAAAATAGCTCCAATCTTGACCAAATCTTCGCCAAACGACAAGTTCGACGAAATCAACTCATCCATATCATCCAATTCAACCAAAAATACTTTATGAAACCGTTAACAACATCAAATGATAATTATTCATCAACATTCATATAAAATTTACTAAATCATGTAAAATCAATGAATAAACTAAAACGATGGATCTAACTTGCATAAACATATGAATTAGCATAAGAATTACCGGCTTTAAGTTGCTAGGTTAAATCCTATGGCGATTCAAGTGAAAATATATTTACCATGATGTAGATCTAGGTGAAAACAACTTAAAATGATGTAAACAAGATCAAATAACCCGTATACTTGATTGAATCCGTGTGAGGGATGCCTATCACTCACCAATTCTTTGAATTAACTCGAAATTGCTAAATTCTCAATCTGTACCGCGAAGAATATGCTTCAAACCACTAGATTTGATGTGATCTTTCTTCACTTGACGTAGATCCAGCTTCAAACGATATAGATCTTCGATTCTCTTATGTAGATCTAGAATTTTAATAATGGAAAGGTGTATTTGATTGAGCAAGGAGGATCACGAGCTCAACCAAATGAGAGAATGAAGAAAAGTAACCCTCTCTCCATGCCTTTAATCCCCTATTTATAGCCTCCCACCAGCCCATTAATGGGTCTCCTCAAATCAACCCATCAATGTCTTAGAAACCTGAACTGAAATTGTGAAACACTAAAACAGTGATTTCTCCCAAACTACTGAACCAAATCTTTAATGTGACCACCCTACGGAGTTGGCAACACAATTTCCTTTTCAATGAGACCGATCTCAGTACCTGATTCGATCCCATTCAAAAGTTATTCCCTATACGAGACTAACAAGGAAAAAATGGTTACAAATAAAATTGGTAAAAATTATGGATATGTCTCACACCCCCATAAACAACATACTAAATTATGAGAATGATCCAAACCTCAGGAAATTAAACAAAAATATTTTACGATCCTCCAATATGTAAAATGTGGGCTGTTACACCAGGCATAGGTTAAACTCAAGTCCTAAATAGCTTCAATGGTGGAAGCTGAGTTGAGACAGTCTCGCCAAAAGATGGGCTATCATCTTAATCACCCGAGCATTGGGTGGCCTAATAACAAAGCAGGCTAATAGTTTCTACTAGAATTAAAATAATATCTATGCTTATAATTTCTCTATAAACTCGCGACACCCGCCCCCAACTGTTCTAATCCTACGCTCAAAACCCTGAACTGATCTCGATACCTGAGATCAGATTATCCCTAACTATAAACTCTGTAGCTAGAACCCTAATTTACAGAAAACTAGAAAACTATAGTTCGGTTACACAAGATAAAACGATTTAAAAACAAATTAAAAAACAAATCCCCTTTAAACATGTTAAACAAAAAGGCTGGGTCCCCTTTAATATTTCTTTTTCTCTTGAGAATAAAATATGTCGGCTTCCTAAATTTATCTTTTTAATGGCAGCAAACCTCTAGGAAATATTCTCTGATGGTCTGATTGCTTGATGCTCCTAGTCGTTCGATTTGGCTTCTCAATTTGATCGAAAACAAAGACAGGATTGTTAGTACTTTGAATCTATGTTACTTCATCGAATAGCTTGTGGTTTTCTGGTACTGCCTGTGAAGAAAATGTGATCTATTTATAGGGTTTAAAACCCTTTAACCTCTTTAAGTTCACCTGGTAGATTTGTCTTTGATATTGCGTGATTATTCAATCAGTTTTTTTAAGAATTTGAATGAATCTCGTGCCAAAGAATTATACTTGTGATTTTATAGAAACATTTGAAAAACGTGAATTCATACTTGCCAAAATTAACTCCTTGAATACGTTGATATTTTCTTGCATGCTACATGCTTGAAGAAATTCATTCTTTCCAAAAATGACTTTGAACATGTTTGATAATTCTTTGCGATATTTTCCAGAATTAAAATTGTTTACACCTTGCTGGAGTTTTCTCTAATTTGTGAATGTGCCAAAATAACTTCTTACTGAATATAGGATGTTGAATCTTTCCAAAATAACAAATTTATGTTTCAAAACTTTCTGAAACTAAAGCTTCCTTATTTTTGGCACTTTATTTCTCCCCTTAGAACTGAAGAAAGATTCCTCCATGCTTTATCACTGAACATGACACAACACTTGACCATTTCATTGACACTGCACTGTGTTTGTCCTGGACATATTTGTATTTAGGCTATACCTATGCATTTGAACATTGTGAATTGTTCACTGAGTTGTTTCAACTCTATGCATTTTCCATTGTTGTATTGTTTGGTGTATTGAGAATTGTCTTTGACATTGTAGCATATTGTTGCTCCATTGTGTCATTCGGTGCAGTTGATGGTTATGCTTTAACAAATGTGTTGTGACTCATGCACCTGTTTGACAGCTTTGTTTATCTGAAAAGCTTAGTTGGCATGACTTAAAATGCTTGCACTGGCATTTGGTAATTGCCATCCTTGCTTCCCCATGTATTCGATAGTTGATGCACTCGTGTGTTGATGTTCTTCACACTTGAAGTTGCTTCACATTTGCTGACCCATGCAGTTTGATAATTCTTGTTTGTGTTCACTAATCTTGGTTGTGCTTGATGCCATTCTTGAACTTGTGTCACTTTCATTATTTGGTTGGCCACTTTGCTTGGTCTTATGCACATATGTCTTGTTGCACTTGCCAGTGATGTTTGTCTTGGTTCATGGCTGCATCTTATAGTGTTTGTGCACTTGAGCTTGTACATGTTTTTTTGTTGCATATATGATACCTATTTGGCATATGTGACTTTTTTGTATATACTTTTTTGTGCATTCATATGTTTCCTAATTCATGTTGCACCCGAACCTTTATGCTGATCTGAACTTGTATTTGGTACGTATGCATACTCTATTGCACTTCATTGCCAAACTGTTTATGTATTTATCTCTTGCCTGAACTTGGAATGTTTGCATTTCTATGTTGAGACTCTTTGATCGTAACATGTGCATGTCTTCCCTTGTGTTATGTCTGTAGTTGCTGCTACATATATTTACTTGGATGCTTGTATTTCTGGCTAGTTTGGTTCTCCACATTGCCATACATACACACACCCATTCATGTGTGTATATGTATGTCATGTTGCATCTGAGTTGTTGTTGACCAAATTTAAGTGGTTGGCATCCTATTGCATCGATTGGTTTTGTACATGTTCATCCAAAAATAATTGTATACATACGCAGAAATATTTTCTGTTTACATCTACAGACCACTAACGATGTGTCGTGGCTAGTCAAGATCAGCAGACCACAAATGTGAGTTGAGGCTTGTCTTGATCAGCAGACCACATTAGCTGTGTTGAGACTAATCTACATGCACTAGTTATATAGTCTACCTTATGGTATTTACAGTGAATCACTGTGAATATCACAAGCAGTCTAGACTCAAATGAACGTATGAGAGTGTGTGTGTGTGTGTATATATATATCAGACTAAGTCTAGAAATATGATGAGAAACACACCAAAATTCTTAAGGAAATAAAATCTAAAATATTTTTATATTTTTCAGATATTAAATCTATTTTTCTTCCATTTTACTATGTGTGTTTCTATGATGGGTATCCAGGCGACTGGACTGGATATTGAAGCAAATGAAGATTCAGTGTGTGTCTATGAATGTATATGAGTATGTATGTTTAAACTGAGCAATACTGAGTGAATTTTAGTGAGGAATACTATGAATATCACAAGTAGTCTAGACTCAAATAAATGTATATACGTATCAGATCAAGTCTAGAAATATGATGAGAAACGCACCAAAATTCTGAGGAAAATAAAATTTAAAATAAATTTATATTTGTTAGAATTTAAATATATTTTTGTACCATGAATATATATGAAGGTTCAGTGTGTGTCTACGAATGTATATGAGTCTCTATGTGTAAACCGAGCAATACTGAGTGAACTGTAGTGAGGAATATCTTATATATGAAATTGAAGGTATTATATTATCGAGAAATGTAAAATAGTGGAGTTAGAAGTTTGTACTATTCCAAATGTTAAAATAAAATATCTATTTGAATAAAATATTGTATGAATATTAAATTATGTGCAATAGCATTTTATTCAAAATAAATATTTATTTATGTATGTGATGTAGTATAGAATTGTACAGATTCAAACACATTTATATAACAATATATATGTTTGTTATCATAAAAAAAATCATATTGTTATATTCAACAATATCCCCCTTTTGATGATGACGTACACAAAGATTTTGAATGTGATTAATGTGTTTGACAATGAAGTATAGAACTCTCCCTTTTTGTATGCTCTCACTGCAATTGAACTCCCCCTACATATGTTCATATGAATGATTTTAAAATCAATTAAATTTCCAATATTAATAATAATCTTGAAATATTCAATCATCAATCAAAATCTTGACCATTCTCTCGCTTTTGTTATTATCAAAAGGATAATCGAAATCGAAATAGCAATGAATATAGACTAGAAATATAAATTCAAATCAAGAGAGAAAGTGTGTATATCGTAAACCTCATCTTATCAAACAAAAATCATAATATTCTTCATACTAGAAGTAAATTTCATATTTCAAAATGATGGATTTACAATGGATTTTATAAAATGAATATGAATTCTAATAATTTTCAAATAAATTTTAAAAACTAAGCACAAAATAGCGATGGATTTGGACAATAATTATAAATTCAAATCAAGATATAAATTAGATTATCATAAATCCTAAAACAATCAAACAAAAATGATAATAATTTAGAAAATATAAACACATTTCACAATTCATAGGATGGATCGAAAGGTCCATTATTACCTAATAAGGAAGATTTCATATATATGCAATTTATGCTCTTCTTTTTCTTTTCTTTTAATTTCGCCTTTTTATCTTTTTTTAATTATATTTTAAGAGCACACTAACCATGCATAGCCATAAGGACTTTTAAATGAGGTCAGTTGCAAATTAAATTATAAGCATTCTCTAACCATGCATGACCATATCTCATTTATTATATATGAAAAATCTCCCTGTTATATAAAACCATAATGAATGATAGAAATATGGTAGATATATATATATATATGGTCGTAAAATAAATTTCTAGATTAATCAAATTATGAAATATGTTCAGCCATAAAAGGATTTCTGGATATTTTTAGCTCTCTCTCATTCTGAAAAATAGTATAGTCACATTTCCATCACAAATTTTAAAACTACACTTTACTTAATGATGTCCAAAAAAATTAAACTCTCCACATTATATTAGACCATGATGAATGACAGAAAGATAGTAGAAAAAGAAGACGATTGTGAATTAAGTACCACTTCAAAGATATTATAAAATCAATCCAATGGTCATGAGAATTTAAATATTATCATCTCTTATTATGAAATATACAATAGTCACAATTCATCACAATTTCATAAATCTAATGATAATTTTGATGAGTTTCAAATATACAAAGTGCATATTATCAAAGTACAACGCAACAAACAAGAACATCATGGCACAAGACCAGAATTAGTTTTTATTGGTAATGAAAACGAGCAAGTGGTTCCATGTATTCATAATTTTCAAGATATTAGCTCAGAGGATCGGTTTGATGCTATGATTAAAGAAGCAGTGATGTTACAACCATTACCCTCCATCTACAATGAAGTGAATATGAATTATAACTTACTAGGCTTTGATACTTAAGAGACAGAGCAAGATGACCAAGATGAGGTGAACCAAGAAATGCATGTTGATAAGATTCAAGAAGTACGTGTTGATCTAAATTCCCCTTTAAACCAAATTGTCCCTTTTACTAATGATTTCTTTATGGTTCCTATTCAAACCATCCCATTTGACATTATCTCAATCCCTCCGCCTCAATCCCCTCCTCATCAGCCATGGTCAGATGATCAAGACGGGCCTCAATTTCTCTCGCCTATCTTTGTTCGTCGAAGTGGAAGGCGCAACAATCCTGAAGTTACTGGTAGTTTTTTTTAACTCATGTTGTTATTTCCTCTACTAATAAACGTTTGAATAAAAAGATATCAAGCTGCATGGGTGTGAATTTACATGATGCACACTATAAAGCCATGCAGGCATTAGAACAGGAGCGTATTAATAGACATCAATGAAAGTTGTCACATGGAATGTACGGGGGTTGGGGGACCATTCAAAATGTCATGCTATTAATCTAGTTTTGCCCCCACTAAATCTTGATATACTTTTCCTTCAAGAAACTAAACTCTCAGATCCCTCGAATTATCATTTTAGTTTGATTGGTGGATCCTCTTTGACTGGTTGAACCTATAACCTATGTTAATGCAATTGAAACTAGAGGTGGTCTTATTGCTGCATGGAATGAATCTGTGTGGTATTTGCATCAAATTTTTTCCTCTCATTCTGCTTTGCATGTATCTCTTAACCACATTGCCACTAACACTCTTTACTTCTTTTCTAACATCTATGGTCCTCAAGATTCTTATGAAAGAATAAACCTTTGGGAACATTGTAAACATATGGCTATTTGCTTCCAAGGTCCTTGGGTAATAGGGGGTGATTTCAATACCATTAGAAATGTTAATGAAAGAAAATCTAGAATCATTTCTCCCGATACTGATGCTTTTAATTCATTCATTTATGGCTGTTGTCTTATTGATCCCCCTATTTGCAATCGTTCTTTTACCTGGTCAAGTCACAGATTTATTCCTTCTCTTGCTAAGCTTGACCGATTTCTTTTCAAATCTTCTTGGGAGGAGAATCATCCTTTATCCACTATTTCCGGCCTTGCTTCTATCATTTCTGATCATTGCCCTATTATCCTTGATTCAGGTTCCCTTTCTAATTTTAAGCGTCCATTCAGATTTGAGCGTCTATGGTTACTTGAAACATCTTTTAAGGAATTTATTCAAACAATATGGGATCATCCTATTCATTCCCAATCAGCTATGCATAAAATTGTCCTTAGATTGAGATCATTAAGGAAACTGATTGAACCATGGGCCAAATCTGTTTGGGGTTCAATTCGTGCTCGCATTTCCAATATTCAAGAAGCAATTTCAAATCTTAATATCCTGGAAGAATCTCACCCCTTAAATGATGAAGAACATAATTCATTGAAGAATCTCGAATAGGAATTAGAGAGACTGTTTAAGCAGGAAGAAATTAGTTGGAAACAAATATCTAAAGCTAAATGGATAGAAGAAGGAGATAAAAATATTGCTTACTTTCATAGAATTGCAAATGGAAGGAGACGAGCTTCCTGCATTCTTGAAATCTCTAATGAAGTCAATTATATTCAAATCATGATGACATTCTTCTTATCTTCTCTAATTACTATCGTTCCATTCTTGGTCGTTCATCCTCTGCTATTCCGTTCACTGAATGGAGTTTACTTTACCCTTCTTCAGATGCTATTTCTTCAGAAAAGGAAATTTGGGCCGCTTTTAATGAGATGAACGATGATAAAGCACCTGGCCCAGACGGTTTTGGGCCTTCATTTTTAAATCTTTTTGAGCCGTAGTGAAAAATGATATTATGGCCATGTGTAATGAATTTTATGAAAACCCTAGTCTTATCTCTCATCTTAACTACGCTAACGTTGTGCTTCTTCCCAAATTCTCTAGTGCAAATTCGCTCTCCGATTTCCGTCCCATTAGTCTGCTCAATACCACTATTAAAATCACCACCAAAACTCTCACTAATCGTCTTAAATCTATGATTTCTGATCTTATTGGTGCTGAGCAATCGGCTTTTATTCATGGACGTTGCATTTTTGATTGTATTGCGACTACTCAAGAGGTAATTTCTTACTGTCACAATACTAATACACCAGGTGTCCTCCTAAAATTAGACTTTTTCAAAAGCATTTGATTCAGTAAATTGGGAATTTATTTTACAAATGTTTAAGCACATGGGTTTCTCTCAATGCTGGTGTGATTGGATTGACTCTATTCTTTGAACTAGTCATTCAACCATTTCTATTAATGGCAGTACTGGTGGTTTAATTTAATCCAATAGGGGGCTATGGCAAGGAGATCCTTTATCTCCTCTCATATTTGTGTTAATTGAAGATGTATTCAATCAAATGGTCAAGAGAGTGATCACAAACAACTACTTTGATGGAATTCATCTTCCAAATACTTCTCAAGCAATTTCTAATCTTCAATTTGCTGATGATACAATCATTTTTTCTTCTCCTAACCTTAATCATATTCACTATTTTAAAGTGGTGCTTTATGTATTTGAGCTTATTTCGGGTCTTTCCATTAACTTTTCGAAAAGCTCAATTATAATGCTAAGTAAAGATGACCTTTTAGGCCATTCCATTTCTTCTATCCTCAATTGTTCGATTCATAAGTTTCCAATAGTTTATTTGGGAATTCCTCTTAGATCTACCAAGCTTCATAGATCGGATTGGTTGTCTCTCATACATAAAATTGAACAGAGGTTATTTTCGTGGAAGGCTAATACTTTATCCTCAACTGGTCATTCAGTGTTGGTTAAAGCTGTATTATCTGCTTTGCCAACTTATTGGATGTCTTTTCACAAGCTACCTAAGTGGGTAATCTCGAAAATTGATTCAATAAGGAGTGCTTTTTTATGGAATGGAATTAAGGTCAAAAGATTGATCAATTGGCAAACTGTGTGCTTACATATTGATCAAGGGGCTTGGGAATAATTAACCTCTTGAATTTCAATTTGGCATTATTATCAAAATGGTTATGGCGTGTGGTTTCTCCAGGTTCCTTCATATGGAAAGACTGGATTCTTTCTATTTATTACTCTAGCAACTCTCACCTTGTATTGCATTCTTTCCCCACTGTCAAACCTTCTCCATTTTGGTCGAGTGTAATTTTTTGTATTCCTCGAATTAAAAACTTGTTTCATGTCTGGTTGGGTGATGGGGATTCTTGTTTATTCTGGCATGATATTTGGCATGGTTATGTCCCTCTTTCTCAAGTTTTTCCTGCTCTTTTCTCTACGATTTCCAATGAGTTCTCTTCAGTGGCGAGTTTGATTCATTATGGTCCCTCTTCTCTTTCCCCTTCATCGTTATTTGATGTTCAAGTTCTAGATAATCTCCTGGATATTTTTAGTTTGATTTCGCAAGCTCATATCCTTCACTCTCCTGATTGCTATGTTTGGTCTCTATCACCGAGAAAGGGATTTTCAGTTGCTTCATTGTATAATTATATCAATTTTTTTGGTAGGTCTTTCTCTTTTTCAAGACTTTGGAAAATTCGTCTGTCTCCAAAGGTTCTCTTCTTTAATTGGTGCTTGATACATGGTAAAATACACACGAGAGCTAAGTTGCATGGGCTCAATTTGATTGATGATCCTCTCTGTGCTTTTTGTGCAAGGCATGTAGAATCTATTGATCATCTTTTTTTGGAATGCGAGTTCTCTTTCCCTATTCTTACTGCCACTGGTATTTATCTGCTTGGATCGGTCCCTAATATATCATCAGTGTTTAATTATTGGCAATATTTAGACTCCTTACTATTAATATACTATTGGTTCATTTGGAAAGAAAGGAATGCAGTTGTATTTAACAAACCCCTGAAGAAATTTGAGGGTTTATGCAGACTCATTATTTACTACTTTCACTCTTGGATAGGGCAATATTCTTCAGTCAGGTTTATGCTTGCTTTGCCAGCGACTAATAGCCCAGCCGAATCAGTGGGTTCAAATCATGAAGACTCGAGTCCAGACTTGCATTAGCTTGGTTATGGTTGCATGGTTTAGTCAGTTCTTATATGTGTTTATATTTTGGCTTGAGTATGAACTTTGTTTTCTGTTAGTCGCTCCTGGGTTGTTTTGTTTCTACTGTAAACGCTGATATGGTGGGTACTTATGTATAATTATCTTTCTTTAGAACTATTAGCCACCATTTGGGCCTGTCAACTGGGTTATATATATTAAGATTATGCTTAATCGGCTGTGTAGTTTCACGCTATACATCCGTCCTACTCAAATTTTTTTTTTTGAAAATATTAATTTCAAGAAGTATTCTGAAAGAACCATATAGTTTGAAAATCAGTTTCGAAAAACAAAAAGTTGAATGTGAAAATTTTCAATACTTCTAAAATTGATATCACTTGTAGGTCCTAATGCCCATAATTACAATGT
The DNA here is from genome assembly GCA_030737875.1 of Allium sativum. Classification (NCBI taxonomy): domain Eukaryota; kingdom Viridiplantae; phylum Streptophyta; class Magnoliopsida; order Asparagales; family Amaryllidaceae; genus Allium; species Allium sativum. Next base: position 248,136,705 of record CM060919.1, read on the forward strand.
ATCCAAGCCCAAGCAGATAATTCTAACAAATCAATTTCCTTTATCTAAGCAGTAGAAAAATTAGTTTCAAGGCAAGATTCAAAAGAAATTTTTTCATAATATTTACAATAAACCCAAGAGACAATCAATGATACAAATTAAAAAACAAGTTATTTGAAATCATTTGTTGAAATTTATTTTCAGAAATTAAATCCAAATATGGTATCCATGAGATTCAATATACAATCAATCACAAATGATTTAAAAAACAAGATATTTAAGATTACTGTGGCAGTGTCAAAACAAGTCAGTATTATCAGAAGGAAGAAAAAAATAGAAAAAAAAATAAAGAGTAAAAAGAAGAATAAAAGGAAAATAAAAAAAGTAGAGAAGGAAACATTAGTTTAGAGATCATATCTGATTATACCCTTATAACTCTACAAAGTTGTGTATATATCTCTCTCTTATAGTTTGAAGATTTGTTTTTTGGCAGAGCCGACCTATTTTTAAAGTAATCCATAACACTTTTTTTATTATAACAAATAATAAATACAATACTACAGGAGCTAGACGGTTTATCTAACTGCTACGGTTTTTAAGGTGGACCGTCCATCACTATCGAAGTTTATAGTGTTTCGTCCACTGAATATGCTCCACACAAGGAGTCACGATATTTAGATACATTACATTCTCAGTAGTAGTGAAATTACATATACTCAAGAATGGGAGAAATCGATGTTTTTTTCTCGATTACTCGCGCTACAGCAACGCTGATTCGGGCGTGAGGAAGGAGAAAGAACGGGAGTTTCTCCCATTTTACTTGTTGAGCGTCGATTATAAATGGTAATCTGAATACCCTTTATTTCCTGAACGTATCTCAGAAACCCGTTTAAGAAAAATTAGGTATTCTATTACCCGCTTAGTGCTATAAACGGATTTTTGAACACCGTTTATATTTTTTTTTTTAAATACAACCGCTTGCTGCTGGAAGGATGGCGATTTCCATCGCTTTTTTCCTTCTTCCCCAACTCCAACCCATGCTCACTGCTAGAGATGCTTTTACAACAAAAAAACAAGTGCATCAAGCTAAATACACTAGGTAAGAAGCTGAAGGACAATGCGACATGAGGAACAGTGTAAGCAGATGTTAATTCCATCAATCTGACCAGGAAAGTAGTAACTAAATACAATGCGCCCATGGCTACACTGTACCTAGACAAACAAGACAGTTGGTCCCAAATATTGAAGCCAAGGACACAAGAGAAAACCCCATCCAAACTGCAGCATATTTCGAGCCAAAGCTTCACCTGGCACTACAGGAGGAGACAAAGAACTCTGGTGACCAAGGTACAACATGGCCAGATAATGAGAGGGCAGTGTCTTGGTCAAAATCAAACCATCAGAAGAAAGCACCAGTCAAGGAATCAAGCACAATTAAAGACACCATCCAAACAAATAGCCAAACAGCATTCGAATTGGACACAATCCTAACCAGTGTTTAAATAAAAGGTATAACCATCTCCAGACAACACAAAAATCCGATCATTGAACTCTACAAACAAAAAAACTAACACCCAATAATTCAAATATCATCTAGCACTTCAATAGCCAACAAGACGACAACCAAGGCAAACATTGAATAACAAACCATACCTTTCACCATCATGACCAAAAAGGTGAAGATCGAAGAAAAGCCATAGCATGTAGTTGTTGCTAACCTTAGAACCTCCGCGTAGGTACCAAACGCTTCTCCACCTATGCAAGCTGAAACCCATCAAAACTAGGACATGACCAACTATCGACCAACAACAGCATACTCACACCTCCCTTAGAGTCATCCTCATCCTCTTGACAAGGTCAGACTATGGACGAACAATCATCACCTGGCAATGCGAAGAACAGAATCACAAAGATTCCTGGCGGAGCACGTTATAAGAATCGTACAGATGAAAGAGGCATAAACACATTGGAGAGGCACAAGAGAGAATAACGTGATAGCTAGAAAAGTCACCACATATAGAAAAAGAAGGGGAGGATGATGCGAAATAGGGATTAGTTTCGTTTGTTGAGAAGATCGGGATGAACTCAAGATCTGGAGAAGCAGAGGTTAGCCCTAAACGAAGAAAATGGGGAACTGACAATAGCCAACGTAGACGAAAGCACGGATGAGAAGAGAGATTGACGAGATGGAAGGAAAAAAAAAAGAAAGTGACGGAGGAGAGAACGAAAAAGTTGCAATGAAAAGAAGAAATGGAAATTTCCATGTTGCCATTAATAGACTTTTATTAGTTTCGAATCCAATTGTTTTTCCATCATATCTTATTTCTAGACTATACTTTGAAGATTTGAATTTGGCTTATTATACCCTTTCTAATCTTATTTAAATGCTTGTAACACCAGATGATGACATCACTAAGTAGAGAGAAAAATAAAACAAAAATGGAAAAACTTAGGACTTCAAATAAAATTGGATACGATACATGCAACATAGGGATAAACCCCCAAGGCGATGAAGGCAAGGTGGTGGAGAGCTGTCGTCCTACACATATTTGATCAAATCAACAACTCAGGGTACTGCTTTGATTTTGGTAAACAAAAAAACAACTGAGGATATTTTGATAGAGAAGTTGAAGAGCAGTAGCTCTCTTGGATTTGTTTGGAATCTGCTTAGGACATAGGAAGAAAAGAACATTTAAAGTAATTCCGTGTGGATACACTAAACTCATAAGTGGTAATGCAAACATTGATGAAATGTCCAAATATTGCAGGGATATTGGCTTGGTCACAGTGAGGAAATAAAAGAGTTGAGTTGACTTTGCAATTAAAAGGTGAAAGGACGATCAAAGATATCAAAACGAAGGTCAAGGGACATTTGGATATTCTTGAGTTTTCATTTGGTTATTTACAAATCAAACCAATTTTAAACATGAGAGAAATCAAATCAGAAAGGATTAGCAATCTTGTTTGGTTCCATTCAGGACAAATTAATCCAATTTGTGCATATGTAGTGCAGCACTATAAATTTAAAGAGATTTAATTGTAGTTTATTAAGGTATTGTAATTGGCATGGTAAAGGTTTGTGCTTATAATTTGTATTAATTTCATAACGGTTGTAGTTTTATTGATGACAAGTGGCTTTTGAAGAAACCTTTGGTCTCCTTTTTCTGCTATCATCAAATGCATTAAATTTCTTATTAAGTCATGCATTTTCCATTAACTTCAAAACCAAAGATTGTACACGCTTTATTAGTTAAAAATATAATGGTTACTCATTGTCTGTCCATTTTATTTCTGCTCTGTTACTATATTCATTTTAATTTCTCGAACATAAAGAAATTCGTTGCTAAATTAATTTTTTATAACGGTTACAGAAAAAATGAATGCAAATAAAATGTCATATTTTGGAAAATTATCTATGAATTTCTAAGGACATGTTTACTTGGCAATGCGATTAATGACTGATTCACTGACTACACCAGAAATTTACGTTTTTCTATCAGTTTGCTTGAAAACCTTTTTCTTTCAACATTAAACAAAATCATAATATGCATTGAAAATGTATATACTTTGTATGTGGTATGCATTAATACTTTAAAGGATGATTGCCAAATCCTACATTAAAAAGAATCAAGAGAGATGTTGAATCGCAGAATTGAAGGATGCATAATTGAAGAATAAGAATTTGAGAAGAAGATAGGAATTGTAAAGATTGTAATACTGTTTTTTTATTAAATGCAACATTAAGTTGTACAACAATATATATACATGATGATAGCCATACAGATTCGACCCATCTTATTACACGTGTGTAGCTCGTGAGTACTCAGAATATAAAAGATAATGTATAACCACATTTCTCATTTCTTTATATCTTCCCTCAAATGAAACCCTCATGTGAAACCCTAGATTTTCATACTCCAAATCTGAGAACTTTGTTCGATAATCAGCTAAACATATATATGGGGAAACATTATCTCCAGTTGAAGTCTGCTAGTCTTGTACACAGGAGAAAGATACAGCAAGGATCTTGATCATTAATTGCTGCAATTGAGATATTCTTCAATATTATGTATAGAGATAGCTTGAGGTTGAGAAACTTTAGTACATATGGAAGGAAGAACAACAGATCTGAGTAAGTTCCAGTTGGAATCATCCCTCGTATGATATTTATTCTCATCTACGCATAGCTCCTTCTTCAATCGAATGAAATTATGTGCAGACAATGGTTTGGTAATAATATCTGCCTTTTGATAGTAGCTTGGTAGGTGATTCACATTTATTCTTCCTTTTAGACTTTCTCTCTGATGAAATAGAGATCCAGTTTGATGTGCTTAGTCCTTAAATGTAGAATAGGGTTAGCTGTAAGTGACACCGTGCTAAGATTGTCACACCACAATGTAGCTTTGTTGCACTTGATTTGTAGTTCACTTAATAATGACTCTATCCACATCATTTCTGCCACTGCACTAGCTGCACTTCTAAATTTTGCTTCAATACTAGATCTTGATACAGTTATTTTTTTTAGCACCATGAAACTGGATTCCCTCCTAAGAATATACAGCAGCCAGTAGTTGGCCTCCTATCATCAGTATCACTTCCCCAGTTAGCATCTACAAAGCCAATTAAATTAACATTAGTACAGGATTAAAAATTAAACCATGATTCAATGTTCCCTATAAGTATCTCGGAATCCTCCTGACAGCCTTCCAATGTTGATCAAGGGGATCTTGCATGTATTGGCTAACTTTGTCGACACAACATGTATCTTTAAGCTTGTCGAACCATACTTGGGGTGCCTGGTTAAGACCATAGATAGCCTTATTAAGTTTACACACAAGTGTTGTATTGCTTTTTTGTGTGTACCATAGGGGTCACTCCATATATACCTCCTCCAATAGGATACCGCTGAGAAACACATTATTAACATCTAACTATCTTGTGCACCACCTTTTATGTTAAGCAATAGTTAAGATAATCCTTATGGTTGTATGCTTCACTATAGGGGGAAAGTTTCATTAAAATCAAAACCATATTGTTGTAAGAATCCTTTTGCAACTAATCTGGCTTTATATATCTGAAATTTTCCATTTGCATCCTTTTTCAGCTTGTATGTCCACTTGCATCCTACTAGATTTTTGTGATTTGGAAGAACTACTAAGTCCCATGTTTTATTGTTGATAAGAGCTTTGTATTCCTCATCCATGGCAATCTGTTATTCTTTTGAATAGCTTGTTGGAAATTGCATGGTTCTTCATAATCCAGATTGACTGTGAATGCCTTGGGTTTAAAATACCATATTTTGCTCTAGTCATCACACGATGGCCAGTAGTTTGAGCAATAGAATGATCAGTGTCTGAATTTCTCTCATTAGATCTCTGACCTCCTACTTCTGGAGTGATGTAATGATGTTCAACTTCACTTTCACTGTTGTGATGTGAGACAGAATTAGTGTATGTACTATTGAATGATTCATCTTAAGCATTACCATATTCTTGCATTGTAGCTTGTGCATTTGAGTCATTCAAACAAATCTGATTTTTAGCATTAGAGGTAATATCATAGTAAATAGAAATAGGATGAAAACATAAACAACCAAACACTTTCAAATGAGAATAATCAATTTTTGCTTAAATAGAATCTGAACTGAAATTTATTGTGCAGGATGCTAGTAGGCATTCTATTGATGAGATATAAGCTATAGCCAAGGCATCATGCCAGAATTTAAGTGGCATTGATGCTTGTGCCCGTAAGGTAAGACCTGTCTCAGCAACGTGCCTGTGTTTTATTTCAATTAGTCCATTTTGCTCAGAATTGTGTGGACAACTTAATCTATGGCATATACCCCTTTCTGAAAGTAATCCTTAAGAGGCTTAAACTCTGTCCCCTCATCAGATTGGAAACCTTTTACAATACACTCTAATTGTTTTTCGGCAAGATTTATGAACTATAAAGCATCATTGAAAGTTTTAGATTTTTCTTTCAAAAAATAAATCCAAGTATATCTAGAGCATGCATCAATAAAGGATATGTAATATTTAAACCCATAAGAAGTATCAATAGGAGCAGGAACCCATAGATCCACTGCTACTAAAGCAAGTGGTGAATGATATTTTGCTTCAGAATCCATAAATGCTAATTTATGACACTTTCCTAGTTGGCGGTAAGAACAAACATGAGATTTGACATTATCACTAACATAAATTTCATTGCTGTTAGCAATATGCTTTACAATTTTTGGTTGAGGGTGACCTAACCTAGCATGCCAAATTTCATAAGAATTTGTTTTACGCATAGTTTTAGGACTTTCAACAAAATTACACATCGGTTTTTTTGCCATGTAACTCAGATGAGTCAATAGATGTGAACATGTACAGTCCCTTGATTCCTTTACCCAGTAACGAAATTTTCTTAGTTAGTATGTCCTTGATTAAACAACAATTAGGATAAAATTCAAATTAAACATTGTTATCACAAGCAAGTTGAGAAACGATTATCATTTTTTTTTGGATGTGAGGCACTCTTAATATGTTGTTTAAAAAATAATTTTCTATCACCTTGGATATAAGCATTTCCAGTATGTGTGATATTGGTGGGCTGACCATTACCCATCGGCATTAGCTGTGTCAGTGCATCTTGATCCTTCTGCTTGGTTCCTCTGTTCTTGCTGCAGGCTTGTCAGGTTTGCACTCATGTTGCTTTTCTAGTTGTTTTTATTTGGGTTATAGTTTGAGTCAAATCTAAAATAACACCTATTGCAGTATGACCAAACTTTTCACATATTTGACATCAAGGTCGATTACTGTGTTCCATTTTCCTCCTCTTCCTCTTTGACTTCTGTTAGTATAACCACTCTTTAAGGATTGTTGCCTTTTTCTGAACCCTTTTTATTGTTGGCAGAAACATAGTTTAATCAGACTGATCTGATACTATAGATTTCTTGTGTTCTATCCTACCTTCGTGACCAAGAAGAGTAGAATGAACACAAGATATTGATGTAGTGGGTACATTGGTGAGATATGGCAACAACTACCTCGTAGTCATCATCGAGACCATTCATAAATGTTATTTGCTCTGAATCTGAGATTGTTTGACCTGCAGATTCAAGAAGATCACAAATATTCTTGACCTTTGTAAGGTATTCATGCATTAGCATACTACCATTTTTTGTATTTTTCAACTACTTCCTGTAGTGCAAGACTTTGGCTGATGATTACAAACTGAATACTTTTTGAATTGTTGTCCAAATATCATGTGAAGTTTTACAACCAATTAGCTGAGGTACAGGATTTTAATTGATAGATGATAGAATCCATGTGTAAAGTAATCTATCTTGTCTCTTGTAAATTGTATAGTCTCGATTTGTGGTGGTAATTTCTGCATTTTCGGTAGAGAACTGACATGGTATAACTTTTTATCCATTAAGATAATCTTCAAGACCATATCCTTCAACAATAGTTTGAATTTAAAATTTGCATAGAATATAATTGTACTCATCTAAATGAATAGTAACTAACTTATTTTGGGGAGTAATGATTTACTTTGATAAATTTTCAGTTTGATTTTGGGTGGAATTCCCTGTGTAACACCCCGGATTTTTGAATAATCGAATTAACTAAAATAAAGAATAATTAATCTCAGACGTGAGAATTAAGGGAATGGGGTTGCGCCATTGTGTTCGTCTCGGAATTCTGGTTGAAATAGAGTCCAAGTTTGTGGGAAACGGGTACCGGATGAAGGAGTTATGGACGAACAAAGATTAGAGGCAAAAGAAGAAGAAGAAATGCACTGGCGCACTTGGGAAGTGCGCCAGTACAAATTTGCACTGGCGCACCTGCCAAGTGCGCCCAGGCCGAGGCAGAGGCCTGCACAGTTTTCTGGTTCAAGCTGACCCATGTTGCTGAGTCCTTTCTGACTCCTTGCTGAGTCAGTAGGGCTGAGGTGTCACCCTATCATCACTGAGTGGTTTCGGTTAACCCTAAGGTCGTCCGACGGCTTAAATTAATTCAAAACTCTATAAAAAGACCCATAGACTCAAACCCTAAATCAGAATTAAAACTGAAACTATGGCTGTCATACTGTTGTCTTGAACCCTAGAGCAGCCGCCACCAAATTAAAGAGGAAGAACATCAAATCAAATCAAATCAGTACTACTCAACCCTAACAGCGAATCTTCTTTAAAGGAGAGCTAATTCAACTCCAGAAATCAGAATTCAGAACTCAAGACTTCTTTTGGTAGTGGGTACACCTAGTGGAGATAAGGGCAGACGGCACCTATGAAGGTAGCTAGGGGTGCACGAAACTACCAATATCATTGTTAAGTCTGTAGGCGGGATTAACCTTCGGGTGACTAGTGGTGGTGTAGTATAGCAATTATCCTATAGTGTTGGTGTAGTTTAGTAATCATCCTATAGTGGTTTAGGTGCGCTTAAACGATATCGTTGTTCATCTTGTTTCCTTGTTTACTCTGCCATACACAATTGTTCATGATCATTTCCTTATTTTCCAACTTATGCCTTAGCCTAGTTACTTTGTTAATTATATTGTTAAAGTTATCGCACTCGCCAGACTTTATGTCCAACCCCCTTTGTTTCCTCCTTTTTTCTTCCTTTCCCCCCTCCAGGTGCTCAGGTTGGAACTAGCACCAGTGGAGCTTGATTTTGGACTGCTTTTAGAAGATTACTTGGATCGCTGAAGTAAAGTTCAACTTCTCTTTATTTATGGCTATTTTGATGTTGGGGATTATGTCTTTCAGTTTATGTACTTTGTTTTATCAAGATGGATATGATGTACTTGACTTTGGTTTATGGTTTTGATGATGTAACCAAACATATTTACCTTCTGCTGCAATAAATAAAATTTTAAATTTTCAAGTACTGCTTTATATCTGTCTTGTTGTGATTTTCTATTCTATATTCACTTAAAATGCTCCATGGAAGTTAATGCATTCCCTTTGCGAGTGACATTAATGGACGTGGGGTGTTACACGTGGTATCAGAGCTGAAGGTTACCAGAACAGATATGAATTTTTGAAAAACTGTCTTTCAAAAGCATTTTTATAAAGAAGTACTTTCAAAAGTATGTTTTAAGGAAAGTATTTTCAAGAGAAAAGTATATTTTAGAAAGCATAACCCCAAGAGCCATATATCTTTCCCTCGTTTCTTTTATATTGAATCTTTCCTTTTTCTTTTCAGCATGTCTGAAGCATCCGAGATACCAGAGGGTGTTCATGTACCCGGTTGGTTTCATCATTATCTCGAGGCTAGGGCCGCCACTGCAAGTCCAGCAAATACTCCTCCTCCTCCCCCTCCTCCTCGCGTCGATACTTTTGCAAAGATATGCAAGGACTTTAGAGCAATGGGTGGAAAACCTTTTCACGGGACGGAGACATTTGTTGAAGCTCGTAACTGGCTAAAGGAGGTGGAAGAATTGTTTGGAATCTTTGAAGCGGATGATGGAAGAAAAGTCCAGCTAGCTGCCTGGCTAATGAAGGACGAGGCCTCGTTTTGGTGGGAGGTCACTAATGGGGGACGTCCAGTCGATACATGGCTAGATTTTAGACAGAGGTTTGAGGTGAAGTTTCTCTCGCGGGCTGAAGAGAATCTATATATGGAAAGATTTTTGGCGCTGAAGCAAGGGAATCTATCGGTGAAAGAGTACGTCAACAAATTCAACCAATTGACAAGGTTTGGCTTGGACTTGGTAAATACTCCAGAAAAGAAGGCTCTAAGATTTGTTAAGAGTTTAAACGAGCCGCTTCAGGGGTTAGCTATGACCCACATTCCCATGGGGGCTACCTTCGAGAGATTAGTTGACATGGCGCTCATGCATGAAGAGGAGAAGGGCGCCAATGCTAATAGGGCACCCGAGAAGAAAGGGGATCAAAAGAAGCCGCAACAGCAACAACAGAACAAGAAAGGTGGCAAAGGCAACAATGCTAAGGGGAAGAAGAAATGCTTTAACTGTGGGACACCCGACCATCTAAGCAAAGATTGTAGGAAGAAGAAGAAGACCGGTTGTTTCCACTGTGGTGAGGCGGGACACCTTATTAAGGACTTCCCAAAGAAAGGACAGAGGGCAGGGTCAACCTCGGGAGGACAGGTGCAAGCTCTCATGGCACCAGGGCAGGCAAGGGGACAAGTTCAGGCTCTCGTGGTCCCACCGCTGCAAGAACGAGGTAGAGCAATTTCCGTCGAAAGTTTAGTTTTTCTGTTTGATCATCCTATCCGTACTTTATTCGATTCTGGCACATCACATTCGTTTATTTCTACATCATTAGTTGAAACACTGCACCTTAATACTAGTCTAGTTACTGATCCCTTAGTAGTCTCAAATACTGTCGGGGGTTTAGCTCATCTTTCTATGATTTGTCGGGATTTGAGAGTGTTTATCTTGGGCATTGAGTTTGAGTGCAACGCTTTTGTTCTTGGCTTCATGTGCTACGGTTTAATTCTAGGTATGGATTGGCTAACTAGATATGGGGCCATCCTAGATTGTGAAAGAAGGGTAGTTAGATTGTTGACTCGTTCTGGAAAGACCCTTGATATTTCTTGTGACCCTAGAGGTCCAGTAATGCTTAGCTACCTAGAATCCCTTGACGCATCCAATGATGATTTACATTCTGTTCCCATAGTCCGTGAATATGCTGATGTCTTCGATGAGGTGAGGGGCTTACCCCCGAAACGTGAGATAGACTTTCGAATATATCTAGTGGATAATGCAAAGCCAGTTGCATTACCAGTGCGCCACATGGCTCCAAGAGAGAGAAGAGAACTCAGTAAGCAAGTGAAATAATTGCTTGAGAAGGGGTTCATCAGACGTAGTATATCAGAGTGGGGTGCTCCAGTAGTATTTGCCACGAAGGTAGATGGGTCCCTTAGACTTTGTGTGGACTATGGAGAACTTAATAAGCTTACTAACAAGAATAGACACCCACTGCCGAGGATTGACAATCTCTTCGATCAGTTAGTTGGTGCCTCAGTGTTTTCACAGTTGGACTTAGCAACGGGTTTCCATCAGTTGAGAGTGGCTGAGGATAGCATAGACAAGACTGCCTTTAGGACTCCAGACAGTTTCTTCGAGTGGCTTGTTGTGACGGCCGGGAATTTCGCTCGATCCGAATCAGTCGTTAAACCGACAAAGACCGTTCGAAACTCCTGATCGTTTTGAGAACACGACAAATCAGAACGCAGACGGAAGAACATTTCACTGTTATTACAACAATTCCATCAGATACAAGAATATACAGAGTATAAATGAATAAATTACATTCGATAAATATCAGAGATTACAATAAATTACATAGCAGTGGAAAATAATACAAAGCACAACTGAAGGTGATATACAGATATAGAGTTTTCCGGATATCATTCCAGCTATAAACCAGGATCCTGTGAATATAAATCTGCAAAACCAAAACTACTAGCTGCCCGTGTCGAAAATAGGGGCACCCAGAGTTTAGGTTAAAACAATAAACTCCAGGTCAGTCATGTGATTGGTGTGAGAACTAAAACAATTATTTAAAACTTTACTTTAAAAGAGAGTAATTCAAGGGACCACGCCGTATAACACGGAACGGGTTTCCTCCCAAGAATACTAGTGCATATAACAAAACAACACAATGCTTTTTCGAAAAATGAAGCTATTATAAGACCCAGGTCCCATCACACAATGCAACGCAAGCCGGAGGATAGGGTTTTCCCTTATAATAGCCAAACATGCTTGATACGTTTAAAACAAATCATTTGATACTATAATAAGTGTATAGTGTCAAAACAATTTCAATCATAAATATAAATCATAGACGGCATAAGTGCCCCCATACCACTATGTCGCCATACTAGGCTCTACAAATAAAACAAAAATACACGTATTGGAAATTGGATTTTCGTCATGAGTCGAGGCAAGGGGCAAGCTCCTCTCCGCTTCGAGACACTCTAGCAAATGTCCCAGGACTACATACTCTGGGCAATCCTTGGATCTTCAGGGCCGGTCCTCTCTTACGTTTGAGGATTAGTTATTCCTGAACACACGTTTCCCGGTCCTTACAGACCTAAAATCGAGGCGCCTCATTCCAACAACCACATAGGTGAAAAGTATATAAATGTCAGGGCTGGTAAGTCACTGAAACCACCAAAGCTAGAAAGAAACGTCGTGTTCTCCCCGCAGTCCTTATCCCGTTTTTGACTCATACCGAGGTGTGAGGCTCGCGAATTCACGTTATACACAAAGCTGCGCCCCAAAGGTCGTGCTTTGATCATCAACCATAAGACTTTGCTTTTCAACAGAAGCCTTGATCCATGCAACTCAGCATGCCACACAGGCAATTCATGCCATGCGATTGATATCTATCGATATATAACCTCTAAGCTCGTACGTCTCAGAGAAGGGCATTAAGCAAGAGAATAAATTCTCCGCCGCCAAACAGATATATATTTAACAGAAATCAATCAACATGGAATAAAATCCAATTGCAGACACACAATCCATTTACAAGTTCGTTCTAGGTCTGAACGAAACCGGAGGCACTTTCCTCGCATATCCATCGATCTCCAAGTACGTCTGGACGACCACCAACTATTTCCATCCTCTTGGGTGTACAGCCCAATCAGGATCGTCAGTAATTATCCAAACGATGTGAAGACTTCCGGTCTTCAACCACCGTCATCATCTTCGACTTATCGTCGAATCGGTTATTCAGAATGGGTATAAACCCGGCCTTTCCGAACAACCCGCGTATATTATAAACAAATGTTATACAAACACAACATACGCCTCATTCCAATTCAGCAGCCACTAATCGCAAATTAGAAAGAGAACAATTTCCCAAATATTAACCCCGAAGGCCGAAACCAACATCAGATCAATACCCAGGAAACCATTCTTCTTAACTAACCTAAAGCTAGTTTCTAAATTCCACATTCTTAGGGAAAGGTTCCCATTAATTTTATTCAAGATAAATTCTTTAAAATTTATCCTTTAATCTTCCTTTGGATGTCATTTCAAACCAAATTATGGTTTTCCAAACTAGTCGAGATTAGCGAACCACACCGAAGTAATTATTTATTTTATTTCCCAATCCCAACCTATTCATCCTATGAAGCAAAACTGGTAATACTCCATATCTAACACCATAGTGTTGTCGGTAAAATTAATTACCATTCCACGTTCAAATCTAATTAAAGATTTAACTATCGCTTTGGAGCAAAACTGGTGATACTCCATTCTCGCTCGTTTTCTAAATTTGATAATTTAGATTATCAATTCACATTTCAATCTAGTTACAGATTCATTAAAACTCCTTTTACGGGGTTAAAAAACTAATGTCATTTAAAACACAGTTCACGACAAACCCAAATCACATTCTATTTATTATCGAGTTAAAGAACAAGTATCATTTAAAACACCCTTCACGATAAACCCATAAATCAATTCTATTTAAAACCCGTTTCAAATCCAATTTATTTATTTAAAAATAGTTGGGTTTTAATTTTAGTTCAAAACTAGTTCATTTCGATAAAAATCTATTTTTATCTTTTCAAATATGGAGTTTTTCATCCCAATTTTTCCCAAATCATTTCTTATGATTTTACACAAATTATTACTATTTTTAATAATTTTATCAAGGCCCGTACAGTCGATTTCCATCAACGGCCATCGAACTGCACTTACAACGACCTTTTCTGAATTAGATTTGGATATATCTCCAAATCCAACCGTTAGATTTCATATTTCTAATATTCGTTAGAAAGCTCTTTTCGATACAAACCCAACGGTTCCGGTTTTAGGAGAATCCGACGGTCGAATCTCCCGCAATGTCAATTCTAAGTCAATGGTCGAAATTCACGAACTGTCGCGGCGCGTTCTATTCAGGCCATTATATTATATATAATATATATTTCGTCGATTTCTATTTAAAACGAATTTTATAAATCGTTTTGAATTCGTTTCAAAAACAATTTCAACCATTATTTCAAATTCAAATCAAAATTAAATTTTCTATTATAAATCCTTTTTACTTTCATTTCTATTTGATTTCAATTCAAATCGATTTTAATTCGATTCGAATTCATTTTCTTTTCAATTCAATTCGATTCGAATTCGTTTTCTTTTCAATTCAATTCAAATTCGTTTTCTATTCAATTCAAATCAAATTCGTTATATATTCAATTGAAATCAAATTTGTTATATATTCAATTGAAATCAAATTCAATTCGTTTATAATTGATATAAATATCGTTCGCGTCAAAATAGCGCATCTCTAATCAACACGGCTTTATATTCAGCAAATGGATCTATATTTCTTTCAATACACGACTCTATATCTTTGTCAACACACGACTAATCTCAACGAATGAGTATTGTCCACGTGTGACTATTTTTGTTATTTAATATATTTTATAAAAATTATGGTATCTATCGTTTGATTTAAAATCAGACTCCAACCGTAAATTAGTAAGAGAACGATTCCCTAAATATTAACCCCGAAGGCCGAAACCAACATCAGATCAATATCCAGGAGACCACTCATCTCATCTATTTTCCAGTTAATTTCTAATTTCACATATGCTAAAGATGTAAATTTTATTGTTAAAATATTTCGTTCAACACATGACTAATCTCAACGGATGAGTACTGTCAACACATGAACCTTTATTTTATAATATCCTTTATCTTCTAAATTGGAATGAGGCCCAATCAATTACCATATAAAGTTAATTATATGGATTCCATACAACACATGTATATAATATCAACGATAAATAATCAACCATCATCCAAAGTGCACTACTCTGTATAAGCATCAAATATAGATATCTAACGCTTATAACAGCCTGTCAATCAATCGATCGACATACAACTAATTATTGGGATTAGTGTATGCCGTATTTTATCCCAACACCCGTGTGGGGTTTCAAACAATCAAACACAGATTTTATTTGTGTAGTTGGGCGATGTGTAAAATTTACCGACCCAATCAATATCAGTCAAATCAATGTATATAAACAAATCGGCCGATTTGTTTATAATTATTTATTTATTCACTTTAATGTTAAAAATTATATTTTTAACGATAATTAATTTATTTCAACATATGAATATATTTCATTAACTATTTCACATCAACATCACAAACAAATTTTCACAACATATCAATCAAACAAACAAGCCATCCGTGGTCTGTGGATGACGGGTGTCGAGTGCTACTAAACACCGTCTGCATCCTAGTATATATAAATAACTAGAAAAAAAAGAGATTGGAGAGTGAGAAATTCTCACCGAAAGCTATCCCAACTTCACGCCACTTCATTTATAGAAATCTTCGTCGTTCTTCTTCTGTCATCTCCGTCATCCGTATTCACTACATATATAAAAATCACATTTTTATATAGTTATTCAATATATAAAAATCGAATTTTTACTTCGTTATTCAATATATAAAAATCGAATTTTTACTTCGTTATTCAATATATAAAAATCGAATTTTTACTTGGCTATTCAATATATAAAAATCGAATTTTTACTGTGCTATTCAAAATATAAAAATCGAATTTTTACTTTGCTATTCGATATATAAAAATCGAATTTTTACTTTGCTATTCAATATATAAAAATCGAATTTTTACTTCGCTATTCAATATGTAAAAATCCCATTTTTACACCGCTACTACATAGATAAAAATTCTATTTTTACGACACTATTCTCTATATGAAGATTTCGCCTTTTCAAAAATAAAGATTTCGCCTTTTCAAAAATAAAGATTTCGCCTTTTCAAAAATAAAGATTTCGCCTTTTCAAATTTAAAGATTTCTCCTTTTCAAATTTAAAGATTTCTCCTTTTCAAATTATAATTATAAAAATCACATTTTTATTTTGCTACACATATAAAGATGATATTTCTAATATTCCTATCATGTTAAAATTATATTTTTAATTCTCTACATAAACAAAAATCATATTTTTTTCATCTTCTATATAGTAAAGATTATATTTTTAATACTTTAAAAATATAAAAATCATATTTTTATTACTTTAAAAATATAAAAATCATATTTTTACTTATAACTTATATTTTCATATATAAAAAAAACTGAAAAGAAAGTTAAATAAAAATAAATAAAATAAAATAAAAACTTACTGGTATTAGGAGGGGAGAGGGAAGCGAGGTGGGGGAAGTTGGAGGCCGTCAGGGCGCCGGAGAGGGAGTGCGCTGGACGTCGGCAAGACGGGGAGGTGGAGCGACGTCGGGGGGGGGGGGGGTAAGGCCATCGCGGCCGTCTTTGAGGTGGTGGAGGGAAGGAGGAGATGTGGTGGGGTGGGGGTCGCGTCGATCGAAGATGGGGGGGCGAGGTAGACGTGTCAGCGGCGAGCAACTTGGGGGGGCCGCGATGGAAGCAGCGGCGGCGGTGGCTCAACCCCCCGTCGCCCTCTTCTTCTTTTTTCATTTGAAATCGATTTTGATTTTTAACGTGGGGGTCCTGAGTGATAAAGGAGAGGGGAGATATTTTTTTTATTTAATTATTTAATTCAAAAAGTTGACTTTTTATTCGACCTCGAAACGAGGCCCACCGCCTGTCGTTCATAGCTCATTACCCCCATTCCGAACACAATGGGATATGTATCGTAGGCTGATTCGATCGTTTCGATCAGTTTCCGTCAAAATCAACATATAATTCTATATATTGAATTTGAATGCGCATTTCAATTTACTGGGGTCGCATACTAACTTGAAAAATTCCCGAAAAATAATTTCTAGCTTCGTATTGACGAACCGGTCCTAACAAAACTAGTTTCGTCGAATTCTGAGACCGTTGGAAAAATGGCCATTTTCCAGTCGATTAAAATCAACTAAACCTGGTCAAACGCGTTTTCCTTTGCCACGCTCACATATTGATTCGAAAAATTATGAAATTTGGAATCTAGCAATAACTTGACATCACAGACCCAACAAAAGTGGTTTCATTGAAATCCGAGGTCGTTTGCAAAAATTCCATTTTTAGGGGTCTGAATTCCATAGCGACTATTCAGAATTTTCAACTGGACATATCTTCTGATCCCCGTTATGAAATTTTGATTTCTTGGATTCGCTGGAAAGATATTCCCAATAAGATTCCATTATTTTTGGTTTCACTAAAATCCGGATTGTTTTGCACCCGGTACATTCAATTGAAGTTTGAAATCGAACTATCGAACTACCGCGCCATTTTCAATTCTATTTATAATTATATATAATTATTAATATTCTAACGACGATGTATATAATTATATTCATTCGATTTATATCCAAAATAAATTTTCCGTCGATATTATTTAAAATAATTCATTTTAAATATTCAAAATTCGCAAAAATTGCCAAAATAAAAATTTTAAACTGGCCCAGATTTTCGGGTTGTTACAATCTCCCCTACTTAAAACTTTTCGTCCCCGAAAAGGAACAAAATCAAAAGTGGTTTGATCAATCAACTCTATGTTCGATCTGGCTTCCATTCTCCAACTTTTCAGTTTCTGAGAATTTTCAAATTTTTCAAAAAATTGGCTAACACCCGGAATTTTTGAATTTTTTTGCCTTAACCTCCTCTGCACCGGGAGCCACGGGAAAATCCCGAAATTGCCATATAGGCCTTCTGATCTCAAAAAGAAAAAGAAAAAGCCAATAGGCTCATAAAATCATCATCACCCAAACAAAATAGGAAATTATGGTAAACATGTACCTATTTGTCGGGCAAACAAATTTTATTCTCTGCTCTAGCCTCCTTGCTATGACCTGTTCAATGTAAGTACTTGTATCTGCAAGCCAATGCGACAAATTTCCAATACAATTCAATATTTGATACAACTAGGCATAATGGTTAAAAATTATCAAACAAATAAACAAACAACACAAACATCAATCAATTAGTGAATTAACATTTCAAATTCATAATTTTGATACATATACAAAAATCATGTTTTTGATGCCAATCTCAACAAATAAATCTATCTATATAAGTTTTGGTTCTCACACCAGTCTAATGGAAATATATAGATATCACACCTTCGAAACACAAAAATAGATACTGGTGATGGCGCGCCATCATCAAAATCATGTCCGGGCGACTAGAGTGTGATTCTATATCTATCCAGTATATTAAAACTTCGAATATACGTTCATGACGCGTATATGCAAAACCTTTATATATTGGATTGTCCAAATTCAATACAAATAAAATATTCAAATACGTATAAAACGATTTAAATTTTAAAACAATATTGTTTTCATTTGAAAAAATATACTCTTCACACTCGTTCTAGGATACTACTGATCCTATCTCTAACGAGTCATTCTAATTGGATATTACTAACCCAATATCTGATGAATTCATTCGTATGGTTCTAATGTGTCTTGTTCTCAAGCTCTGTAAACCAAAGCTCTGATACCAAATGTGACGGCCGGGAATTTCGCTCGATCAGAATCAGTTGTTAAACCGACAAAGACCGTTCGAAACCCCTAATCGTTTTGAGAACACGAAAAATCAGAACGCAGACGGAAGAACATTTCATTGTTATTACAACAACTCCATCAGATACAAGAATATATAGAGTATAAATGAATAAATTACATTCGATAAATATCAGAGATTACAATAAATTACATAGCAGCGGAAAATAATACAAAGCACAACTGAAGGTAATATACGGATACAGAGCTTTCCGGATATCATTCCAGCTGTAAACCAGGATCCTGTGAATATAAATCTGCAAAACCAAAACTACTAGCTGCCCGTGTCGAAAATAGGGGCACCCAGAGTTTAGGTTAAAACAATAAACTCCAGGTCAGTCATGTGACTGGTGTGAGAACTAAAACAGTTATTTAAAACTTTACTTTAAAAGAGAGTTATTCAAGGGACCACGCCTTATAACACGGAACGGGTTTCCTCCTAAGAATACTAGTGCATATAATAAAACAACGCAATACTTTTTCGAAAAATGAAGCTATTATAAGGCCCAGGTCCCATCACACAATGCAACGCAAGCCGGAGGATAGGGTTTTCCCTTATAATAGCCAAACATGCTTGATACGTTTAAAACAAATCATTTGATACTATAATAAGTGTATAGTGTCAAAACAATTTCAATCATAAATATCAATCATAGACGGCATAAGTGCCCTATACCACTATGTCGCCATACTAGGCTCTACAAATAAAACAAAAATACACGTATTGGAAATTGGATTTCCGTCATGAGTCGAGGCAAGGGGCAAGCTCCTCTCCGCTTCGAGACACTCTAGCAAATGTCCCAGGACTAAACACTCTGGGAAATCCTTGGATCTTCAGGGTCGGTCCTCTCTTACGTTTGAGGATTAGTTATTCCTGAACACACGTTTCCCGGTCCTTACAGACCTAAAATCGATGCGCCTCATTCCAACAACCACATAGGTGAAAAGTATATAAATGTCAGGGCTGGTAAGTCACCGACACCACCAAAGCTAGAAAGAAACGTCGTGTTCTCCCCGCAGTCCTTATCCCGTTTTTGACTCATACCGAGGTGTGAGGCTCGCGAATTCACGTTATACACAAAGCTGCGCCCCAAAGGCCGTGCTTTGATCATCAACCACAAGACTTTGCTTTTCAACAGAAGCCTTGATCCATGCAACTCAGCATGCCACACAGGCAATTCATGCCATGCGATTGATATCTATCAATATATAACCTCTGAGCTCGTACGTCTCAGAGAAGGGCGTTAAGCAAGAGAATAAATTCTCCGCCGCCAAACAGATACATATTTAACAGAAATCAATCAACACGGAATAAAATCCAATGTCAGACACACAATCCATTTACAAGTTCGTTCTGGGTCTGAACGAAACCGGAGGCACTTTCCTCGCATATCCATCGATCTCTAAGTACGTCTGGACGACCACCAACTATTTCCATCCTCTTGGGTGTACAGCCCAATCAGGATCGTCAGTAATTATCCAAACGATGTGAAGACTTCCGGTCTTCAACCACCGTCATCATCTTCGACTTATCGTCGAATCGGTTATTCAGAATGGGTATAAACCCGGCCTTTCCGAACAACCCGCGTATATTATAAACAAATGTTATACAAACACAACATACGCCTCATTCCAATTCAGCAGCCACTAACCGCAAATTAGCAAGAGAACCATTTCCCAAATATTAATCCCGAAGGCCGAAACCAACATCAGATCAATACCCAGGAAACCATTCTTCTTAACTAACCTACAGCTAGTTTCTAAATTCCACATTCTTAGGGAAAGGTTCCCATTAATTTTATCCAAGATAAATTCTTTAAAATTTATCCTATAATCTTTCTTTGGATGTCATTTCAAACCAAATTATGGTTTTCCAAACTAGTCGAGATTAGCGAACCACACCGAAGTAATTATTTATTTTATTTCCCAATCCCAACCTATTCATCCCATGAAGCAAAACTGGTAATACTCCGTATCTAACACCACAGTGTTGTCGGTAAAATTAATTACCATTCCACGTTCAAATCTAATTAAAGATTTAACTATCGCTTTGGAGCAAAACTGGTGATACTCCATTCTCGCTCGTTTTCTAAATTTGATAATTTAGATTATCAATTCACATTTCAATCTAGTTACAGATTCATTAAAACTCCTTTTACGGGGTTAAAGAACTAATGTCATTTAAAACACAGTTCACGACAAACCCAAATCACATTCTATTTATTATCGGGTTAAAGAACAAGTATCATTTAAAACACCCTTCACGATAAACCCATAAATCAATTCTATTTAAAACCCGTTTCAAATCCAATTTATTTATTTAAAAATAGTTGGGTTTTAATTTTAGTTCAAAACTAGTTCATTTCGATAAAAATCTATTTTTATCTTTTCAAATATGGAGTTTTTCATCCCAATTTTTCCCAAATCATTTCTTATGATTTTACACAAATTATTACTATTTTTAATAATTTTATCAAGGCCCGTACAGTCGATTTCCATCAACGGCCATCGAACTGCACTTACAGCGACCTTTTCTGAATTAGATTTGGATGTATCTCCAAATCCAACCATTAGATTTCATATTTCTAATATTCGTTAGAAAGCTCTTTTCGATACAAACCCAACGGTTCCGGTTTTAGGAGAATCCGACGGTCGAATCTCCCGCAATGTCAATTCTAAGTCAATGGTCGAAATTCACGAACTGTCGCGGCGCGTTCTATTCAGGCCATTATATTATATATATATAATATATAATATATATTTCATCGATTTCTATTTAAAACGAATTTTATAAATCGTTTTGAATTCGTTTCAAAAACAATTTCAACCTTTATTTCAAATTCAAATCACAATTGAATTTTCTATTATAAATCCTTTTTACTTTCATTTCTATTTGATTTCAATTCAAATCGATTTTAATTCGATTCGAATTCATTTTCTTTTCAATTCAATTCGATTCGAATTCGTTTTCTTTTTAGTTCAATTCAAATTCGTTTTCTATTCAATTCAAATCAATTTCGTTATATATTCAATTGAAATCAAATTCGTTATATATTCAATTGAAATCAAATTCAATTCGTTTATAATTGATATAAATATCGTTCGCGTCAAAATAGCGCATCTCTAATCAACACGGCTTTATATTCAACAAATGGATCTATATTTCTTTCAATACACGACTCTATATCTTTGTCAACACACGACTAATCTCAACGAATGAGTACTGTCCACGTGTGACTATTTTTGTTATTTAATATATTTTATAAAAATTATGGTATCTATCGTTTGATTTAAAATCAGACTCCAACCGTAAATTAGTAAGAGAACGATTCCCTAAAGATTAACCCCGAAGGCCGAAACCAACATCAGATCAATATCCAGGAGACCACTCATCTCATCTATTTTCCAGTTAATTTCTAATTTCACATATGCTAAAGATGTAAATTTTATTGTTAAAATATTTCGTTCAACACATGACTAATCTCAACGGATGAGTACTGTCAACACATGAACCTTTATTTTATAATATCCTTTATCTTCTAAATTGGAATGAGGCCCAATCAATTACCATATAAAGTTAATTATATGGATTCCATACAACACATGTATATAATATCAACGATAAATAATCAACCATCATCCAAAGTGCACTACTCTGTATAAGCATCAAATATAGATATCTAACGCTTATAACAGCCTGTCAATCAATCGATCGACATACAACTAATTATTGGGATTAGTGTATGCCGTATTTTATCCCAACATCCGTGTGGGGTTTCAAACAATCAAACACAGATTTTATTTGTGCAGTTGGGAGATGTGTAAAATTTATCGACCCAATCAATATCAGTCAAATCAGTGTATATAAACAAATCGGCCGATTTGTTTATAATTATTTATTTATTCACTTTCACGTTAAAAATTATATTTTTAACGATAATTAATTTATTTCAACACATGAATATATTTCATTAACTATTTCACATCAACATCACAAACAAATTTTCACAACATATCAATCAAACAAACAAGCCATCCATGGTCTGTGGATGACGGGTGTTACTAAACACCGTCTGCATCCTAGTATATATAAATAACTAGAAAAAAAAGAGATTGGAGAGTGAGAAATTCTCATCGAAAGCTGTCCCAACTTCACGCCACTTCATTTATAGAAATCTTCGTCGTTCTTCTTCTGTCATCTCCGTCATCCGTATTCACTACATATATAAAAATCACATTTTTATATAGCTATTCAATATATAAAAATCGAATTTTTACTTCGTTGTTCAATATATAAAAATCGAATTTTTACTTCGTTATTCAATATATAAAAATCGAATTTTTACTTGGTTATTCAATATATAAAAATCGAATTTTTACTGTGCTATTCAATATATAAAAATCGAATTTTTACTTTGCTATTCAATATATAAAAATCGAATTTTTACTTTGCTATTCAATATATAAAAATCGAATTTTTACTTTGCTATTCAATATATAAAAATCGAATTTTTACTTCGCTATTCAATATATAAAAATCCCATTTTTACACCGCTACTACATAGATAAAAATTCTATTTTTACCACACTATTCTCTATATGAAGATTTCGCCTTTTCAAAAATAAAGATTTCGCATTTTCAAAAATAAAGATTTCGCCAAAAATAAAGATTTCGCCTTTTCAAAAATAAAAATTTCGCCTTTTCAAATTTAAAGATTTCTCCTTTTCAAATTATCATTATAAAAATCACATTTTTATTTTGCTACACATATAAAGATGATATTTCTAATATTCCTATCATGTAAAAATTATATTTTTAATTCTTTACATAAACAAAAATCATATTTTTACATCTTCTATATAGTAAAGATTATATTTTTAATACTTTAAAAATATAAAAATCATATTTTTATTACTTTAAAAATATAAAAATCATATTTTTACTTATAACTTATATTTTCATATATAAAAAAAACTGAAAAGAAAGTTAAATAAAAATAAATAAAATAAAATAAAAACTTACTGGTATTAGGAGGGGAGAGGGAAGCGAGGTGGGGGAAGTTGGAGGTCGTCAGGGCGCCGGAGAGGGAGTGCGCTGGACGTCGGCAGGAGGGGAGGTGGAGCGGCGTCGGGGGGGGGGGGGGGGGGGGGGGGGTTAGGCCATCGCGACCGTCTTTGAGGTGGTGGAGGGAAGGAGGGGATGCGGTGGGGTGGGGGTCGCGTCGATCGAAGAGGGGAGGGCGAGGTGGACGTGTCGGCGCCGAGCAACCGGGGGGGAGGGCGATGGAAGCAGCGGCGGCGGTGGCTCACCCCCCCGTCGCCCTCTTTTTTTTTTTTTTTTCATTTGAAATCGATTTTGATTTTTAACGTGGGGGGGGGCCTGAGTGATAAAGGAGAGAGGAGATATTATTTATTTATTTATTTAATTATTTAATTCAAAAAGTTGACTTTTTATTCGACCTCGAAACGAGGCCCACCGCCTGTCGTTCATAGCTAATTACACCTATTCCGAACACAATGGGATATGTATCGTAGGCTGATTCGATCGTTTCGATCGGTTTCCGTCAAAATCAACATATAACTCTATATATTGAATTTGAACGCGCATTTCAATTTACTGGGGTCGCATACTAACTTGAAAAATTCCCGAAAAATAATTTCTAGCTTCGTATTGACGTTACGGTCCTAACAAAACTAGTTTCGGCGAATTCTGAGACCGTTGGAAAAATGGCCATTTTCCAGTCGATTAAAATCAGCTAAAACTGGTCAAACGCGTTTTCCTTTGCCACGCTCACATATTGATTCGAAAAATTATGAAATTTGGAATCTAGCAATAACTTGACATCACAGACCCAACAAAAGTGGTTTCGTCGAAATCCGAGGTCGTTTGCAAAAATTCCATTTTTAGGGGCCTGAATTCCATAGCGACTATTCAGAATTTTCAACTGGACATATCTTTTGATTCCCGTTATGAAATTTTGATTTCTCGGATTCATTGGAAAGATATTCCCAATTAGATTCCATTATTTTTGGTTTCACAAAAATCCGGATTGTTTTGCACCCGGTACATTCAATTGAAGTTTGAAATCGAACTATCAACTACCGCGCCATTTTCAATTCTATTTATAATTATATATAATTATTTATATTCTAATGATGATGTATATAATTATATTCATTCGATTTATATCCAAAATAAATTTTCCGTCGATATTATTTAAAATAATTCATTTTAAATATTCAAAATTCGCTAAAATTGCCAAAATAAAAATTTTAAACTAGCCCAGATTTTCAGGTTGTTACAATCTCCCCCACTTAAAACTTTTCGTCCCCGAAAAGGAACAAAGTCGAAAGTGGTTTGATCAATCAACTCTACGTTCGATCTAGCTTCCATTCTCCTACTTTTCAGTTTCTGAGAATTTTCAAATTCTTCAAAAATTTGGCTAACACCCGGAATTTTTGAAAAATTTCGCCATAACCTCCTCTGCACCGGGAGCCACGGGAAAATCCCGAAATTGCCATATAGGCCTTCTGATCTCAAAAAGAAAAAGAAAAAGCCAAGCGGCTAGCCAATAGGCTCATAAAATCATCATCACCCAAACAAAATAGGAAATTATGGTAAACATGTACCTATTTGTCGGGCAAACAAATTTTATTCTCTGCTCTAGCCTCCTTGCTATGACATGTTCAATGTAAGTACTTGTATCTGTAAGCCAATGCGACAAATTTCCAATACAATTAGGCATAATGGTTAAAAATTATCAAACAAATAAACAAACAACACAAACATCAATCAATTAGTGAATTAACGTTTGAAATTCATAATTTTGATACATATACAAAAATCATGTTTTTGATGCCAATCTCAACAAATAAATCTATCTATATAAGTTTTGGTTCTCACACCAGTCTAATGGAAATATATAGATATTACACCTTCGAAACACGAAAATAGATACTGGTGATGGCGCGCCATCATCAAAATCATGTCCGGGCGACTAGAGTGTGATTCTATATCTATCCAGTATATTAAAACTTCGAATATACGTTCATGACGCGTATATGCAAAACCTTTATATATTGGATTGTCCAAATTCAATACAAATAAAATATTCAAATACGTATAAAACGATTTAAATTTTAAAACAATATTGTTTTCATTTGAAAAAATATACTCTTCACACTCGTTCTAGGATACTACTGATCCTATCTCTAACGAGTCATTCTAATTGGATATTACTAACCCAATATCTGATGAATTCTTTCGTATGGTTCTAACGTGTCTTGTTCTCAAGCTCTGTAAACCAAAGCTCTGATACCAAATGTGACGGCCGGGAATTTCGCTCGATCTGAATCAGTCGTTAAACCGACAAAGACCGTTCGAAACCCCTGATCGTTTAGAGAACACGACAAATCCGAACGCAGACAGAAGAACATTTCATTGTTATTACAACAATTCCATCAGATACAAGAATATACAGAGTATAAATGAATAAATTACATTCGATAAATATCAGAGATTACAATAAATTACATAGCAGCGGAAAATAATACAAAGCACAACTGAAGGTGATATACAGATACAGAGCTTTCCGGATATCATTCCAGCTGTAAACCAGGATCCTGTGAATATAAATCTGCAAAACCAAAACTACTAGCTGCCCGTGTCGAAAATAGGGGCCCCCAGAGTTTAGGTTAAAACAATAAACTCCAGGTCAGTCATGTAACTGGTGTGAGAACTAAAACAGTTATTTAAAACTTTACTTTAAAAGAGTGTAATTCAAGGGACCACGCCGTATAACATGGAACGGGTTTCCTCCCAAGAATACTAGTGCATATAACAAAACAACGCAATGCTTTTTCGAAAAATGAAGCTATTATAAGACCCAGGTCCCATCACACAATGCAACGCAAGCCGGAGGATAGGGTTTTCCCTTATAATAGCCAAACATGCTTGATACGTTTAAAACAAATCATTTGATACTATAATAAGTGTATAGTGTCAAAACAATTTCAATCATAAATATAAATCATAGACGGCATAAGTGCCCCATACCACTATGTCGCCATACTAGGCTCTACAAATAAAACCGAAATACACGTATTGGAAATTGGATTTCCGTCATGAGTCGAGGCAAGGGGCAAGCTCCTCTCCGCTTCAAGACACTCTAGCAAATGTCCCAGGACTACACACTCTGGGCAATCCTTGGATCTTCAGGGTCGGTCCTCTCTTACATTTGAGGATTAGTTATTCCTGAACACACGTTTCCCGGTCCTTACAGACCTAAAATCGAGGTGCCTCATTCCAACAACCACATAGGTGAAAAGTATATAAATGTCAGGGCTGGTAAGTCACTGACACCACCAAAGCTAGAAAGAAACGTCGTGTTCTCCCCGCAGTCCTTATCCCGTTTTTGACTCATACCGAGGTGTGAGGCTCGCGAATTCACGTTATACACAAAGCTGCGCCCCAAAGGTCGTGCTTTGATCATCAACCACAAGACTTTGCTTTTCAACAGAAGCCTTGATCCATGCAACTCAGCATGCCACACAGGCAATTCATGCCATGCGATTGATATCTATCGATATATAACCTCTAAGCTCGTACGTCTCAGAGAAGGGCGTTAAGCAAGAGAATAAATTCTCTACCGCCAAACAGATATATATTTAACAGAAATCAATCAACATGGAATAAAATCCAATGTTAGACACACAATCCATTTACAAGTTCGTTCTGGGTCTGAACGAAACCGGAGGCACTTTCCTCGCATATCCATCGATCTCCAAGTACGTCTGGACGACCACCAACTATTTCCATCCTCTTGGGTGTACAGCCCAATCAGGATCGTCAGTAATTATCCAAACGATGTGAAGACTTCCGGTCTTCAACTACCGTCATCATCATCGACTTATCGTCGAATCGGTTATTCAGAATGGGTATAAACCCGGCCTTTCCGAACAACCCGCGTATATTATTAACAAATGTTATACAAACACAACATACGCCTCATTCCAATTCAGCAGCCACTAACCGCAAATTAGCAAGAGAACAATTTCCCAAATATTAACCCCGAAGGCCGAAACCAACATCAGATCAATACCCAGGAAAACATTCTTCTTAACTAACCTACTGCTAGTTTCTAAATTCCACATTCTTAGGGAAAGGTTCCCATTAATTTTATCCAAGATAAATTCTTTAAAATTTATCCTTTAATCTTCCTTTGGATGTCATTTCAAACCAAATTATGGTTTTCCAAACTAGTCGAGATTAGCGAACCACACCGAAGTAATTATTTATTTTATTTCCCAATCCCAACCTATTCATCCCATGACCATCGTTCAACACATGACTAATCTCAACGGATGAGTACTGTCAACACATGAACCTTTATTTTATAATATCCTTTATCTTCTAAATTGGAATGAGGCCCAATCAATTACCATATAAAGTTAATTATATGGATTCCATACAACACATGTATATAATATCAACGATAAATAATCAACCATCATCCAAAGTGCACTACTCTGTATAAGCATCAAATATAGATATCTAACGCTTATAACAGCCTGTCAATCAATCGATCGACATACAACTAATTATTGGGATTAGTGTATGCCGTATTTTATCCCAACACCCGTGTGGGGTTTCAAACAATCAAACACAGATTTTATTTGTGCAGTTGGGCGATGTGTAAAATTTATCGACCCAATCAATATCAGTCAAATCAGTGTATATAAACCAATCGGCCGATTTGTTTATAATTATTTATTTATTCACTTTCACGTTAAAAATTATATTTTTAACGATAATTAATTTATTTCAACACATGAATATATTTCATTAACTATTTCACATCAACATCACAAACAAATTTTCACAACATATCAATCAAACAAACAAGCCATCCATGGTCTGTGGATGACGGGTGTCGGGTGCTACTAAACACCGCCTGCATCCTAGTATATATAAATAACTAGAAAAAAAAAGAGATTGTAGAGTGAGAAATTCTCACTGAAAGCTATCCCAACTTCACGCTACTTCATTTATAGAAATCTTCGTCGTTCTTCTTCTGTCATCTCCGTCATCCGTATTCACTACATATATAAAAACCACATTTTTATATAGCTATTCAATATATAAAAATCGAATTTTTACTTCGTTATTCAATATATAAAAATCGAATTTTTACTTCGTTATTCAATATATAAAAATCGAATTTTTACTTGGCTATTCAATATATAAAAATCGAATTTTTACTGTGCTATTCAATATATAAAAATCGAATTTTTACTTTGCTATTCAATATATAAAAATCGAATTTTTACTTTGCTATTCAATATATAAAAATCGAATTTTTACTTCGCTATTCAATATATAAAAATCCCATTTTTACACCGCTACTACATAGATAAAAATTCTATTTTTACCACACTATTCTCTATATGAAGATTTCGCCTTTTCAAAAATAAAGATTTCGCCTTTTCAAAAATAAAGATTTTGCCTTTTCAAAAATAAAGATTTCGCCTTTTCAAATTTAAAGATTTCTCCTTTTCAAATTATCATTATAAAAATCACATTTTTATTTTGCTACACATATAAAGATGATATTTCTAATATTCCTATCATGTAAAAATTATATTTTTAATTCTCTACATAAACAAAAATCATATTTTTACATCTTCTATATAGTAAAGATTATATTTTTAATACTTTAAAAATATAAAAATCATATTTTTATTACTTTAAAAATATAAAAATAATATTTTTACTTATAACTTATATTTTCATATATAAAAAAAACTGAAAAGAAAGTTAAATAAAAATAAATAAAATAAAATAAAAACTTACTGGTATTAGGAGGGGAGAGGGAAGCGAGGTGGGGGAAGTTGGAGGCCGTCAAGGCGCCGGAGGGGGAGTGCGCTGGACGTCGGTAGGAGGGGGAGTTGGAGCGGCGTCGTGGGGGGGGGGGGTTAGGCCATCGCGGCCGTCTTTGAGGTAGTGGAGGGAAGGAGGGGATGCGGTGGGGTAGGGGTCGCGTCGATCGAAGGGGGGGCGAGGTGGGCATGTCGGCGGCGAGCAACCTGGGGGGGGGGGGGCGATGGAAGCAGCGGCGGCGGTGGCTGAGTGACAAAAGAAAGGGGAGGGGTGATATATTTTTTTATATTTAATTATTTAATTCAAAAAGTTGACTTTTTATTCGACTTCGAAACGAGGCCCACCGCCTGTCGTTCATAGCTAATTACCCCCATTCCGAACACAATGGGATATGTATCGTAGGCTGATTCGATCGTTTCGATCAGTTTCCATCAAAATCAACATATAACTCTATATATTGAATTTGAACGCGCATTTCAATTTACTGGGGTCGCATACTAACTTGAAAAATTCCCGAAAAATAATTTCTAGCTTCGTATTGACGATACGGTCCTAAAAAAACTAGTTTCGTCAAATTCTGAGACCGTTGGAAAAATGGCCATTTTCCAGTCGATTAATATCAACTAAAATTGGTCAAACGCGTTTTCCTTTGCCACGCTCACATATTGATTCGAAAAATTATGAAATTTGGAATCTAGCAATAACTTTACATCACGGACCCAACAAATGTGGTTTCGCCGAAATCCGAGGTTGTTTGCAAAAATTCCATTTTTAGGGGCCTGAATTCCATAGCGACTATTCAGAATTTTCAACTGGACATATCTTTTGATTCCTGTTATGAAATTTTGATTTCTCGGATTCGCTGGAAAGATATTCCCAATTAGATTCCATTATTTTTGGTTTCACTAAAATCCGGATTGTTTTGCACCCGGTACATTCAATTGAAGTTTGAAATCGAACTATCGAACTACCGCGCCATTTTCAATTCTATTTATAATTATATATAATTATTTATATTCTAACGACGACGTATATAATTATATTTGTTCGATTTATATCCAAAATAAATTTTCCGTCGATATTATTTAAAATAATTCATTTTGAATATTCAAAATTCGCTAAAATTGCCAAAATAAAAATTTTAAACTGGCCCAAAATTTCGGGTTGTTACACTTGTGATGCCCTTCGGTTTGACAAACGCCCCCGCATACTTTGTTGACTTGATGAGCAGGGTGTTTAGGGAGTACCTTAATAGATTCGTGGTAGTCTTTGTGGACGACATCTTGATCTTTTCTAAAAGCGAAGAAGAGCATGCCCTACATCTTAGGGAAGTGTTGGAGACTCTTCGAGCGCATAGCCTTAAAGCTAAATTTTCTAAAAGTCACTTTTGAAGGAAGTGCGATTCTTAGGGCACGTGGTTTCCAAAGAAGGGATAACTGTGGATCCCACGAAGGTAGGGTCCATCCAAGATTGGAAGGTTCCTAAAAATGCTACCGAGGTGAGGAGTTTCTTAGGGTTTGCTGGCTACTATAGGAAGTTCATCAAAGACTTCGCAAAAATATCAGCTCCATTAACACGCTTGATGAAGAAGAACTTAGTTTTCATGTGGGACGTAGATTGTGATTATGCGTTCCAATGTTTAAAGAGAGCTTTGACCACAACCCCAGTCTTAGTGTTGCCAGATGGGAGTAAGCCATTTACCGTTTATACCGACGCTTGTAGGATAGGACTAGGCGCAGTCTTAATGCAAGAGGGAAGGGTGATAGCCTATGGTGGAAGGCAGTTGAGAGTGCATGAGAGAAATTACCCTACACATGACCTAGAGTTAGCCGCTATTGTCTTCGCGCTTAAGTCTTGGCGTCATTATCTTCTTGGCGAAAAATTCGAATTATTCACTGACCACAAATCGCTAAAATACTTATTCTCTCAGAAGGACTTGAACTTAAGGCAGCAAAGGTGGATGGAATTCTCAACATCCTATGACTTCGAGATAGCATATACCCCTGGCAAGGGTAATGTGGTGGCAGACGCCTTAAGTAGAAAAAGGTTGTCCTTGAGTCTGTTGTTTGTTGAGCGGCGAAGCTTAGAGTTCATCTCTACGTTTGACTTTAAACCTTCCATTGACTTTGTACCCGGTTTGCTAGCATCCTTAGAGGTCAGACCTACGCTTTTGAGACGGATTGGTGAGGCACAACAAGATGACCTATAGTTGGTTGAGTTGGTAGAAAAGCTCAAATGAGGGGAGTCATCGAGCCATCTCCGAAGGTATACCCTAGATGATAAGGGTTGGTTGCGTAGGGACGGTAGACTTTGTGTACCACGGGACGAGAATCCGAGGAAGACCATTCTTGATGATGCACATCGTTCGAAGATGACCATTCATCCCGGCGGGGACAAGATGTACATAGACATGAGACGAGTTTACTTTTGGGCCGGCATGAAGAAAGATGTGGCTGAGTATGTCGCTAGATGCTTGGTGTGCCAACAAGTAAAAGAAGAGCAAAAGAAGCACGGTGGATTTCTACACCCATTGGAGGTCCCACAATGGAAGTGGGAAAGTGTCTCGATGGATTTTGTTGACGGGTTACCGAGATCGAGGAAGGGTAATACGGGGATTTGGGTCGTGGTAGACAGACTTACTAAGAGCGCCTATTTCATTCCCGTGAAGAGTAAGAGGACTGCTCCATGGTTAGCCTCCGTATACATTCGAGAAATAGTTCGTTTGCACGGTGTTCCTTCTAGAATAGTGAGCGACCGCGATCCTATTTTCACTAGCGAGTTTTGGAAGAGCTTGCAAGAAGCGGTAGGGACTCAGTTATGTTTGAGCACCGCATATCATCCTCAGACGGACGGCCAGACCGAGAGGGTGAATCGTATTCTAGAGGACTTATTGAGGTTGTGTGTCTTAGATTTCAGAGGTACATAGGAGGAACATCTTCCGTTGGTAGAGTTCGCATATAATAGCTTTCTGTCTAGCATTGGCATGGCACCGTTCGAGGCTCTTTATGGACGGCCATGTCGTTCGCCTACGTGTTGGTGGGAGTCTACAGATAAGATCTTGCTTGGACCCGATATGATTAGAGAGACTTCGGAAAAGATCGATTTGATTCGAAGGAGGAGAAGACGACGCAAGATAGACATAAATCTTATGCGGACAAGAGGAGGTCAGATCTTGAGTTTGAAGTTGGGGACATGGTCTTTGTCAAGGTGTCTCCATTACGGAACGTCATTCGCTTTGGGTCCGTTGGCAAGTTAGCACCAAGGAGAGGATTGGGCAGATGGCGTATAGAGTGGAGTTGCCCAAGAGACTTAGTGGTGTACACGACGTATTCCATGTATCACATTTGAGGAAGTGCTTGCACGAGACCGCGGAAGTGGTAGAGCCGAGCTTGCTTAGAGAGGTGAAGATCGAGCGTGATGCGACGATTCGACGAGCTCCTATGCGCATTCTTGGGTCGGAGATTAAGAAGTTGAGGAATCGAGAGGTCAAACTAGTCAAAGTGCAATGGGGAGATGATGAGAGCAACACTACTTGGGAGACGGAAGCGAAGATGCGTTCATTATACCCTTCTCTTTTCGAGGGTATGTCTTTTAATTTCTCCTTTATCGTTTACCTTGTACTTATCTTATCTTTAGTATGTCCTCTCGCTAGTATCTTTGGCCTTTAAATAGGGTAGTCCTATGGTTGAAACATGTGTTTGAGACATGTTATGTATGATGGATGCATGTGGATGCAAGTGGTTGCTAGTGGTTGCTCATGGATGCATATACACACATTTTAGGCACTAGATCGGCTCAGTCACTTCATATTGCATATTGCATATAAATATGTGTACATATTTAAGTAATGGATGTATAATGGTTGTACCATCATATGGATGTTGCATTTTGGTGAATGGTTGTGCACACATGTAGAAATAATATGTATCGATAAGGTTCTTTCGCATACATAATGGACGCTTGGCACTATCATGTTTGCATTAAGGAGGTCAACTGAATCAGTAGACCGCCTGATTTTGCATTAGATAAGGAACATATACACACACTTCTTGCATATGTTCATACAACAATAGAAATTTTATAAGGACAATGGATGCCCGTGTTTGATGGTTGAGAAGATGGTTGTTTGGATGGTAGGATATGCAATCTCCTTAACTTGGAGATTTCGGGGACGAAATCCTTTAAGGAGGGGAGAATGTAACACCCCGGATTTTTAAATAATCGAATTAACTAAAATAAAGAATAATTAATCTCAAACGTGAGAATTAAGGGAATGGGGTTGCGCCATTGTATTCGTCTCGGAATTCTGGTTGAAATAGAGTCCGAGTTTGCGGGAAACGGGTACCGGATGAAGGAGTTATGGACGAACAAAGATTGGAGGCAAAAGATGAAGAAAAATTGCACTGGCGCACTTGGGAAGTGCACCAGTACAAATTTGCACTGGCGCACCTGCCAAGTACGCCTAGGCCGAGGCAGAGGCCTGCACAGCTTTCTGGTTCAGGCTGACCCTTGTTGCCGAGTCTTTTCTGACCCCTTACTGAGTCATTAGGGCTGAGGTGTCACCCTTTCATCATTGAGTGGTTTCGATTAACCCTAAGATCATCCGACGGTTTAAATTAATTAAAAACTCTATAAAAAGACCCATAGACTCAAACCCTAAATCAGAATTAAAACTGAAACTATGGCCGTCATGTTGTTGTCTTGAACCCTAGAGCAGCCACCACCAAATTAAAGAGGAAGAACAACAAATCAAATCAGTACTACTCAACCCTAACAACGAATCTTCTTCAAAGGAGAGCTAATTCAACTACAGAAATCAGAATTCAGAATTCAGAACTCAAGACTGCTTTTGAGTTGTGAGTTTGATAGTTTTAACAAAATAATTAGTAATTTAATTGGATTAAGATATAATGCCGATTGTATGGATGTGATATAAAGTATTGATTGCATGTTGTAATTATGTTGTAGGATTGTGATTGAAATCTCTATGACATTATGTTGTGATGTTATCATTTATGATGTAAAGTTATGTTGCTATCATCCATATTGTAATTTTATATACAATAAAATCATCGTGTTTCATATGCTAGTTTGGTTATGTTGATTCATATGATAAATCATATGTAGGCAAGTTTAGATTTTTATTCAAACATGAATCATATACAAGTTGGGTAGAATTATATGTGACCTTACATGGTTATGACACCTAGTTTATGTGAAAATTTGATTGAAAGTTAGGCTATGACATGTGTGAGTTATATGCTAAATTCTACATGATACTTTACATTTTAGATACTAGTTTGCACCATTGTTGCGATGTATAAATCACATATGTGAGTTTATGAGTTGGATATGAATAATGTTATGCAAGTTTAGGGTTATTACCTATGCAAGTTTATTCCTTTAGATTTGGGACCATGACATATGTTGTTTATGCAAGTTTGTGGCCATTATCTCATCAAGTTCACACCTTTAGATTTGGATCCATGACATATGTTGTTTATGCAAGTTTGTGACTATTATCTCATCAAGTTCACACCTTTAGATTTGGATCCATGACATATGTTGTTTATGCAAGTTGTAACTTTGGCCTATGCAAGTTTTAGATGTAGAACATCATTCACATATGCAAGTTCACCCCTATGTTAGATCTATGTTTTAATTATGTGTATATTGTGATGTTTTCTCTTTATTCCATGAGTTAGACTATTCGAGTCTAACATATATTTTATGTTAAATGAACAAACGTACAACGTGGGGTAAAGGGGATAATATTAATTGGCATAAAAGCTTTAAAAGGCATAAAATATAATTGTGGTGAAAATTGGTATGATTTTACATACCATAAATGGATGGACATAATTGAGTCAATTATGGACATCGTTAAATTCGGAATTGATTGATAATTTGAATAGGGAAAGTAATTCAAATTTGGGGAATGATTAATTAGGAGTAATTAATCGCCTAAGACACGAGGTTAGGCTCTTTTGTGGTGTAAGACTGCCCGGACCTGCCCGGAAAATCCAGCTGCTACAAATGCCAGTTTAATGTGAGAGGTCTTAGGCATAAACTAAATACGTAACAATTGTAAAGACACGAGGTTAGGCTCTTTTATGGTGTAAAACTTCCAGGACCCGCCCAACAAATCCAACTGCCACAAATGCCAGTCTAATGTGAGAGGTCTTTATGAGGTTACGGTCTTAATGAATTAAGAATCACTTTACCAGATAAACATGTAGTGGGACATGAGGGGGTTAAGTGGGTCTTTGGGTGGCATGTGGAATCTAGTGGGTGCCTTGGGTGGCATGTGGAATCTAGTGGGTGCCTTGGGTGGCATGTGGAATCTAGTGGGTGCCTTGGGTGGCATTTGGAAATACGATTAGAAACACTTAACCAAAATTGAAACATGTAATTGAAACATGAATAAGAAGTGGGTTAAGTGGGATGTACTAGAGGGGACCAAGCTTAGGTGGATAGCTTGTGTCAAGTAATGGGGGTCCGTTTCAACCAGTAACCCATACGTATCTTTGTGGGCTCGACCCAAGTCGAGGACGGGACACGCATACTGGGCTTGACTGTAAGAGGCCAAACAAGGTTAGCGGTGGCAACGCAAGTCCAACGGGTTCATATGCGTGTGTGGACCCGAGCTGTTAGGTAAGACGTTGTTGCATCGTATAGGTATAAGCCGTGCATTCTTGGTGATATTAGGTTGCCACTTTGGGGCGTGATACACCCCACTGTGGGGCCAGCACGGGTATCTAAGAGTTAGGGAGCCGATAGCTTGGGGTAGTGGGTACACCTAGTAGAGATAGGGGCAGACGACACCTATGAAGGCAGCTAGGGGTGCACGAAACTACCAATATCATTGTTAAGTCTGTAGGCGGGATCAACCTTAGGTGACTAGTGGTGGTGCAGTATAGCAATTATCCTATAGTGTTGGTGTAGTTTAGTAATCATCCTATAGTGGTTTAGGTGCGCTTAAACGATATCGTTGTTCATCTTGTTTCCTTGTTTACTCTGCCATACTTAATGGTTCATGATCATTTCCTTATTTTCCAACTTATGTCTTAGCCTAGTTACTTTGTTAATTATATTGTTAAAGTTATCGCACTCGCCAGACTTTATGTCTGACCCCCTTTGTTTCCTCCTCTTTTCTTCCTTTCCCCCCTCCAGGTGCTCAGGTTGGAACTAGCACCAGTGGAGCTTGATTTTGGACTGCTTTTAGAAGATTGCTTGGATCGCTGAAGTAAAGTTCAGCTTCTCTTTATTTATGGCTATTTTGATGTTGAGGATTATGTCTTTCAGTTTATGTACTTTGTTTTATCAAGATGGATATGATGTACTTGACTTTGGTTTATGGTTTTGATGATGTAACCAAACATATTTACCTTCTGCTGCAATAAATAAAGTTTTAAATTTTCAAGTACTTCTTTATATCTGTCTTGTTGTGATTTTCTGTTCTATATTCACTTAAAATGCTCCATGGAAGTTAATGCATTCCCTTTGCGAGTGACATTAATGGACGTGGGGTGTTACACCCTGTTGCAGCGGAATTGGCAGAGGTAGCAGCATTGTTATCCCCTGTGGCCATGGAAAAACAAATCTTGAATCAAGAATTCAAGAAGTTGGATAAAAATTGAATTACGAGAGCAGCTAGGATCAAATGAACAAAGAACTTTGATGATCTGAGGCATGGCTCAATTATTGATTCAAATCGAGGGAAATAGGTATAAATTGATTACTAGAAACTACACTCCAATAGTTTTGAGTGATGAGAATTCTCTGACAAAACTGTCACGGTTTTCAACTTGCGGAAAATGATCAAAGTCCTCTTATGCAGTAATCGAAGGCAATCGTGTCATGAGACAAACGTGCTCTGATACTATAAAAAGAATCAAGAGAGATGCTGAATCGCAGAATTGAAGGATGCAAAATTGAAGAATTAGAGTTCGATAAGAATGTAGGAATTGTAAAGATTGTAATACTATTTTTTTATTAAATGTAACGTTAAGTTGTACAACAATATATATACATGATGGTAGCTAAATAGATACGGCCAATCTTATTACATATGTGTAGCTCGTGAGTACTCGGAATATAAAAGATAATGTACATCTGAATTTCTCATTTCTTTATAGTGGTATGCATTAATTATTTAAAGGTTGATTGCCAAATCCTACATTCTGGCATCAAGTTCATAACATGAGTTAAATACTAAACCAAAGAAGTAGTTGATGTCCAACGAAAGAGATATATGATCCACAAAAGCAGATAATATGTTTTAAGTTAAGGCCTCTCGCCACCATTCGTCCCAACAACCAGAATGTCCTTAGGCATGATGGTAACATGCTTAGCATGGATGACACATAGGTCAATGTCTACAAATAGTCCTACAAGATAGGCCTTTGCAGCTTCTCGAAGGGCAAGCATAACATGACTATAGGACCTCAGGTCAGTCTTAAAGTGTTGCGCAATTTCCCTTACAAGCCATCGGAATAGATGCTTCCTAATCATAAGTTCAATGCCCTTCTGATACTCGCGGATATCATGAAAAGCTATAGTTCCATGTCTTTAGTAATGGGGTTTCTTCACTACTCCAGCCGTTGGTGCTGACTTACATGCAACTTTGGATGCAAGCTGCTTCCTTGGTGCTTTTCATCCTGTTTACATACATGTAGTTTGCTTAGTACGTGTCATTGTTTCTCTCTCTTAAATCGGTTTATTATATGAAATGGATGTGTATTTTACTAATATATATATCATGCCTAATTATAGGAGTTTTGAATTCCTATTTTATTTTCTTTACTTTAAAATACAAGTTAACAACGAGTTCTGGTTTGATTTACATGTTTTGATTTCAAATTCAAACAGTAACAAGTTCCATATTAACTAGTGTATACAAAGCATTATATTAGAAGTTGAGTTTAATCTTAACCCTTTTTTCTTATCATATGTGGCTAGGCACGTGCATATTTATACATGCATGTGTTTGAAATCTATAATTATTTTTTGATTATAGGTCCATCTTTAGTTTTATTTTGCGTCATCTTTAGCTATTATTTTGTTAGTCTTTAAATTTGGTATTGTTTCTAATAACGAATTGTATTTTGATAAATTGTTGGGGAATTTAGGAATAAAAAAAATGTCAGATAATAAGATTTTCATAACCAACAATGCTTTCCTATTAACACACTATCCAGGGCAAAACCCTTGACATTTCTTTACTAGGCTGGCTGCTATATAAAATTTATAGCAATACCCATATGTGTAGCACAAGTTCGCACTAGTTTATTATTACTTAACCAGTTAAAATTTTATTTATATATATTGGTTAACTGACTCTGCTTAAATAACTACAACCAAATAACTACAACTAGGCTTAGGGACTAGGGTAATGAGAGCAAAAATTTCCATGTAGATGAATTCCCTAAGCATGGAATCTATACACCCCAACCTCTGACTCTACCTACTCTCGCACTATCTCAATCTACGTTTGCCGACTTGCTTCTTCCTGCAGCTAAGAGCCTGAACCATCACCAGAATATCATGATCTATTGATGGGTGTTCCTAGCTGGTTGCTCATATCCCCTGGTCAATTGATTAAGCTAAGGGTCCCCACCCATCATGTGCTACCCCAACGCCATAATGCAGTTGCGGGTACTCATACTAAGGCTTCAAAGACTATTAGTATCGCTGGTGAGATGGTTTCTCCTCTATATTCTAGCCTTCCTCAAGTTGCTCATATAAGTCAATGTCCATACTCCTCAAGAGGGATGCATCCAAAATAGCCTAACTACTAATACTGGGCACCTCCTGTAATGACCGACATTTTACGTATCGAAGGATCGTTAAATATTTTTATTTAATTTCTAGGGGTCGGATTATTCTCATCTTTTGATATGTTGTTCATGGGGATATGGGACATGTCCATGATTTTTACCAATTTTGTTTGTCACCATTTTGTCCCTACTATTTTTGTTTAGTTCCTAACATTTGAATGGGATCAAATCAGGAGCTAAGATCGATTTCATTGGATCAGAAATGGTTTTCCAATTCCGTAGAGTGGTCACGTTATGGATTTAGCTGAGCGATTTGGGAGGAATCATTGTTTAAGTGTTGCTTGTTTTCTGGAAAGGCTAATTAGTCATTAGTGGGCTGATTAGTGAGTCCCATTAAGGCTACATGTTGTTGGCTATAAATAGGAGGGTAGGGGTAAAGAGAATTGTTTAGTCTCTTCATTTCTCATTTGGTTGGGTGTCTATAATTCTCCGGCTCAACCAAATACACCTCCACTTCATTTCCATTCATAGATTTGCGAACTAAGATTGAAGATCAACATCGAGGAAGGGTAGATTACATCAATTAAGTTGATTTGAAGGCTCTTCTTCGTTGGTCGGATTAAAGATTTGTTGATTTAAAGCTATTTTGTGTATTTGGTGAGTGACAAGCATCTCTCACACGAATCCAGTTATTATAATGGTTTGTGTGATCTTAATTTCATACATACAAGTTATTTTCACCTATATCCAATCAATATACGTATATTCTGAATTCAAATCA
The DNA here is from genome assembly GCA_030737875.1 of Allium sativum. Classification (NCBI taxonomy): domain Eukaryota; kingdom Viridiplantae; phylum Streptophyta; class Magnoliopsida; order Asparagales; family Amaryllidaceae; genus Allium; species Allium sativum. The sequence goes on from CM060919.1 coordinate 248,176,599, forward strand.
CTCCATAAGATCTAATCTAACAAGTTATAAAGGTTAATTCATATGTTAACATTGAAATCATATGTTTATGCAAGTTTAGATCCAATTATTGATTCAATTATTGTTTTATCATGATTTGGTGAATTTCGTATGATCTATGATGATTTTTGATGTGATCATGTTAGTTTGATGATTGCTTGTAGTGTTATTGATCGTTTGATTGAAATTGGTCAATTTGGATGAGTTGTGTGCATAAATGTTCATCGTATAAAGCATGGATTGTGCAAAGCATGAATCGGGAAGTGGGGAATCACATGGTTTGGTCGATGCAAGGCTTGGATTGGTTGGCTCATAGTTGAAGCGTTGAGCCCTGTATACTTTTGGGATAGGTTGTGTTGAAGGATCATTGTGATCCATGGTATGGGTCGGCCGAGATTTGCTCGTGGAAAAACTTGGACCGTGCATGGTAATTTGGTGGATCGGATCGAGTGCTATCCGATGGATTGGGAAAAATGGATAGATCGGTAAAAACACGTGGATAGATTGCGAATGCCTGGAGCACACACGGTGAAATCACGGATTGTGCTAATGCATGTTTCGGGCCAGTGTTTGGAAACAGATCAGATCGCGCATGGTAAAAATGGGGATCAGGTCGTTGCACACATGATGGATCGCTTCACAAATATATGGATCGTGGTACAACGGATTTCATCATGTGTCGTGTGATGGATCATGTTATCCGGTTGAGTTCACATGTGTGGATTATGCACGATCTACTGGGTGGATCATGCGCGATCCATTGATCAGATCTGGTGCGATCCATCGTTGGATCCTGTGCGATCTATTGTTGGATCTCATGCGATCCATAGAAGGATCATGAGTTAAACATCATACGGTGGCCAGAATGAGTTGATTTCTAGTGAGGTTTTAGATTATGAGTTAAACATCATACGTCATGCTTCAGCCATTAGAAGTTCCTACGTGGAAATGGGAGCAAGTATCGACGGACTACCAAGGACTAGGGCAAGAAATGAAGGGATTTGGGTCATAGTGGATCGCTTGACCAAAAGCGCAAGGTTTACTCTTGTCAGATCGACTAGGACAGCATCAAAGTTGGTTGAGCTATATATGAAATGGATAGTTCGATTCCATGGTATTCCGAAGAGTATAGTGATCGATCAAGACCCATTGTTCACTAGTGGATTTTGGAAGAGTTTGCAAGAGACTTTGGGAACCGGGCTATGTTTGAGTACAGATTTTCAACCCAAGACTTATGGTTAAACCGAGAGAGTTAATCGAGTATTGGATGATCTCGTTAGAGCTTGTGTATTGGATTTTGGGGGACCGTGGGAAGACCATCTACATTTGGTTGAGTTTTCATATAATAACGGTTACCAGTCGAGCCACGGGATGGCAAGATGTGTTGTACGACAGACTGTGTAATTCTCCGGCATGTTGGTTAGAGACTAGAGATAAGCTAATACTTGGGCCTGAAATGATAAGAGAAACTTCGGATTGTATTGAGATCATTCGGCAACAGATGAAGGCTGCCCAAGATCGTCAGAAGAGCTACGCCGATAAGCGTCGAAAGGATTTAGAGTTCAACGTTGGTGATATGGTTTTCGTTAAGATTTCACCTTTGAAGAATGTTGTTTGATTCAGAAATAAGGGAAAGTTGGCTCCAAGATTCGTTGGACCGCTTCCAATAGTCGAGCAAATTGGAAAGCTCGTGTATAGACTGGATTTACCTGAGAAGATGTCGAGTGTGCACAATGTTTTTCATGTGTCTTTTCTACGAAAGTGTGTGCACGATTCGAACGTGTTGGTATCTCCGGATCAGTATGAAGTCCTAGAAGTTGAACCCGTAGTTTTGAGACTTCGTAAGTCACTTCACGTTGTGGGGAATGACATGAAATGGCTCAGGAGGAAGACGGTCAAGCTAGTCAAGGTATAATGGGGGTGAGGATGATGACGATTGTACGTAGAAAATGGAAGAGAGTATGCAGACGACCCATCCAAAAATCTTTGCTGGTACGACCCATCGATATCGTGTCACCCCTACACCATTGTAACTTGTACTATTATTAGAATTATGCATGCTAGGTTAAGGCTATGGATGCATGACTTATTGGATGCTAGATTGGACGGTAGATTGACTGCTCGTGTATGGTAGGCATGCAGAATGGTTTTGGTTGCTCATGTTTGCTTGGAATTTCAGGGGTGAAATTCCTAAAGGGGGGAGATTGTAACGGTTCGTATTTTACATATCGGAGGATCGTAATTTTTTTAATTTAATTCTCTAGGGGTTGGATCATTCTCATCTTTTGATATGTTGGTCATAGGAATGTGGGACATGTCCGTTATTTATACCAATTTTGTTTTTGGTCATTTTCTCCCTGCTATTTTTTTAAGGCATAACATTTGAATGGGATTGAATAAGGAGGTGAGATCGATTTCATTGGATTGGAAATGGTGTTTCCAATTCCGTATAGTGGCTACATTAAGGATTTGGCTGAGCAATTTGCAAGGAATCAATATTTTAGTCTTTCTTGTTTTTTGGGCATGCTAATTAGTCATTAGTGGGCTGATTAGTGAGGCCCATTAACGCTAGGGTTGTTGGATATAAATAGGAGGGTAGGGGTAAAGAGAATTGTTTAGTCTCTTCATTTCTCACTTGGTTGGGTGTGTGAGATTCTCCGGCTCAACCACATATACCTCCACATCATTTCCATTCATAGATTTGCAAATTAAGATTAAAGATCAACATTGAAGAAAGGTAGATCACATCAATTGAGTTGATTCGGAGGTCGTTCTTCGCTGTTCGGATTAGAGATTTGTTGATTTGAAGCTATTTTGTGGATTTGGTGAGTGATAAGCCTGTCTCACACGGATTCAATCAAGTATATGGGTTTGTTTGATCTTAATTTCATCCATACAAGTTATTTTCACCTAGATCCAATCAACCTAAGTATATTTTGAATTCGGATCACACCATAGGATCTAGCAAGTTATAATGGTTAGTTCATATGATAACATTGAAATCATATGTTTATGCAAGTTTAGATCCAATTATTGATTCGTTTATCGTTTTATCATGATTTGGTGAATTTCATATGATTGTATGATGATTCGCTAATGTTTATTTGATCATTGCTTGTTGTGTTTTTGATCGTTTGATTGAAATTGGTCGATTTGGATGAGTTATGTGCGTAGATGTTCATCGTGTAAAGCATGGATCATTGAATCATGCAAAGCATGAACCGAGAAGTGTGGGATCACATGGTTTGGTCGATGCAAGGCTTGGATCGGTCGGCTCATGGTGGAAGCATTGGGTCGTGTATACTTTGTGATGGGTCATGTGTTGAAGGATCACTATGATCCATGGTATGGATCAACCGAGATTTTCTCGTGGAAAAACTTGGAGCATGCATGGTAATTTGGTGGATCGGATCGAGTGCGGCCTGATGGATTGGGCAAAACACCTGGATCGGTTGTGAAAGCCTAAAGCGCACATGGCGAAAACATGGATCGTGTTGATGCATGGATCGGGCTAGTGTTTGGAAATGGATCAGATCGCGCTTGGTAAAAATAGGTATCAGGTTATTGCGCACATGATGGATCGCTGCGTAAATATACGGATTGCGGTACAATGGATCCGATCAAGCGTCGTGTGATGGATCATGTGATTCGGTTGAGTGCATATGTGTGGATTGTGCACGATCCACTGGTTGGATCATGTGCTTCACTATTATCTCCTGTTGAATATGTTCTGTTATATTTTATCCCTACGTTGTGAGTTATACGATAGGTTCTGTGTGTGTTATTCTACCCTGATGATCATCCATAGTTGCCTGCCATGTCTTTCTACGCACGCTTTTCCTTTGTAAAGTGTAGGAGTTATGGGCAGTCGTCACTTCTCCTCTATAAAACTGACATGGAATTACATGAAAACTCTGGTCTAAAGGTGGTTATAAAGTAGTGAAGTACTTCTAACACTAACTACTCCATATGGGTCATGATCACTCGGGACTAGTTTACCTGGATGCCTTTAGTGATGGCATAGGTGGCTCTCTATATAGCAGGGAAGATATGATCATGACTTCTCGTCTTGGTGATAAGTTTGTACTACAAAATATGTACGATCAGTTGAGCTATCGAGTGCAAGTGCTCCATGCACCTCACATGGTGCAAGGAAAAAAAGTGCTAGGATGATAGGATTTGTCATCTCTGCTTCATCTAAATCCATATCCATCCCTTGAATGTTCAACCCCCCTCTTAACTAAGTGTTAGAAAATAAAACGGTGCCCCCTTAACCTTTAACGTAAATGTAACCTGATGGGGTCCGAATTCTTTAACTAAATTTGCATCAAAGAGACATACCAAACACATATAACAAATCTACTTGAAGATGTCATGTATCAAAATCTGTTCCAATCCAACATCTGTAAATAGCCGTTCCAATCCCATCACATAAAACTCTCTAAAATGGATCACCTTCCTTGGAGAATCCTAAATTGAATGGTCGTCACATATATCATACCAACCCTCATATTTTTTCACTATGCCAACTCTTTTGGTGCCAGTTGGGGAAAAGAAGCGACTAAGGGGCCGCTAGGAGCATCACAAAAACTGGTCAAATCAGCGGAAACTAAGGGTGAATATAGGTAGATATGGGCATTCTCTAATTTTTGGTGAAGTTTTGTGGAGATTGTGGTTGGTTTGGTGGAGTTTGAGGTGGAAAACATTGGTTTCAAGTCTGAGAAAACGAGTTTGGCTTTTCTAAAGGAAGAAGAATGAGGGAATACGAACGAAACGATACTCTATTCATTTATACACATTAACAGAAGAAATAGAAAGTGGGGGTCGACTGCTATTTCGAGCACTACATAGGGTGGTCGACCGCTATGGGTTCGCTCCAGTAGCTAGTCAATTGCTAATATTTTTTCTATTCTTTTATCCATCTGTTTCCCTTCTTAGCTTGAACTGAACTTTCAATAGAACCCTACTAACTATTGTCCCTATTATTCCCCACCCCAGTACCATATCTTACTCTACCCTTCAAGTGAAGCCTTCACCTTGTAGCACTGTCGCTATGTTTCACTTTTCCAACTCATGTATAGCTTAAACCTTTTTGTGTTCCTTTCCTAAAGTCTCTTTGTTTGTTCCACTCATATTGTCCAACCCTATAAAAGTATGCTTTTTTCAAACTTCCAAATCTTTTCTCTTTCAAATCCAATTTACTTTTTAAATACTTTCTTTGAAATCTTTTTTGTTATACCTAAATTTTTTTATGGGTTCCGAAAATATGAAATCTTCTTCCAAAGTATACCATTTTAAAATTCTTCCTCTCAAAATCATGTATGAGATCAAACTCAAAGTGGACTTTTAACCTCTTTTTCTTTGAAAACGCTACCCTTTGAAATCTTGCAAATCCTTTTTTTGTCTATAATATAAGCATTCATCCTACTTCCGATAACATATGGATGCTAACCTTCTCCAATAAATGGACTTATTGTACATTACAAGCCAGCAATTTTGTAGCGAACTAACACCTTTGGGCTACCCCCAATCAAACTGAAATATCATGTACAAATTCATCTTGAGAGATCTTCCCTATGTTACTAATCTATGATCAAGACTACTAGGATCTTATACTATACTTATTTTTTTAGATAAAAAACAGATATGTTCTCTCTTTATATTTTTTAAATATGCTAACTTAGCTCTGATATTAAATATGACACCCACACCCCCATTAGACCTAAATTTTCATAAAAATTGAAAAATCATGTCCATGGAACACAAATCATTTATTTGGAATCCTAAAATAAACAAAGATATTCATCAGAACTTAAGTAAATAACTCAAAGTGGAATAATTTAAAGTATAATAATAATAACATGTATGGATCATAAAATTTACACATTCAAGTTAACTGTCCCTATCAGCATCGGTCCTGTCCAAAATACTAGTACCAGTCTTCCATTTATTGAGTGATTTCTTTAGAAGGGAGTGGTGACTAATAAATTATACATCTTATACACAACACTGTCATATGCCTTGCCAACCATTTTTTTTTCAAAAGGAGAAAAATAGCCTTTCTCTAATGGCATACAAAAACGGATTTGTAGTTAATAGACAACTAAAAAATTTGTACAATAAAAAAAGAAAATACAAGACAAAGATAAAAAACTGGGGATGGAGAAAACAAGCTGTAGAGAGCACTCTCCAGAGTGAGCAAAAGGTGAGCTAAATTCCTGAGCCAAGGAGAGGTCAGAGAAGAGCAGATGGCCACGTATCGCTTGAAAGAACGAGCAGCAAGACACGGTAAAAAAACCAGAAACACAAGCACATAGAACACAAAACAACATCTCATCCTGAGAACAACTCAGTCCTAGCCAGCATGCTCCAAGCTCCAGCTTCATCAACCCTTCCAAGCCCAAATAAAACCTGTAAACCAGGACTTGTACGACTAGTAAACAACATCAGTCGAAAAAAAGGGGAGAATGAAAGAGATGACACACCCACAAAAGCAGTCAACCAATACCCGCACGTGGAGAAGGCGGATCTGAGCTAATATCAAAAATCCGAGCAAAACGTCGCTAATGAGAGCCCACAGATCCCCTAAAAGGCTTATCACGAAAATCAAGGAACACGTCATTCCTTACACTTCGTATGATAGTGGGAGGATCCATGGGAGACTCGTCAAAGATTGACTTATTCCGTGAACACCAAATATGCCAGTAGATAAGACAAAGGAATAAGGCAAAAAAAGGATAGAATGAATAAATTTTCCTAAGATGCATGTCTACCAAGTTCCCAATAAATCTGATAGAGATGACGCATTACTTTGGAGACCAACCAAATTCCCGAAGTAGTTACAAACAGATTCGGCACAAGATCCAATGACAAACAAATGGGCATTGGACTTGAAGTCACCAGCTCGACAACATCTGCAACGGGACACTAGCGGTATGCTAATCCTCTAGAGATTCTGATCTAGGGATAGCCTTCATGAAGAGTTCGTCACTTAAGCACAGAAACTTTCGGAGGAAGCCAAACATCCCAGTTGAGAGAGAAAAGACGTAGCCTTAAAGAGTGGCTCCCCGTCGCACTCCACGCCGCCTTGATCGACAAAGGACCGTCATCCCATCCAGACCCACGACCATGTGAAACGATGAAGGGCTTCATAGATTGCATCTGTTTCCATGTCTCACTAGCGTTAGACAGGGCAACGGTGTAATTCGTGCTTATAAGTCTGCGGTACTTGGCGTGGAGAATCATCACCCAAAGCGAAACGTTTGCTCCAAACCGAGCCCACAACTTGCAAGCTGAAGTAGTGCCAATATCCTTAGGATTTCTAAGGCCCAGACCACCTTCATTTTTGGGACGACAAACGATGCCCCAACAAATACAATGATGACGATTGGCGTTATCCCTTTTATCCTAGAAAAAATGCGAAGCCAAGGACCGGTAAGCACAGAAAAAGGAAGAAGTAGGCGTCACAAAAGCAAAGATATGTGATCCTACAGAGTCTAAAATAGATTGAATAAGATTCAATCTCCCTGCTTGAGAGATGAGTGTCGCGTTCCACCTAATAAACTTACCCGTAACTTTGTCGGTCAGAGGGTCGAATAAGGCGTTAAGCTTCCTTCCTCGATATAGCATAATACCGAGGTAAGGTAAAGGGAGGGAAGAGGCCTTGAACCCAATGAATTTTTCTATCCAAGAAGACCTTACCGAGGACAAGTCAGACAAGTGGACAAAGCAGCTTTTAGCAGAGTTAACGAGTTGACCTGAGGACCTCTCGTACTGCTGAATGAGGCTCAGAAGACGAAGGACAGAGCTACGGTTACTATTAGTAAAAATGTTAATGTCATCCGCAAAGGATAAATAAGAAATAAGAGGATAGCCAGGAGAAATGCCAAATCGCTGAATCTGGCCCGCTAATGTAAGAGAATGTAATCCTCGTACGAAAGCATCTGCGACAATTATAAGCAAAGCCGGAGACATGGGTCTCCCTAACGTAGTCCCCTTCTCGACTTAAAAAACCCGTAGGCTGATTCGTTGATGAGAACGGAGAACCAACAGTTGGAGATGAGCCTCAAAAGAAGATTTATTAGGGATTTCGGAAAACCGAAAGCCCTCAGTGTTGGATCTCGCTATATGGCGTTTTGATTATGACAACTATACATGTACATATATATTATTATCGATTAACTTTGTCTTGCAGGAAGATACTCAATAACAAATTCAAGATCTATAATTGAAGATTAAATATGTTGTAAGAGTCTGTTAGTCCTAGATTTATATGTTAAAGTCTTCCTTGGTGATACACACACATGTACTTTTTCAATTTATAAGTTTTTATACAAGACATACACAAGGCATAGGCATGAAGCAGAAAACAGACGTCTAAAATTTTTAAATCAGACGTCTGTCTGCTGAAAGAAAAATAAACTTACCACAATATTCAGACATCTGAATATTTTAATTCAGACATCTGAATTTTAATTCAGACATCTGAATTAAAATATTCAGACATCTGAATATTGGCTAAAATAGCCTATTTCTTTGTTGTTTGAGTTTTGTTCAAAAACAGACATCTGAATTTTTTAATTCAGACATCTGAATCTGGACCAAAATACACTATTTTCTTGCTGTTTCATTTTTAAATCAAAATAGACATCTGAAATTTTTATTCAGACATCTGAATACGAAGAGATGCAATTTAAAATGAAAAGTCACAACTTTCTAATTCATATCTCTTAATAAAATCTCTTCATGATTAGTTGTAACTTTTTATAGATTAAAAATAGAGGCTTGATCAAAGTTGTTCCTAACCGAATTTTATTCTAATTCTCTCTATCTTATTCAAAGCTCTCTAAGTTCTAAAAAGCTATCTACTTTCATACTTGAGACTTTTAAACTTCCATATTCCTTCACGCACTTCACGATTATCATCAAGGAAAGGGTATAGGAAGGGTGTACTTAATATTCGACAATCCGTGTTATCAAGAACACAAAAGAGTCAACAATTATTCTGTATTAGTGAAGACCTCTTCGGTGGTTGAGGCAAGAAATCCAGTTCAGTGGTTCGGGTAATTGTGAACCTATTCCTCCGGGTGAAGTGAGGGTTTTAGTGTTAGTGAAAAACCAGAAGTGAGTCTGGGACTGGACGTAGGACAGTGGTCCGAACCAGTATAAATCGACTGTGTGATTTAATGCTTCCTACTCTGCTATATAGATATTATATCCTATTCTCCATACTACACGATCCTATACCACTGCATAGACTCTTTCAATTGGTATCAGTGCATGGTATTCTAGAGATCGTAACAACATTCTAGATTAAAAGGCAATAAAAAAAATCTAGTAAAGGCATTAGAGAGTGGAAGAACAACAAAGCAGAAGCGACGGAGTAAGAGAGCAAATGTTTAATGGCTAAAGTGAGATCACAATCGGTATGTGAGGATTCATTATATAAAGATCTTTTATTAGACCACGAAAAATTATTAAAAGATTTTAAAAGTTTGGGTAAACTTAATGCAACTATTTTAGCCAAGTCTAAAAATTGTGAGCAAGAAAATTCCAAATTAAAAGAAGAAAACAATTTTTTAGTCAAACAAGCCAAATGTTTTGAAAATACCTTAGAAGAGCTTCTTTTTCAAAAAGATTTCCTTCGAAAAGAAAATGAGCGACTAAAAGATAAAAACAATGTTCTTTTAAAGGAAATCGATCTCTTGAAAAATAGAAATGAATCATTAGAAGATTCTTTAAATAATTCTAATTCTTTAGTTTCATCTCTTGAAATAGAGAATGGAGCTTTAACTAAAAAGAATTTAGAATTATCTAAAGAATATGAGCTTTTAAAGGTTAATAATAATACTTTGCAAAATGAAACGTCTGATTCGAAAGAAAATTTTGAAAAATTACACTCTTCTTTAATTAATTCAGGATCTCAAATTTGTCGTCTCGAAAATTAGAATAGTACTTTAAAAAGGGAGAATTCTGAATTAAATAAGAAAATTGGTTTAAAAGATTGCAAGACTTCTTTTGAAAATTTCAATCACGACTTTGGAATCAAATTTGAAAAATGTACAAATTAGTTCACAAAATTTAATAAAGGTCAAAATGATTTAAATGATATTTTATCTTGCTCTAGACCTTTACACGATAAAAGTGGCTTAGGGTATAATAAAACTAATCATAGAACTAGTACTAGATATGCTTTCATGTATAACAAATGTTTAACTGCTAGTACTAAAGCACGTGTAACTTGAAGATCAAATTTCTATAGAAACTCAAATGCTTCTATGACTAGAAACATTTATAATAGAAGTACAAAAAGAAATATTAATAGAAATTATCTAAGTATTTGGGTTCCTGTAAATTGGAAAAATAGAGAAAAATACATTGATGATTATTTTGATTCAGTAGTTAAAAATAAAAACTTTATTTTCAAAGGTACCATTAAATCCTTGTGGGTATGGTTACCTCGTCTCTAACCCCTGGACCCTAACAGAGAAAGTGGGTACCAAAGTATATATATAATATTTGTTGTAGGTACACCACGACAAAAAAAGGAGGGTATTTCAGTATCTCTAATATCTTTAAAAACTGAGCCTAAAGTTAAATCAGGGAATCTGGAAATATAATAATCACATACTCAGGGGGAGAAATTTTCATATATCACACATTCAGGGGAAGAAAATAAAGAGAAGACGACGATATTTATTACATTCCCTCATTCTTTTTTATAATGACAAAGGGGGAGAAATTCAGGTGTATATTGATAGAGGGAGATATTATAAGAGGAAGATGTTATAGAAAGAATATATTTTTAAATTGTATAGTTGTCATCATCAAAAAGGGGGAGAATGTTAGAAACTCTATTGTTGGATTTTGATGACAACAACTATACAATTATACCAAAAATCCTCTATGCTAACCTACAAGTACATGGATATCAAAAAGAGAAATATTTGATAATATATGCATATTGACAGGGTGAGTTACATATACAGTTGTCATTATCAAAAAGGGGGAGAATGTTGGATCTCGCTATATGGCATTTTGATTATGACAACTATACATGTACATATATATTATTATCGATTAACTTTGTCTTGCAGGAAGATACTCAACAACAAATTCAAGAGCTATAATTGAAGATTAAATATGTTGTAAGAGTCTGTTAGTCCTAGATTTATATGTTAAAGTCTTCCTTGGTGATACACACACATGCACGTTTTCAATTTATAAGATTTTATACAAGACATACACAAGGCATAGGCATGAAGCAGAAAACAGACGTCTAAAATTTTTAAATCAGACGTCTGTCTGCTGAAAGGAAAATAAACTTACCACAATATTCAGACATCTGAATATTTTAATTCAGACATCTGAATTTTAATTCAGACATCTGAATTAAAATATTCAGACATCTGAATATTGGCTAAAATAGCCTATTTCTTTGTTGTTTGAGTTTTGTTCAAAAACAGACATCTGAATTTTTTTATTCAGACATCTGAATTATAATTCAGACATCTGAATTAAAAAATTCAGACATCTGAAACTGGACCAAAATACACTATTTTCTTGCTGTTTCATTTTTAAATCAAAACAGACATTTGATTGTGAGCAATTATTTTAGCTAAGTCTATAAATTGTGAGCAAGAAAATTCCAAATTAAAAGAAGAAAACAATTTTTTAGTCAAACAAGCCAAATGTTTTGAAAATACCTTAGAAGAGCTTGTTTTTCAAAAAGATTTCCTTCAAAAAGAAAATGAGCGACTAGAAGATAAAAACAATATTCTTTTAAAGGAAATCGATCTCTTGAAAAATAGAAACGAATCATTAGAAGATTCTTTAAATAATTCTAATTCTTTAGTTTCGTCTCTTGAAATAGAGAATGGAGCTTTAACTGAAAAGAATTTAGAATTATCTAAAGAATATGAGTTTTTAAAGGTTAATAATAATACTTTGCAAAATGAAACGTCTGATTCGAAAGAAAATTTTGAAAATTTACACTCTTCTTTAATTAGTTCAGGATTTCAAATTTGTCGTCTCGAAAACGAGAATAGTACTTTAAAAGGGGAGAATTCTGAATTAAATAAGAAAATTGGTTTAAAAGATTGCAAGACTTCTTTTGAAAATTTCAATCACGACTTTGGAATCAAATTTGAAAAATGTAAAAATTAGTTCACAAAATTTAATAAAGGTCAAAATGATTTAAATGATATTTTATCTTGCTCTAGACCTTTACACGATAAAAGTGGCTTAGGGTATAATAAAATTAATCATAGAACTAGTAGTAGATATGCTTTCATGTACAACAAAAGTTTAACTGCTAGTACTAAAGCACGTGTAACTCGAAGATCAAATTTCTATAGAAACTCAAATGCTTCTATGAATAGAAACATTTATAATAGAAGTACAAAAAGAAATATTAATAGAAATTATCTAATTATTTGGGTTCCTGTAAATGGGAAAAATACATTGATGATTATTTTGATTCAGTAGTTAAAAATAAAAACTTTATTTTCAAAGGTACCATTAAACCCTTGTGGGTATGGTTACCTCCTCTCTAACCCCTGGACCCTAACAGAGAAAGTGGGTACCAAAGTATATATATATTATTTGTTGCAGGTACACCACAACAAAAAAAGGAGGGTATTTCAGTATCTCTAATATCTTTAAAAACTGAGCCTAAAGTTAAATCAGGGAATCTGGAAATATAATAATCACATACTCAGGGGGAGAAATTTTCATATATCACACATTCAGGGGAAGAAAATAAAGAGAAGACGACAATATTTATTACATTCCCTCATTCTTTTTGATAATGACAAAGGGGGAGAAATTCAGGTGTATATTGATAGAGGGAGATATTATAAGAGGAAGATGTTATAGAAAGAATATATTTTTAAATTGTATAGTTGTCATCATCAAAAAGGGGGAGAATGTTGGAAGCTCTATTGTTGGATTTTGATGACAACAACTATACAATTATACCAAAAAACCTCTAAGCTAACCTGCAGGTACATGGATATCAAAAAGAGAAATATATGATAATATATGCATATTGACAGGGGGAGTTACATATACAGTTGTCATTATCAAAAAGGGGAAGAATGTTGGATCTCGCTATATGGCGTTTTGATTATGACAACTATACATGTACATATATATTATTATCGATTAACTTTGTCTTGCAGGAAGATACTCAACAACAAATTCAAGAGCTATAATTGAAGATTAAATATGTTGTAAGAGTCTGTTAGTCCTAGATTTATATGTTAAAGCCTTCCTTGGTGATACACACACATGCACGTTTTCAATTTATAAGATTTTATACAAGACATACACAAGGCATAGGCATGAAGCAGAAAACAAACGTCTAAATTTTTTAAATCAGACTTCTGTCTGCTGAAAGAAAAATAAACTTACCACAATATTCAAACTTCTGAATATTTTAATTCAGACATCTGAATTAAAATATTCAGACATCTGAATATTGGCTAAAATAGCCTATTTCTTTGCTGTTTGAGTTTAGTTCAAAAACAGACATCTGAATTTTTTAATTCAGACATCTGAATTAAAAAATTCAGACATCTGAATCTGGACCAAAATACACTATTTTCTTGCTGTTTCATTTTTAAATCAAAACAGACATCTGAAATTTTTATTTAGACATCTGAATACGAAGAGATGCAATTTAATATGAAAAGTCACAACTTTCTAATTCATATCTCTTAATCAAATCTCTTCGTGATTAGTTGTAACTTTTTATAGATTATAAATAGAGGCTTGATCAAAGTTGTTCCTAACCGAATTTTATTCTAATTCTCTCTATCTTATTCAAAGCTCTCTAAGTTCTAAAAAGCTATCTACTTTCATACTTGAGACTTTTAAACTTCCATATTCCTTCACGCACTTCACGGTTATCATCAAGGAAAGGCTATAGGAAGGGTGTACTTAATATTCGACAATCCGTGTTATCAAGAACACAAAAGAGTCAACAATTATTCTGTATTAGTGAAGACCTCTTCAGTGGTTGAGGCAAGAAATCCCGTTCAGTGGTTCGGGTAATTGTGAACCTATTCCTCCGGGTGAAGTGAGGGTTTTAGTGTTAGTGAAAAACCAGAGGTGAGTCTGGGACTGGACGTAGGACAGTGGTCCGAACCAGTATGAATCGACTGTGTGATTTACTGCTTTCTACTCTGTTATATAGATATTATATCCTATTCTCCATACTACACGATCCTATACCGCTGCATAGACTCTTTCACTCAGCGACTTGATGACGAAGAACCAAGACATACGGTCGAAAGATTTAGCCATATCAAGTTTGACGACCAAGTTAAAACCTCTGAACTTGCGATCAATCTGGGAAATCAGCTCCTGGGCTAAGAGAACATTGTCGATAATCAAACGTACTTTAACGAACCCATCCTGAGAAGAAGAGATAATCCGTTCCATAAAAGGTGCTTGACGAGAAGTTAACACCTTGGAGATAACCTTGTTAGAAAAGTTACACAAGTTGAATGGGCGAAAATCCGCACCCGAGCGAGGATTTTCGCATTTGAGGATAAGGACCAAATTGGTGGAAGTCCACCCCTTAGGGAGATCTCCACCGGAGAAGATGGAACAGATGGCTAGACAAAAATATGCCTGAATGATCGACCAAGCACTCCTAGAAAACACTCCGTTAAAACCATCAGGCCCGCATGCACTGTCCTTGCTGAGAACAAAGATGCAAGCTCGGATTTCTTCAAAGGAAGGAGGAGCGACAAGTTCGATGTCATCAAACAGTAAGACTAACCTGGGGATGAAAGCTAAGAGGGTTGGATCAGAGACAGACACCGACGGAGCACCCAGGATAGTCTAAAAATGAGACACAATCGTCTCTTTAACCTCCTCAATAGAGGAAGCCAGAGAGAGATCAGGACGTTGAACCTGACAAATGAATATGATGCTATTCTTCTTACGAATAGAGGAATGAAAGAATTTGGAGTTCGTATCACCTTCGATGATCCATTTGATCCTAGCCTTTTGGCAGAGGAAGTCGTTCTCAATACATAGCTCCGAGGAGAAGGTGAGCTAGGCCAACGCTCACTCCTCCTTGTTAGCAGAAGAAGGATCCTCATCGAAAGAGGCTTCTTCTAAGATGATAATCTCTTTGGCCTCCCTAACAAGGTCGAAAATATTCTTGAAAACTTGCATGTTCCAAGCCTTAAGGCAGGCCTTGAGACGTTTCAGTTAAGAGGAAACACACCAAAAGGAGAGCCAAGAACAGGAGTGTTCCAGGAATCAGTCATAACCTAATGAAACGTGTGGTGAGATCTCCACATATTATGGAACCTAAAAGAAGAAGGATTAGAAAGGGTGAAGGGAGATAAATGTAGAATCATAGGAGCATTATCCGATAAAGTACAATGCAGATGGGAAACAGAGAAAGAGAATGGAAGATTGAACCAGCCTTCCAATATGAAAACTCTGTCAAGTCACGAGAGAATTCGGTTAAGCCCTTCCTGGTTGTTACACCAGGTAAAAGTCGATCCGACAAAAGAAACTCCCGCAAGCTCAGAACTGATGATGAACGTGTTGAAATCTACAAGCGTTGCTCTATTGACAAAGGCGCCACCCTGTTTCTCCTCCTGACAGGTGACAACATTAAAGTCGCTGCCTAAGATCGAAACCCGAAACCCAGATCGGTGAGCGAGAGGATGACCGACCAAAGGACTAGTCGCTCAATCCAATCACATTTCGTGTAAACCGCAGAAAAGAGAAACGGAGAGGGAAAGAAAGAAGAACAAGCCACACAAAGAAGCTGAGAAGAGTAAAAATGTGACGGCCCGCCCCGCACCAACCGACACTTCCTCCAAGTGTGCGCTGTACACATGTCCAACTGGCACGGAACGGTCGTCATAAGAAAAGAAAGAAGGTGAAGAACTAACACATAACCTGTAGAATGTCTCACAGCGCATGGAATAAAATATAATAGCAAGATACTTGACATAAAACAGGCGAGACAGTGCATAAACTGAAACCAAAACTAAACAACATCAGAGTAGCGGAAATCCAAAATACAGCTTATTACAACTTTTAAAACTGTCTCTAAAGCAAAAGAAAGCAACAGTAGAAGATGCACTGCTAATGCCCAAGCAGTGATCTTCAACAACACATGGAGAATATCTATATCATACGTGGAAGCCTCCTGCTCGTCTCCGGATCAGCTACTCGTGCATACCTCCTAACCTGTCTCTAGTCTGCTCATGTGAGCACCCAGAGTAATAAGAAGAGACATAAAACTCTGGGTCAGACAAAAAGTCTGGTATGAGCGATAAGCAGCTAAACAGAACAATAACAGGTATACTAAACCATACCTGAACCTAGACCTGCAACCAAAGAGTTAGCACTACATACTGTACAATACTCTAAGGTGCCATCAACATATGGTATAAAGAAATGCGGGGGTGGGGGTGTGCATGTCATAGTGATAGCAAACAATTCAATCATGACAACCATCCTCACATCTCTCACTCAGTGCATAAAGCATATGATGTATACCGCTTTCAACCACTAGACCCATCGAAGTAGTGACGGAGTTCGGCTTGTACAACTACTGCTACCACCAAGCTTACCCCATGGAGTCATGACTAAACCTTTACAAATGACGCCACTTCATTGGTCTATAGCTCTTTTAGTCGTACCTAGACCACTGTGGCCCTGAATCCGTTCACGTACCCCCTATACATAGTGATCCAAAGTTACAGACATCGACAGCCCCTTAGCACACGTCCCGCAGCAAAGCCCAATCATGAAGTTAACTCGTTGGTTCCCATCTGGATCCTTGGTACAAACTTCCCATTTGGACTACCTTTGCATCTCGGGTTATGGTCATCTTCGGTTCGGTTCGGGTCTCTTCCTCCTATTCGGTTCGGTTCGGGCATCCTCCTCCTATCCGGTTCAGTTCGGGTCTCCTCCTCTATCCGGTTCGGTTCGGATCTCCTCCTCCTATCCGGTTCAGTTCGGGTGTCTCCTCCTATCCGGTTCGGTTCGGATCTCCTCCTTCTATTCGGTTCGGATCGGATCTCCTCCTCCTATCCGGTTCGGATCGGATCTCCTCCTCCTATCCGGTTCGGATCGGATCTCCTCCTCCTATCCGGTTCGGATCGGATGTTCTTCCTAACCGGTTCTGAAAATCTGCAACTTTTTCCAGCAAGCTATTTTCGCCGAACGACGGCGTTTTCAACCATTCTAAACTTCCTATGACATTACAAAACATTCCAAACAGTAGTAACAACATATAGAATCAATCAAAAACATTAAAACATCATTTACATGAAATACTTTAGATCAAACATACCCAAAAACCCATGTTTTCCCCTTAATCCTTCTTAACCATGATTAAGCATACAATTAGCAAAACTTATCCAAATTAGCCCAAATTTTTATCAGAGCCATAAAACATCATTATAGAATTTTAGGAATTTTCCCAGAATTTATTAATGTATAAATTCGCTAATCTTCACTAATTACCCATAATTAACCGTAATTAGTGTAAAAGCAAGCTAATCACTCACCTTTGCCACAACTAAAACCCCAAAACTGAAATATTCTCTGATTTGGCACTGTTCCCAATCTTACACAGCAGCTCTACCTCGGTTCTCGTGCTAATACTCCTTGATTTGATGTTTGCTAAGCCTAATCTTCAATTAGAAAGTGATTAAGAGGTGTTTTGAAGAGATTTAGAGGGTGGAGGCCATGGCTAGGTTAACAGGAATGAATAGTGACGGCTGAAAAATGAGAAAAAGGTATTCTCCAAACCCTAACAGCCCTTTTAAACTCCTAATCCCGAAATTCCCCTTTGGGCTTAGCTGTTAATCACCCGGTTAAGCCCAATTAAGCTGTTTTTCACCATCTGAAACTTGTTTCAGCCATATCTCCCAAACGGTGAGTCCGTTTGGCTAATATGACAACTCTACGGAATTGTAAACCATCATCCGAATCCAATGGAAGTGGTTTCAAGTCAAAATTCCTTTCCAATCAAAAGTTATGGTCAAAACAAGTTCAACTAGGGGCAAAACAGTCATTTAAAAATCGACAAAAATCATGAACATGGGAAATGACCCTACTAGTCGTTTCCCAAAAGTACACGACCATACGACTTACTAAGAAAAAGAAATAAATATTCAACGATCTTCCGATGCGTAGAGTGCAGGTCGTTACATTCCCCCCCACCCCCCCTCTCTTAAGAAATTTCGCCCCCGAAACTCCTTAACAAAGAAACAAACAATGAATCCCGCATGCCTAACAATCATTCACAGCAATCAAACATGCAAAACAAGCAAAACAAACATAACCTAGCATGCGGAAAACTAAATCGCTAATAAAATATTACCAGGCAAAGAGTTCTGGATACTTCTTCCTTATGTCCTCCTCTGTTTCCCATGTACAGTCTTTCTCATCCTCACCCCACTGGACTTTGACTAGTTTCACCGCCTTCCTTCGAAGTTGCTTCGTATCGTTCCCAACGATACGCATAGGTCTACGGTTCCCAACCGCCTCAGGTTCAACCTCGATATCGTCCAACTGATCAGGTGAAATAGCCGCATTAGGGTCGTGCACAAACTTCCTTAACTGGGAAACATGAAATACGTTGTGAACTCCCGCCATCTTGTCTGGTAAGTCAATTCTATATGCCAAATTCCCGACTAGTTCGAGAACAGGGAATGGGCCAACGAATCTTGGTGCCAACTTGCCACTCCTGCCAAATCGTATTACGCTCTTCAACGGAGAAATCTTGACAAACACCAAGTCGCCAACGGAGAATTTTAAGTCTCTTCTCCTCTTATCGGCATAACTCTTCTGCCTATCTTGGGCAGCCTTCATTCGTTGTTGAATGGTCTTGATTTTATCTGAAGTTTCCCTCACCACATCTGGTCCAAGCATAAACTTCTCGCCAGTCTCTATCCAACATGAAAGTTGCATGGTCTTCCGTACAAAGCTTCAAACGGAGCCATACCGATACTGGATTGGTAGCTATTATTATATGCAAACTCTACTAGATGCAAATGGTCATCCCATGATCCACCAAAATCCAATATACATGCTCTCAAGAGATCTTCCAAAATACGATTCACCCTCTCCATCTGACCGTCGGTCTGAGGATGATATGCGGTACTGAGATGTAACTCTGACCCTAGAGCTTCTTGTAAGCTCTTCCAAAACCCACTAGTGAACAACGGGTCTCGGTCACTCACAATGCTTTTAGGTACTCCATGGAATCTCACTACCCACTTCATATACAATTCTGCTAACTTAGCTGCCGTTCTGGTCGATCTGACTGGTATAAATCTTGCACTTTTGGTCAATCGGTCCACAATCACCCAAATGCTATCATGTCCCGATCTAGTCCTTGGTAAACCATCGATGAAATCCATCGAGACTTGCTCCCATTTCCATTCGGGAATTTCTAATGGCTGTAACAACCCACTAGGCTTCTTTTGCTCGGCTTTAACTAGCTGGCAATTCATGCATTTGGATATAAACTCCCCAGTGTCTCTTTTCATCCCTTCCCAGTAGTAAGTCTGTCTCATGTCTCGATACATCTTATTACCACCGGGGTGTATAGTCAGTTTGGAGTGATGACATTCTCTAAGCACTTCATCTCTCAATCCATTGACATTGGGTACAACGAGCTTTCCATTCTTTCTAAGCCATCCATCTTGATCAAGCCCATACTTGTTCATCTCCTCATCGATACCCATCTCTAACTTGGAGATGATTTCCAATAGGTTAGGATCGTCCCTCTTACTAGAGCCGATCCGCTCAATTAAAGTGGGTCTGATCGTCAAACTTGCTAACATTTCTGGGTCCAATTCGCACTTTGGTTTGAAATCAAACCCCGCGATATACTCCAGTTGCTTCCATTCAAGGAACATAGCCCCTAAACTGGCATGTCTTCGACTCAACGCATCGGCTACCGCATTGCCCTTTCCCGGTGTATATGCGATGTCGAAATCATATGAAGCTAAGAACTCTAACCACCTCTGCTGACGAAGATTCAAATCCTTTTGACAGAAAAGATACTTTAGCGACTTATGATCAGTAAACAGCTCGAATCTTTCTCCCAAGAGATAATGTCTCCACATCTTCAATGCGAATACGATCGCTGCCAATTCCAAATCATGGATAGGATACCTCTTCTCATGCGGTTTCAGTTGCCTGCTTGCATAAGCTACAACCCTACCACCCTGCATCAACACAGCACCTAGTCCGGTACCACAAGCATCTGTATATACCGTCATCTCTTCACTCCCCTTGGGAATGACTAACACTGGTGCACTTGTCAACTTTTCTTTTAGACTCTTGAATGCATCCTCGCACCTTTTGTTCCAAACAAAAGCTTGATTCGTCTTTGTCAACTGAGTCAACGGTGCTGCTATCTTGGAGAAGCCTTGGATAAACTTACGATAATATCCCGCTAATCCCAAGAAACTTCTTACGTCTGTTGCACTCTTGGGCGTAGACCAATCTTGCACCGTAGCCACCTTAGCAGGATCCACGGCGGTACCATTTTCTGAAACAACATGGCCCAAGAATCTCACTTCCTTCCTCCAGAAGTGACACTTAGAAAACTTTGCTTTCAATTGGTGTTTCCTCAACACCTCCATCACTGTCCTCAAATGTTCCTTGTGTTCTTCCTCGTTCCTTGAGTAAACCAAAATATCATCCACGAACACAAGAACAGACTTATTCAACTGATCTCTGAATACCCTATTCATAAGATCCACAAAATATGCCGGGGCATTAGTCAGCCCAAATGGCATAACCAACCATTCATAAAATCCAGACGGCGTTTGAAATGCCGTTTTAGCTATACTCTCAGCTTCCACTCTAAGCTGATGAAAACCTTTCGCGAGATCCAACTGGGAGAACACTCTCGCGCCACTCAACTGATCGAACAAATCATCTATCCGCGGGAGAGGATACCTATTCTTCCTCGTCACCTTGTTCAACTCGCGGTAGTCTACACACAAACAAAGGGAACCATCCGCCTTGGTAGCAAACACAACTGGTGCTCCCCATTCAGAGACACTCCTTCTGATAAATCCCTTCTTCAAAAGATCGCTGACTTGCACCTCGAGCTCTCGCTGCTCCCTTGGTGCCATACGACGAAGTGGCATCACTATAGGCCTGGCATCTTTTACCAAATCAATACGGAACTCAATCTCTCGGTGTGGTGGAAGTCCGGTCACTTCTTCGAAAACACCCGGATACTGGCCAACCACGGGCAAACCTGACAACTCACTATGCGGAATATCGAGGGAGTTTAGAAAACTAGCCAATACCCCCTCACTGGGTAGACCACCAAACACTATCCTCCGCCCATCATCCGCTCTAGCTGTCACCAAAAAGCCCTCACAGTCTACCACCACCCCGTATCTTTGGAGCCAATCTACTCCCAAAATAATGCCAAACCCAGTAAAGCCCAAAACAAAGCAATCACAAACAAACATGCATCCATGACTCGATAGGACCACATTACGACAAATCATGCTAAGGCTAGTCGAACCACCAATCGGGTTCGTCACTACTCAAGGTCTATCGACAATCTCGGGCTCCAATCCCAACCTATCTACCAGGTCACTAGATATGAAAGAACTGGAAGCTCCGGTATCAAATAAAACTCTAACAGGAACATCATAAACAGAAAGCATACCTTGAATGACGACATTCTTTCCCTTCTCCGCCGCAGTTGGGGCATTCGACGAAGAAGGAATAGCATTGAGAGCATATGCTTTCACCATTTGCTTTTCTTTAGGGGGCTTTGGACACTTGTCCTTGTGATGTCCCATTTGGCCACAGTTGAAGCACTTCCTATCCGCTGGTTTGGCCCGACAATTACTAGCATAATGGCCCTTCTTACCACAGTTGAAGCACTCAACATCTTGTTTATTCTTTTTCTTCTGGCCATCCTTAGTCTGACCCTGCTTTCTCTTATTCTGGGAACCACCCTTGCCTCCACCACTTGCTTGTGGCTTTGGCTCATCTGCGGTTGCAACCTCAGTCTTCGGCTTAGGGTAGAGACTTTCTGATCTTAATGCTTTTCCCACAATCGATTCAAACGTCTCATCGATGTGGTTAATAAGCTTTTCCCCCAAATACTGATCCAAACCAGTTATGAATTTCTCATTCTTCTTCTCGGCAGTATCAATAAGAGATAACCCATACTTCGAAAAAGTGTCGAATTCAACAATATACTCCGAGACAACTCTGCCATTCTGTTTGAGCTCCAAGAATTTCTTAAACAACACTGACTTCTGAGCAGCTGGAATGAACTTCTCGCTAAAGCGAGCCTTAAACTGCTCCCAAGTAACCTGATCTTCGGGAGTAGCTGCCTTTATAGAATTCCACCAATTCATTGCCCGCCCTTGCAGCTGACGGGACACTAACTTTCTCTTCATCGCATCCTCGATACCCAAATCCTCGAAGAAACGTTCGCAACTATCCAACCAATCCTGAACATCCGTGGCCGACTCCGTTCCATGGAACGGCTTCCCACCAAGGCTAGTATAATCCTTATTCAGCTTGGCGAAGTCGACTCTTGGCGCCTGCACTATTGGACCACCACCATTTTCACCATTGGGAGCTGCCCTCTGTACATCTCTAAGCATCTCTCTCATGAGGTCAGTAAACATCGTCCTCATGTCAGCAGCATTCCCATTATTGGCTCCTCTACCGGTACCTCTAACATATCGGCTCATCGTCAATCTGAAAAAGGAAACGATTAACGATTCCATAGTGGTGCTAGTGCAGTACGACTTCATTCTTATACTACTAATAGTATATATATAGCTTTTGAAAACCAAAATAATCACAAATACGCTCTCTCGTATACGTATATTATCTCTCCCTGATAACTTCCCTTGGTTAACCACGCAACCTAAAGCTCTGATACCAAGTGTGACGGCCCGCCCCGCACCAACCGACACTTCCTCCAAGTGTGCGCTGTACACATGTCCAACTGGCACGGAACGGTCATCATAAGAAAAGAAAGAAGGTGAAGAACTAACACATAACCTGTAGAATGTCTCACAGCACATGGAATAAAATATAATAGCAAGATACTTGACATAAAACAGGCGAGACAGTGCATAAACTGAAACCAAAACTAAACAACATCAGAGTAGCGGAAATCCAAAATACAGCTTATTACAACTTTTAAAACTGTCTCTAAAGCAAAAGAAAGCAACAGTAGAAGATGCACTGCTAATGCCCAAGCAGTGATCTTCAACAACACAGGGAGAATATCTATATCATACGTGGAAGCCTCCTGCTCGTCTCCGGATCAGCTACTCGTGCATACCTCCTAACCTGTCTCTAGTCTGCTCGTGTGAGCACCCAGAGTAATAAGAAGAGACATAAAACTCTGGGTCAGACAAAAAGTCTGGTATGAGCGATAAGCAGCTAAACAGAACAATAACAGGTATACTAAACCATACCTGAACCTGGACCTGCAACCAAAGAGTTAGCACTACATACTGTACAATACTCTAAGGTGCCATCAACATATGGTATAAAGAAATACGGGGGTGGGGGTGTGCATGTCATAGTGATAGCAAACAATTCAATCATGACAACCATCCTCACATCTCTCACTCAGTGCATAAAGCATACGATGTATACCGCTTTCAACCACTAGACCCATCGAAGTAGTGACGGAGTTCAACTTGTACAACTACTGCTACCACCAAGCTTACCCCATGGAGTCATGTCTAAACCTTTACAAATGACCCCACTTCATTGGTCTATAGCTCTTTTAGTCGTACCTAGACCACTGTGGCCCTGAATCCGTTCACGTACCCCCTATACATAGTGATACAAAGTTACAGACATCGACAGCCCCTTAGCACACGTCCCGCAGCAAAGCCCAATCATGAAGTTAACTCGTTGGTTCCCATCTGGATCCTTGGTACAAACTTCCCATTTGGACTACCATTGCATCTCGGGTTATGGTCTTCTTCGGTTCGGTTCGGGTCTCTTCCTCCTATTCGGTTCGGTTCGGACATCCTCCTCCTATCCGGTTCAGTTCGGGTCTCCTCCTCTATCCGGTTCGGTTCGGATCTCCTCCTCCTATCCGGTTCGGTTCGGGTGTCTCCTATCCGGTTCGGTTCGGATCTCCTCCTTCTATTCGGTTCGGATCGGATCTCCTCCTCCTATCCGGTTCGGATCGGATCTCCTCCTCCTATCCGGTTCGGATCGGATCTCCTCCTCCTATCCGGTTCGGATCGGATCTCCTCCTCCTATCCGGTTCGGATCGGATGTTCTTCCCAACCGGTTCTGAAAATCTACAACTTTTTCCAGCAAGCTATTTTCGCCGAACGACGGCATTTTCAACCATTCTAAACTTCCTATGACATTACAAAACATTCCAAACAACATTAACAACATATAGAATCAATCAAAAACATTAAAACATCATTTACATGAAATACTTTAGATCAAACATACCCAAAAACCCATGTTTTCCCCTTAATCCTTCTTAACCATGATTAAGCATACAATTAGCAAAACTTATCCAAATTAGCCCAAATTTTTATCAGAGCCATAAAACATCATTATAGAATTTTAGGAATTTTCCCAGAATTTATTAATGTATAAATTTGCTAATCTTCACTAATTACCCATAATTAACCGTAATTAGTGTAAAAGCAAGCTAATCACTCACCTTTGCCACAACTAAAACCCCAAAACTGAAATATTCTCTGATTTGGCGCTGTTCCCAATCTTACACAGCAGCTCTACCTCGGTTCTCGTGCTAATACTCCTTGATTTGATGTTTGCTAAGCCTGATCTTCAATTAGAAAGTGATTAAGAGGTGTTTTGAAGAGATTTAGAGGGTGGAGGCCATGGCTAGGTTAAGAGGAATGAATAGTGACAGCTGAAAAATGAGAAAAAGGTATTCTCCAAACCCTAACAACCCTTTTAAACTCCTAATCCCGAAATTCCCCTTTGGGCTTAGCTGTTAATCACCCGGTTAAGCCCAATTAAGCTGTTTTTCACCATCTGAAACTTGTTTCAGCCGTATCTTCCAAACGGTGAGTCCGTTTGGCTAATATGACCACTCTACGGAATTGTAAACTGTCATCCGGATCCAATGGAAGTGGTTTCAGGTCAAAATTCCTTTCCAGTCAAAAGTTATGGTCAAAACAAGTTCAACTAGGGGCAAAACGATCATTTAAAAATCGACAAAAATCATGAACATGGGAAATGACCCTACTAGTCGTTTCCCAAAAGTACACGTCCATACGACTTACTAAGAAAAAGAAATAAATATTCTACGATCTTCCGATGCGTAGAGTGCAGGTCGTTACAAAAAAACAAGACGGACCATGACGTCATTGGACTAAAGGATCCAAATCTTGTCAGAACATTGGCTAAGGCCCAGCCGTAGCCAATGAAGAGAACAGACTTAGTGAGTACGTCCGGACCTATGAATGGCTCTAGAAGTGCCAATACACAGACAGAGTGCTTCTTAACGATGTGTTTGAGCCTTGCCGAAGCTGCATCGTTCCCTATACCACGAATGTTCCAGAACAAGAAATTCGTCATCAGGAAAGGAGAAGCAGACGATAGAAAAATCGAAGAGGTAAAGAATCGTGAAAGGAAAAAACAACAGAATGGAGAAAACCAAATCAGATAAGGTAAAGCGTATGCTGAGTAGATCTAACGATCGGCTCAGACGCCGCTATAGAGCGTGTGCAGATAGTGCGGGGAGTGTGAGGAGACGCTCTCTTTCTACGACGCGAGGAGCAAGGAGTGAAATACGGTGATGAGACAGATCGCGAAAAACGTGTCCACGATGGACACAATTTGTTAATAAGTCAAGATAGACGATCGTTAATGATCGCTATCTCGTCCTTACTAGAAGCATGAAAGAAGCAGAGGCAGAAGAACACGGACAATCAGTGGGTCTATAAGGGCATGATAGATCAGCAGGAAAAACCGATGGTAACAGTGTAGGGTTGCTTATAGGATGCAACACATATAACTGTATGAGTTGTACCAAAGACGAGCTGTCATGGGATTGACAGACCCGCATAAGAGGTAAAGATCTCAGAGTGAAGCACCGACTGGCTACATAAGGTCTAGTCAGAATTGGGAGGCAATCTCCCGTGTATGTCGTATAGCGGTCCAACTCAGGACCCGCTATACGACAACAACGGGAAGACCGCACAACCCATACATTCCAATCCTTATGTAGCCAATAACAGAAAGCGCAAAAGCCCACGAAACGATCCCAAAGAAACCAAAACACCTGAATCACCAATGACATGGGACACGCCTCATTGTGACTCGACGAAGCTGCCAACCCGAAGCCTGACAAAACCAGCACCGATATGCCCAATTCCGAATACCCTCGGCAGGTAAAAACAAACAAAAAACCAATGCAAGCCCAACTGGGTCCACTGGAAAACAACCGAAAGCTAAACCAACAAGCTCACGTCCAAAAAAGCCAAATCAAAGAGAAAAATTCATACAGCCAACCATTTATGTTATGCTAAGTTTTATTTTATGTTGTTCAAACTTCACCACTCACTATATATAAACCACACTCATCTACATATCTGCATATTTAGTTTAACAAATAGGTATATGTGTGTGTATGTATGTACATACATATATGTATATATATATATATATATATATATCCCTTAATTCACCTCGGACCTAGATATTGTCCTCTGGTAACTTTCACTAACTCCTCGTTGGGATTTACCATTTTGACATATCACGGTATTGCCACCATATGCCGCGAGCATGAGTGAACTACACTCACATCATGAGTGAGCACGTATACGCCTTATCACATATGCTTTAAATGCCACTAGCGAGACACTTCATTTCCTACACTACACATAATTCAGTCGTGGAACTTTTATTTGGTATGTTCTATTTTCTCCATGATTCGGCTTCGTTAAACCACCTCTTTTAGCTTAGAAAGTATCTCTCTGTGTAGGTTACTATCATTGCCCTAATCAAACAATCAAATAAGATCCATGCAGTGTTGCATGTCCCATTCGAGCATCCCTATAGAGAAAGATAGTTCGGCTTAATAGGCGTAACCCATGTCCAACCTGTTTAACTATTTGGACTGACAATGGCCGAATAACCATGCGACGTTCTCCTTACTTGTACCTAAGCATGGCGCCTCCTATATCTCATGATTACCCAGCCATCCATCGGATATTTAAATTTCCTAGAGCAATCAAGGTAATACCTCCTTGGTAAGCAGAAATAGACCTAAACCGCTAATGGACCGCTCCTATGCTAGGCCACATTTTGGAACATTTCCTAGGGTATCCCTCTCTATGAGACCCCTTTACCAAGGGTCCTATCGTTAAATACACATGTATAAATATACATATATAACTGTTCTTCCCACGAGCACTTAGCCTCTTATTTTCTTCGCCATAGGATGGAAGGATAAGATAAGATAGACATAATTCACAGAGGTATGCTATTTTTAGTTTAAATTCAATATGAAATACTACATAAATTTAAATTTCATTCCTAGACGTATTCTCATTTATATCTACC
The DNA here is from genome assembly GCA_030737875.1 of Allium sativum. Lineage (NCBI taxonomy): Eukaryota > Viridiplantae > Streptophyta > Magnoliopsida > Asparagales > Amaryllidaceae > Allium > Allium sativum. The sequence continues at coordinate 248,204,193 of CM060919.1, forward strand.
CCAAAGTCACAAAAAGGTTAAAAAGTTATGGACACGACTAAGGCCAACTTCGATTAGAAATGATATTAACACTCATAATATACTTCAATTTATTGTAGTATGTATATGTTCATCACATTTTATTCTGAATCCTGCTCTAATACCAAGTTGTAACTCACCACTCTAAGGCCCATATTAACAAAGAGCATTGACAAGCAACACCATCAGCTAATACAGAGAATAGGACTGATTAGGAGCAACTATCCATGAGTCTTGTATTAAACAAGTATTAGGTACTTCGATTGGATGCTCAATTTTTTTAATTCAATAGGATCGACAAACTTAATTATTGCCTAATACTATGGTGGCCAACGGAAAAATTCAAAATAAAACACAACAACAATAAATGTCTCAGATCATAGAACAACAAACACAATCATATATACCGATACATAAAGTATGGTACATAGCGATATACATAAGGGTTATAAAAAAAACATAATATACATACAACATATACCATAAAAGAATATGTACATGTAACACAGTACACAACAAAACAATTAGGTCACTAGTCCAAAATAAACCTAAGCGCCAAAAGATGATAAGTAATCCAAAACAAAAGCAGGATGTGCAGGTACCAACAGAAATGCTAACCTGAAATGACTCGATCTAACCCAAGCATATAAATACAGGGGTCGGTTTACTTTAAACAGAGTGAGTAGATCATAATAGATGAAGTATAGCTACAAAAATGATAACTCTTCTCAAGTAGAGAAAGAGTAGATTCAACTCGATATGACATATAATTCATAAGATTAAGCACAACTAAACATAATATAAGGGCCTCATAAATGGTGTCGTCAGTGACGTAAAGGTTTTCTACCAATAGCGTATGCTAAGCTTCAAAGCCAAGCATATATATAAAGTCTCTAAGACTCCAAAGAACAACAAAGGCCAAATCCATCAAAGTGTCGATATATGAGACTCATGCATAGTACTTTCGACACATAAGTGATCATTATATCAAAAAATCTTAATAACACTAGGATGTATAAAGGAGATCAACATTAATAACAACATCATAAATTGGATCTAAATTAACAAAAGCATCGTAAAGTTAATGCAGAACAACGAATACTATCGAAAATGGATCCAAACAACAAATAGGATCAAAACTGGATCCAAACAAAAGATAGCATGTGCTCTGAGTATGTAGTCCTCCCGAGCTTTGTCAAGTACTATATACATATTCAGACGTCCATCGCTATGACTCTCTCGTGCGAGTGTAACTTGACCCCCGGCCAAGTGAATATGTATATATAAGATTCACCCCGAGCCTAGCTTCTCCCGGGAGCAAGTACTGGCAATAACAAAAAACAATCATGTGCCATAAATTTTCAAATAGTAATTTGAAAAGTGAAACAATGTATCACATACCGCACGTTTCACTAATCGATCTACTACTAGTTAGCCTACACCGCACTCCAAATAGAAATAACTTCAATTAATGAGTCTGAAATTAACCGATATAATAAACCAATATATCTCATACCACACAATTTACTACATCATTAAAATCGCAACCTCGCCTTCCCGAAGGGAGCAAAATCGTATGGTTTTATACATTGATACTTGGTTCGAGAAATGAGTTTAGAAAGCGATTTTGAAATTGAATTGTTTATTCGAAAATCTCTATATATTGAAAAATATTGTATGATATGTAACCTTAAGATGATTTTATTTTTATAAAACAAAACTAAGAGAAATATTTATCTCAAAGCGATATATATATATATATAATTCCTTATAAAAAATATTTTATAAAACATGCGCTATGTCGGAGATCTCATGAAAACAACAAACAAAATTCACCAAAAAATTCGCCATTTTGAAGTACAAGTTAGTGTCAATGTTGGATCTTCCATATAGGGTGAGGCTTATGAGAAACAACATCGAATCACTTCAGAAATAAACGAAAACCATTAGGAAATCACATAGAGACTAAGTCAGAAATCACTAGAAACTCGAGATTAAAAGCAGCGTTCAACAAAACACACCGATTGACCTAGGCCCCTTCATAGATCGAACCCCTAGATCGACCTATAGGTCGACCCTTATGGAGTTTAGGTCAATCTGGAACATACGATGTTCAATTGGGGCTTGTTTTGCTTCGATTCAAAGTTCCAAGATGATTTGCTATATGTTACAAAGGTCGAAATGACCTGAAAATTAACATGCACAATTAAACAGCAATAATACTAACATTCAAAAATGTTTTTGGTACAATTCCAGCAAGAAATAAACAAGATATAACATCACAAAGTTCGACAAAGAGCTAATTTTCCACTGTGAGCAATAATACTAACATTAAGTTTTATGTTCACAAAGATTTGATTTCTCACTGAAACAAGTGCATATGAACAAAACTTACTGAATAAACATGATAGTGTGAGTCATACTCATCAATTTTGGCTAAAGTAGAGATTTTGCAGCAATTTGAAGCAAAAAGGCTGAAGATTGTTGCCTTATAGGAGCTTCAGATACCTGTTGGATTATAGTTTAATAACTTGTTTTCAGCTTTAGATTGGAATTTTGAGTTTAGATCTTGAGGTTCAAAGAGAAAATCGCCAGTTTCTTTTATTGTGAAAGGGGATTGTTAAAGGGACTCCACATTTGGTTAAGGGGGGATAATTTTAAGGGAACTCCAGCTTAATTTTTTTTTGTTAAGGGGGGTCTAGATTATTTTAAAAGAAAAGGAAAAAGAGACTTAAATGCCCCTAGCTTGTCACTTATGTTGATACCTAACGTACTAAATTCAATGCAAAATACAAAAACGTGCTTCCAGAAATAAAAAATCAATTGCAAAAAAATAAAAAAATAAACAACAATATAAAATACGCGGCATGTTAGATCAAAATTTTCGTTGCTGCATTTAATTTAAATTGAACATATCAATTCCAATATGAAATTACAATTAATTATCTGATTCAATGTCTTCCAATCTCCCATGAAATATTCTTGTGTCTCCATTACATTAATTATATCCGATTTTTATTTTTACGAACAGAGTTAAATTGTAAGTATTAACTAAGATTTAGGTTTTATGATTTTTATTAATAAGGATTATAGGGATTAATATCAAAATTTTAATTAATATGTTTAAGGGGAGGCTTATTTATTTTGTACCCCCATAACAATTATACACTAAATTAAAATTGATCCCTCCCTTAACCAAATGTGGAGTCCCTTTAACAATCCTCTTGTGAAAAATGAAAAGAGGAAGAGAAAATTGTTTTCTTTTTCCAGAAAATGAGTACGTACCGAATAACTTAAGCTTCTGGACAATTCTCTTCCTATTCCCTTAATTTGGGTTTAATTAATGGTTCATTAAGGCTAATGCTAATTAGTTTTGGCTTGTCACACTAGTTAACACTTAATTTACTCTATGTTATTTTGTTTAAGCCATTTTAGTTCATTTCTTTGTCAAATCCCTACAACTTAATATTGTTTCAACTTCTAAAATTTGGACAAACATATTTAAACCCTTTTAAAAACAATTTAACACTAGCTTGTAGTATGTTTACGCAAAAATTTACATTTTTGAACAAAATGTCCATTTTTCATTTTTTATGTACAAAACTTAAAAATTTGGTATTAAATTGTACAAAACATAATATTTTGACACAAATTAATGTACGACTATAATAAAAGTATTTTGATACACAAATATTGATTTTTCATCGATATCTACGTTTTTTTTTTACATCTCACTTATATTTAAGAAAACACAATTTCACATTAAATCCCTTGTTCAACAACATATTGTAGTCTAACACATAAAAATCTTATAAACAAATAATTTATTACAACTTTCATACCATAAATTTTTCCAACCATTTTTTTCCGTACTTAAATTTTTGGCCAAACCAATTTGGAATCTGATAATCAGTTCATCCTTAGTATTATAACTAGTTCAATCTTAACTTCTAAACTCATTTATTACTTCTATATTATCCTAAAACACTATTTAATAATCTTAACGATTAAATTAATTATTTTCTCTAAAGTTTTCCAAGTTAACACCAAACTTCTCAATTAATCAATTAAATGATTAATTAATTTATACTCTTCAAATCCATCTTTATTTCTTTGATTAATAAAAGCAATTATCGAATTGAATTGCCTTCTTAAGAACAATTCAACTTAACCAGATATATTTACTTATTTTAACTTCAACCCAGGCTTTAATCCCAATTAACTTGTTAATACATTACTTAATTAATTTTACATGCAATCAAAAGTCAAGGTTATAGTCCGCAACATTAGCCCAGTGGACAAGGACTTGTGTCGAAGTAACAACGATGCGAGTTCAAAACCTGAAATGGCATGCTAAAAAGGTTTACCATTTGCATACGCTACGATTAGCCACTTATGTGGTATCCGTGGACCGGGCTAGGTGCATTAGGGGGTTTTACGGCTCCGGTCGATTTCCCCCGAGTAGATTTAAAAAAAAACCAAGGTTATTACATCTTCGGTCCCTATTTTAGAGTGCACGGCGAGCAGTATTGGTTTTTAGTGCTAAGAGGCTAGGACATCAAATTTACTAAAGCCCAGTTTAGAATATTTTTATTTGGTCAGATTTTTGGGCTTTCTTAGTAGTTAATTTTTTTGAATTATTCTACCAACAATCTAATGAGATATTCTATTTTTACGTAAAACCTTCTGTTGTATCATTACATCGTCGTCACCAACATTAGAATTATAATAACGCATAATCTGGTATGATATTTTAGGCAGTTTCCACTACGTTATTAACTCAGCGCGTGGCTAAACTTGACATCTGATTTCTCAAACCATTTGATTGAGCGTGCAAGTTTCAGCTAACCCAAGTAATAGAAGTTTTATATTCGTCAAGAGCTTACCATGTGCACATGCTAAAATCAGTCATTTATCTGTAGCAGATTCTGTGCAGGATGTAATAGAAATTAAAGAGTGCTTTCCCAGTTTTATTGATGCAAAGATGTAGATAATGGAAGAGTGATTAATTTAATCCGTCAATCAAGGAAGGTATTAACCAAATAACCTTGACTAGATCTCTAATTGCCATTAATTCAAATCATTTTGGGTCCTAGGTTAGGTAATAAATCAGCGTCAACTTAAAATAACGACTTACTTAAAGGGTACTTGTATAGATGTCATGTAACCGGTCAACAAGACAAATGCAGAGTCTGTTTCAACCCCAAAAAATGGTGACTTGCACCAGATTTTTATAAAATAAAATTAACAACTCTTCACACAGTGGCACTATGAGGTACTGAAAACATCCGCATTGGCATTATAAACCCTGAATGAAGCTCGCAGTGGTAAAAGTCTGACAAAAAATATAAAAGGTGATAAGAGCATTTTCGTTTTTAATTTCTTTTTTTTTGTAAAAAATACAAATGCATAAGGTGATTTTTACACAAAATACTTATTCGTTTAAAGCATTAAATTTTAAGGACAACAATCTAGAAAAAATAGTTTTAAGGATAATCTGTAAGAAAAAGACAAATGAATTTATCATTCTCGTTATATGAAAATAATGATAATAAATTTATCAATTTTATATATAACTTAAAAAGATAATAAAAAAATATTTTTTTAGATAAAAATGTTCTTAAAACTTATTATTTGAACGTGTTGTCCTCAAAATCAATTATTCAACCTAATTTACATGGTGCATATTATCTTATATACACTTTAATTAGCGCAAACCTAAGGTACTAATACAAAATAAAGAAGCGAATTATGCTTTTACACGTTCCGTGCACATTAATTCTTTCTAAATAACATCCGAGATCTATTTAGCGAACTGCCAAAGGTCGGTTTTTTTTTTGTGTCTGTACACATACAGTCGAACTTTTGCTCACAATTCTTTTACTAGAAAAGTAAATTTTGCAAGATTGTCCGAGGTAAAGATTCGAATCTGAGGCTGTAAAACGTACTCATATTTATAATATTTTTAATTAGTATACGAATAATAACAAGAAGAAATATATGAGAATATGTTTATTAAAAATTGTTCCATATTTTTATATTGTTCGAACCTACGTTGTTCGATTCATATGAAACAATTTCTAAATTTAGATCTTATTTGGTATGTATTTGTCCAAAATTTCATAGGATATAGTTCTGTCTCAACCTTCGCTTAGAACTCCTAATTTTTATCTTTTATTTTAAAAAACAATCTGATATTTTTCCCAACTTTGCGGTTATTAAAGGCAACCAAAATTAACATTGACGCTCGCTTGTTGCACAACAGGTAACATTTAGATAATGATACTTTCAGTGACGGTTGGGCAAACATGTCCCTGGATCTTATTTGCTTCGCACGTCTCACGTTTTTGAAAACTATTTTATACATTTTTGTTAAATAATTTTTTACCTATTTTAACCATCTTTAATACGTAGCCCAGTTCGTCTCATTTTCATTTCTTATAAACACTTATTTAGCATTCCTTTATAAAACTTGAACAGTTCGTGTTTGCGTCGGCGCTAGATGCACTGAAAGCATCCAATGCGACGAGCAAAACTATCCATTCAAAATAAACTCGAATTTTTGGCCTTTTCGTTCCTCTTTTCCTCTTCTTTCCCTTAGGTCACTCCCAACCATGAAGGCTACTCATGGTCAGTTCGGCGCAAATTGACCCGAGCAACCCCCGATAGGTTGGGGTTGCTCTAGCCTTAGCCGAAGGATGTCTATCCTTAGCTGGCTTATTAAAAGCCGGCTAAGGCCATAGTCAGCTTGCAGAATTTTCTGCAAGCCGGCTACAGACAAATCAACCCCCCACCCCTCAAACCCTCTTCTCTCCTCTTCACTTCTCCTTTCTCTAATTTCAACCGCCAGCTCCATTTTCATGAACCCAAACCCTCATTAAAAAAAATAGAAAGAGGACAGATATCTATTCACGGTAGCAGAAGCAGGAGTGCCGACAACGATAACACAGACGAGGAAAGCGCACCACTAGAGGAAAACGTTCCTACCAGCGCTCGTCGTTCGAGGCCCGTTGGGAGAAGACGAGTTGCTAGAGGCGGTGATTACGCTATTTTGGATCCTCACATCGATCAAAATTTGGGATGGAACAAACAACTGGTTAATTTTTGTGAATTGCCCGGAGACGAAGTCCACGTTAGCACATCCGTGGAGGCATCAATATAACTTCTTAAACTTATTACTTTACAAAATACCATCGTATAAACATTTAATAATTCTCATGTATACTATTAGGCTCGTCATGACCGTACACGAGGCTCTTGGGTTAGTATCGTCCGTATGTATAGGATGATTTGTGTTTAATGACACATACAACATTATTCATGGATTTCTTCGTAATATTGGCTTTGGTGACTTTTTGAGTACGTGATTTTTCCAAACATACATTTATAAATGCATACTAGTTTACGTAATTGATTAACTTGATTTAAATATATTTAATTTACATATTAGGTATTGAGAACCTACTAAATAACGATGTTCAGTTATGTGGCACATTAGCCGCGTGTTGGTGGAAAACTACTCATACATTTCACTTCACTTTTGGAGAGATGGGTTTTACGCCAATTCATTTTACCATACTCGCTGGTATACCCATCGGTTATGGTACAACATTACTGTATGATGAGCAATATCAACAGTATGACCTATTGTCTAGTATATTTCCACGTCTATACTTGCAAGGCGGAGGACTCACATCTGGTCATCATATTAGATGCTCCTACATTAAGCAAGCCATCCAACATTTAGTTTCAGTTTGTCCGGCCTATGACCATTTAGAAATGGTTAGGATTTTCATATTATATATGATGGGTAATTTATTCTTTACAAATCCATCGAATAGTTTGCTTGGTGGATATGTAGCGGTTGTTGCAGACTTGTCATTCGATACTAGTCCTAGTCCATATGACCGGGGTACGCCGATTTCAGCTTATTTGTACAAGGGGTTGGACCATCAGTGCATTATTAGGCCACGGTCCTTGTAGATTACATGTTTTTGGGAGATTTTGTAGTACTGGTATTACGAGTATTTTCATAACATGACGTGTCCGACACTGGATCCTGTACTTTCACTTTTCTACCCACGAGTCAAAGCGTGGGCGTTGGATAACCGTAGGGAAGTACCAGGAGGTCATGTCCGTCATGTATTTGTTGTGGTCATAATCAGATAGAGATGCGAACCACACGAGAGTCAGTTTCATGGCAGTCGTATGACGGTTCCCATTTCATGACCGACCCGGCAGTTCAACGTGCCTTTTTTTCCTGTCTGGTAGACGATTTCTGTTAGTATCATCACCACCTGATCTAGGATGCTATTGGTACTTAGGGGAGCTTAGTTGACAATAGGTATTTGATGATGATTATTTTCCCGATGATCCCCACCCGGATACAGCTCATTTGAGGGTTTATTTCAACGTCGATTTACAACAGTATGATGGGGAGTGGTTGTCAGCTAATAATTTCATAATTGCCACGTTTGTGCATGCCGCCGCAGTTGATTTAGTCAATCCTTCTGCTCTCAGGACTGGGGTTGCCCCACCTATTTTTCAGGAGCTCTCGCAGAGCACACAGTTATTTTATCCTCTTCATCCTCATCAGCCTCCACAGCTGCCCCAGCCTACTCATCCACCACGATCGATCGCGACACCGGATTATGGTTGGACTGTTGGCATTTTGGGTACATCTGGAGAGGATAGATACGTTGATATTCTACGGCCTACTGTTACGCAGTTTCCATATCCCGCGGTTCTTTCTTATAAGGAGCAATATCTTACGCATATCGGTCTTCGAGAGGTAATGTACATCGAGCATCGTCGTAGCCATGATGAGTTGACATCTCGTATTAACGAGCTTACTGCTGATGATGACGAGCGATATAATCCTTCGCCCCAAGTCGATGACGATGACGATAGTGGACCAGGAGTATCTCTCTGGGATGATACGTACCGCTTTGATGAACCATAGTTTTATTTTATGTACTATGTAAGTGTAGTCTGTTGTATTATTATTTTACAGTATGATTTTGTTGTATCAGTATTCTATATTTATTATTGTCTTATGTACCACGTTAATGTTTTCTTTTAGGCAAATTCTATTCAAACACCGTAAATTGCTTTACTTACACCATGAGATTTTAAATAAAATTTCAGACCAAAATGACCTTATTAAAAAAGTATCAATATTAAAGAATGAAAATATATACAATTCTCTCTTGTTTGTATTATGTATACTCAATATAATTTCTCTTATAAAGTTAGTAAAATATAAATTAGTTTATATCACTTGTTAAATTGAATTTGTATTTCTTTTGTGGATTAAAATATATTCATATCATTATAAGCAACATTTATATACAGTCAATTTTAACAGTTTCCACTTTAATTAAATATAAAAACTAAAATTTAAAACTAACTACTAAAATTAATGTTATACAGAGTACTAAAAATTCTTCAATCTTTCATTCAAATCTAATCGTGTTTAAATTTAACACCAAAATTTAACTAGTTTAATTTTCTAATATTTAAAAAAATAATTTCAAATTTCCATTATCTAAAATTAAAAGTGATTTAAAAATAAAAAAATCAAATAATATAAAATACTAGTGTTAAAAATTAAAGTTTTTTTAATTTTAGGTAAATATATTACAAGGAATTCGCAGTTTTATGTAATTTAGTTTTAAAGTTAAAAAGAAAAGGTGATGAAAGTATAAAAGGGTAATTTTGTGAAATACATGGTGTATGGAAAGAACTTTTTGGTGTACACTATTTAATTTCATTTTGCGGTGTGTGTTAAGAAATTATAGGTGTATGAATAAAACTAGCCTTTCTTTTATTATAGGTTGTACTTATCTATGTACGATGTAACGTCCCGTATTTTTACGGTATAATAATTTATGTATTTAATTATTTAAATAGTGATTTGGATATTTAAATGGTTTGAATTAAATAATATTGAATGTTTAATTAATATAAATAATTAATAATATATTTAATTTTCTAAATTTGTCGAAACAGTAGAATTCGCAATGTTGTGTGAATCAGATGATTTCACTAATTTAATTCAATTTAGAATTAAATTATAATAATGATTCTATTTAATAAACAGTGTTAGAACGTATAAATTATATTATAATTACAATCGAGCTCGAAATGGCACGACAGTTCGTAATTTGGCGATTCGAACTTTAAACGAGTATACAAAATTTGTTTTAAGTCGGATTTCTGTGAAATAAGAAACGTTCGAAGCTGGTGAAGTATATTTTTCTAATGGAATATAAAAATGGGGACTTCGCTTTATAGATTGTAAGTTATGACTAAATCAAAATTTAAAATAGTCGCTATGGGATCGTTTATCAACTATAACGATATATTTAATTATAATTAAATATTTATTTCAAAATTAGACAAGATCTTTAAGACGTAGCTATAATTTAATTTTTAGAATTTTTCTGTAATTTTTAATTAATTAAACACACAACTTTTTATTTGGAGTATTTTGCACCCTATATCAGTATTTCGGGGTTTCACAATGTAAGTTAACCTACCGATATTATTATATTTTTGGGATCGTAACACCTCATTGAGCACGACTGTACTCTTACTTCTGTCCGTATGTGTAATTTTAGAAACTAAAGTAAACCAATCTTTAAACAATTAAAAAGATGAATCGTGAACTTTCTCAAACAAGTAAATAGAAACAAGCAAACAATTATATATAAAATAACCAATTCCTTAACAACTAGGTAAAGGGTATGGCTTTCACGTCCAAGTCTACCCTATCCTCTATGAATGGTCACTTCCCCATAAATGATCTACACGTTCTATTTCCCTAGGCTTCAAAGTGAATAGCATTCCTTAGCTTTGAAGAAATAGACACATACAGTACCATCCATTAAGACATGTCCTTGTTTTCCTTAGCGTTGAAGTTTCTCTCCTTTATATATATATAAAGCGGCTCACTTCTTGTGTACGAAGAAATTCTCGAAGCTGATAGTTCATGGCATCGGAAAACATAATCAATTAAAATAAAAGTAAAATAATATACCTTACCCACTAAGCAAAAGACTGACTGATCGTACCTACCCTACTTTACTTAATGCTTAAAATTGTGTTCTATAAATACACGACAGGAGCCTCCCTCATTCATTTTAGTTTCAGCGGATTCAAGCCGAGTTTCCTTCTCGTCTTCATGACTTCCAATATAATAATAAAATAAAAAGAAATAAACGAGAGGAGGGGGACTGAAACACATGAACGTGAAGTGGGAATGTGCGGAACATATAAGAAGGGGGAGGCATTTAACGTGGAACTGGGAAGGATTGTTATGGTTGAGAAGTTGTACTTATAGTTGCTAATATATGGGTTCGAATTCATAAGCCTGGAGTTGAATGCATAAAGAAGATGGAATGCGTAAGAATTGAGGGTGAGCGGATCTTGGTGCGGATTCTGAAGTTGCATGGAAATGGTGGAAGGAACTGTTGATTTGGGTATTAGAGTTTGAGTTCGTATTCGGGTTTACCAGGCGGTTTAGCATCTAGTTGTGGAATTCGGTGAAATTGCATGTAAAAAAGTTTCGATACTTTACCATGTTGCGCGTGGCAAGGAACGGAAACCGTGGTTTCTAACAGGTGTGCGATTTCTCGGAAACGGAGATGGAGGGAAGGAGATTTGGAAGAGGATTGAAATCATATTAGGTTGAAGTTGAATAGTGGTGTAAAGAGAGAGAGAAGGGAAGAGGAAGATTGGTCATGTGGCAAGGAATAATACACGGTCGTTACTGTAAATGGAAGACGAAGTCGGCTTTTTCTCTTAGATTTTGAGTTGGACAGTGAGGGGATAGGAAGACAAAGGCCATGAAGAGGGAGAGATCCATGGTTTTGGTTGTGAATATCGTGAAGAAATGGTGGAGAATGGGAGCTTGAAACTTTGGATAATGGCTGTAAAGAATGGAAAGGGGATCGTTTTTCTTTCTTGAGACGGAGAAGGTATGAAGCAGATGCGGTTCACAATGACACGTTGGATATTGGGCTGAGTTATAGGAGGTGAGGCCCGATAACCTAGTTATATAAATTAAGACCATTTAAATGTAAAGTTATATATATATACCAACTTGTAAAATGTATAACTTCGTCGTACGTTATCAGAATTCAGCAAAACTGGATCTGTTAGGATCGTATAGGCGACGGCTACACAATGGAACTGATTCAAAGTGAATTGGAGCTCGTTACAATTTAGAGCAAAATAAATTGTCTGTTTGAATCAACCAATAGTTATCGTTATTTAACGATGATCGTCCAATGTGAGTAAATCTCACTAACTCTGCATAGTTATATTTTTATAACGTATTTTTAGAACTGATAAATGATTGTTGATTGTTGTGTGTTGATTGTTTGGATGAACTATTAATTGATTGGTTGAAATTATAGATAACGATATATATATGTATAAATCATTAATCAAATATTGATTCTGTTTATCAGAATATTTCATATTGAAATGAAATCATGTTATTTATATTGTTTAACATCTATGAATGCAGGGAAACAGGTTGGAGGGATCCAAATAGACTCCTCAAATATTTATAATACTGTTTGTTTCAATATATTGTGATATATGATGTGATATATAATCTGTGATTGATTATGGGTGTGTAGATGATGTTGATCATGGTTATTTGGTATTTTAAATACCATAAGAAATACCGGAATGTGAAAAAGGAATTTTCAAAGTGTAAATTGAAAATAAAATATTTATAAAATCAAAGAATTTTATAAAAGGATTATTTATTTAGAAAATAAATAGAAGTATAAAAGGAATATTTATTTAGAAAATAAATAGAAGTATGAAAGGATTATGTATATAGAAAATAAATAGAAGTATAAAAGGAATATTTATTTAGAAAGTAAATAGAATTATAAAAGGAATATTTGATGAGATATAAAAGAATTATGAGAAGAATGATTAAAGTGGATATTAAATAGAAATCTGTTTTAACAAATAGATTGAGAAGATAAATAATGTTTTAGAAATTAAATAAAATATTTATCATTTGATAAACAGAGTATGTAAGACTGAATTTAAATAGAGAAGTAGGAATCGGTTTTAACACCGATATTCTAAATGGAATTTGAGCAGCATTTACAAAGGTGATTTTAAATGGGATTATAAGTGTTAGAAGAATAAAATGAGATTTTATATAAATAATTCTATAATTAGAAGTATAAATAGAAATTGGATTTGGGGTATTGTTTTTAAATATGAAATCAAACTGTTTTGATTGCAAAGAAGAAATATTATTCACATTTAATGTGATTAAAGGATTTAAGTAAATAGTTTGCAAATAAAATATTATGAATTTGGGGTTTGAATTAGAAATTCAAATGGAATTGCTGAAATTAGAAACTGACTAGAAATTAGTTGATTTGAATGGCTTTTTGGGTATCGATCTGATGTTGGTTTCGACCTTCGGGGTTTATGATTGGGAAGTTGTTCTCTTACTAGTTTACAGTTAGAGACTGATAGAGGTGGGAAGATATTGATGCGTGAATCAGAAATGGAAACGTTTTCCAAAGTTAATAACATATATTTTCTAATTTTAGAAAATAAGAAATTTATGAATATATGGAAACAATAAATGGGAATTTGGGAAATGAAATGATGATTGGTCGGTAAGATATCCATTTGGAAATACGACTGTTTTTTGTACACATGTTTTCCTTTGATAGTTAAATCACCGACTATCAAAGATTTTGACCATTTTCGTTGTCAATATCGGGATCAGATATATTATCTGGAAACCACTCCGTATGGCATTAGCGTTGCGAATCAAATATGATGAAGATAATTGAAGACGGAGTTATGCAAGGGATGTTCAATAAATCCTAGGTAGAAATTGCCTAAGATGGAAATACATATTAGTACCTTCGATCTGTCCAGTCCCAGAACGACCTATATGGAAGAATGTCTGACGGAGTATATTTAATAGATTGCATAAGTTGACCTCTTCAAACGTATTTACGGTTGGTGGCGGAGGAATTCGTTTCTCTTAGCTGTTAACCGTGGTATGTTTGGAGATATCAATTTGTGATTTAGCGGGTATGACGATGTGACATTCAAAGTGAATGAAGATGTGGTTTCTAAAGAATACGTTATGGCCTCTGGCCTCACAACCGGGAATGGTATAAAATTGGGTAGGTCGCATGGCTAAGTGGTTAGCTGCCAATTAGGGTGTATTGTCACCTGATCTAGAGAAATTCCATTTACTTCTATAATCTATTTCGATGCTGTCCCTTTCGGGAGACGGTTGTTGTTCCCAACCGTTGGTGATAATACATTCGGTACACTCAAGCGAAATGAATAACCGGTCATGTTTAGCCTGGGTTACAAGACGTTCTTGTTGAACCCGGTGTATTCCTCTCTAGAGATACACTGTCGAAAGGTGGTCCCATACCTTGCCAGTTGGAATTTATTAACCAATAAGCGCCCGCGGTTTTTAATTATATATTATGTATGTGGAACGTGAGATGAAAGCGTTCTGCTATATGATTATTATATTGTGGTTGATAGACATTATTATAATATAAAATGAGTTTGATATAAAGATTATCATTCATTTCAAAAGGTTTTTGAATGTTGGACCAAGTGTTTTGGATTCTCATAAGGGAAAAACCCGTTCCGTTATACGGCGTGATCTTATAAGATATCGTTTATTTTCTCAAACTGTTTTAAATTGTTTACTCACACTATTCCATGTCGCTGGCATAAGCTGGGAGACGCATGATAGGGGGTTCTCGCTTTGCGGTTTGGTGGCGAACGGGAGACTCTTACCCCTACATGTCCCAAAAATGGGGTTAGTCTAGTCGAGAGGCTGGCCATAAAACATGGTGCTGGGGTACCTCTGTAAGCCACGGTGGGATGTTAGCCTGCTACCTAGGGTGAGAGGACGGTTGAAAAGCCTACTCAAATTCCTCGGGTCGTTACAGTGGTATCAGAGCTAAAGGTTAAGTAATTACTTTGGCTCTGTGGCGTAACTCAGCAGAGATTGGGTTAGTAATACCCTATATTGAGTTGAGTGTATATATACGAGTGAACATATTTGTTATTTGGTATAAAATTGTTTTATATTGTAGAGATTTATTGGTTGAGTTATTTATGGGTTCTAATCGATCAGTTTGATCCACTGTATCGGTAGGAGTTTATAAACACTTGAATACGATGGACCGACACAGCATGGTTTGAAAAGAGAGTAAATGAAATAATTTTATCCAAATTATATTTTGATATAAATAAAGTATAGATATTTGATATATTATAATATATAGGATGTGTTGGTTGTTATTATAATCAAATGAGATTATAAAAGTAAATTGGTTATGTAAATAGCCAATCAGAATTCATATGAATGTAATATATGAAATCAGATGGATTAAATCTGAATTAAAATTACAATTGGAATTAAAATTCCTAAAATTTGGAAAAATGTTTGTAAATGGATTTGGATTGAATATATGAGAATTTTAGAATCCTGGGAGATTTTAAATTATTTTACAAGCATTGTGAAGAATATTTTGAAATATATTTCAAAATGGAAGTGTTAAAATATGGGTTTTGAAAGTGATATAGTATTGAACTCACTTCAGTCGCTGGGAAATAATTCTGATGATGCTGGCCACATCATCAATGTTCGTTTTCGAGTTATAAGTGACGGATTACTACCAAAGATATTGTTTTGAATTGTTTTGAGGAAACGAGTTGTTTTGAATCTGGAAAAGGAAAGGTTGATTATTTGATATGGTAAACTGTTTAAAAACTCTCAGGAAAAAAGGGTGTTGAATTAAAATGGATTGATTGTTAAAATAAAAACGAGAATTGAATTATGAAATAAAGATAATTAATAAGAGAAATTAATTAGTTAATAAATTGTGTGGAGTGAAACGCAATTTGGTTAAGTATATTGGACTGGTAAGTAAGAGATGAAATTGGTAGTGGAATTTGAGTTTGAAATATAATCCGGCTTGGATAAGCGAGTGATTTGGTTTTAAGGATAACTTGATTGGATATTGATTTGGATGACATTGGTATATGTTGAATTGGTAGCAGATGGAAAGGATATTATATGCCCGATGAAAAGGTACAAGTTTATTTATATATGAGTTTGGTGATTTATGAGCCTATTTGGCAAGCCGCTTGGCTGTTTGATTTTCTTTTGGGTTGGAGAAGGCCTAGAAAGGCGAGTTGGAGTTTGAGCTATTGAGCGGTACAAAGGAGGTACTAGCGAAATTTTTACGAAAATTTTCTGAAATTTTTAAAATTTTCGTTAATAATAATGAATTAATATTTTAATTGAAACTAATTGGTTAGGTTGGAATTGAAGTTATGAAGTAAAAAAAAATTAACCCAGTAAATAGGGTGTGTATTCTACCTTAGCAATTTCGAGGACGAAATTATTTTAAGGGCGAGGAGAATGTAACGTCCCTTATTCTTACGGTATAATAATTTATTTTTTAATTATTTAAATAGTGATTTGGATATTTAATTGGTTTGAATTAAATAATATTGAATATTTAATTAATATAAATAATTAATAATATATTTAATTTCCGAAATTTGTCGGAAATAGTAGAATTCACAATGTTGTGTGAATCAGATGATTTCACTAATTTAATTCGATTTAGAATTAAATTATAATAATGATTCTATTTAATAAGCGGCGTTAGAACGTATAAATTATATTATAATTATAATCAAGCTCGAAAAGGTGCGGTAGTTCGTAATTTGGCGATTCGAACTTTAAACGAATATACAGAATCCGTTTGAAGTCGGATTTCTGTGAAACAAGAAACGTTCAGAGCTGGTGAAGTATATTTTTCTAACGAAACAGAAAAACAGGATTTCGCTTTATAGATTGTAAGTTATGACTAAATCAAATTTTAAAATAGTCGCTATGAAATCGTTTATCAATCATAACGATATATTTAATTATAGTTAAATATTGATTTCAAAATTAGACAAGGTCTTTAAGACGTAGCTATAATTTAATTTTTAGAATTTTTCTGTAATTTTTTATTAATTAAACACACAACTTTTTATTTGGAGTATTTTGCACCCTGTATTAGTATTTTGGGGTTTCACAATATAAGTTAACCTACCGATATTATTATATTTTTTGGATCGTAACACCTCGTTGAGCACGACTGTACTCTTACTTCTGTCTGTACGTGTAATTTTAGAAACTGAGGTAAATCAATCTTTAAACAATTAAAAAGATGAATCGTGAACTTTCCCAAACAATTAAACAGAAACAAGCATATATAAAATAACCAATTCCTTAACAACTAAGTAAAGGGTATGGCTTTCATGTCCAAGTCTACCCTATCCTCTATGAATGGTCACTTCCCCATAAATGATCTACATGTTCTATTTCCCTAGGCTTCAAAGTGAACAACATTTCTTAGCTATGAAGAAATAGCCACATACAGTACCATCCATTAAGACATGTCCTTGTTTTCCTTAGCGTTGAAGTTTCTCTCCTTTATATATAAAGCGGCTCACTTCTTGTGTACGAAGAAATTCTCAAAGCCGACAGTTCATGGCATTGGAAAACATAATCAAATATAATAAAAGTAAAATAATATACCTTGCCCACTAAGCAAAAGACTGGCTGATCGTACCTACCCTACTTTACTTAATGCTTAAGATTCGTGTTCTATAAATACACGACAGGAGCCTCCCTCATTCATTTTAGTTTCAGCGGATTCAAGCTGAGTTTCCTCCTCGTCTTCATGACTTCCAATATAATAATAAAATAAAAAGAAATAAACGAGAGGAGGGGGATTGAAACACATGAATGTGAAGTGGGAATGTGCGGAACATATAAGAAGGGGGAGGCTTTTAACATGGACCTGGGAAGGATTGTTGTGGTCGAGAAGCTGTACTTATAGTTGCAAATATATGGGTTCGAATGTCAGAAGCCTGCAGTTGAATGCATACAGAAGATGGAATGCATAAGAAGGGAGGGTGAGAAGATCTTGGTGCGGATTCTAAAGTTGCATGGAAATGGTGTAAGGAACTATTGATTTGGGTATTGGATTTTGAGGTCGTATTCGGGTTTACCAGGGGGTTTAGCATCGAGTTGTGGAATTCAGTGAAATTGCATGTAAAAAAGTTTCGATACTTTACTGTGTTGTGCGTGGCAAGGAACGGAATTCGTGGTTTCTAACAGGTGTGCGATTTCTCAGAAACGGAGATGGAGGGAAGGAGATTTGGAAGAGGATTGAAATCATATTGGGTTGAAGTTGAATAGTGGTGTGAAGAGCGAGAGAAGGGAAGAGGAAGATTGGTCATGTGGCAAGGAAGAATACACGGTCGTTACTGTAAGTGAAAGACGAAGTCGGCTTTTTCTCTTAGATTTCGAGTTGGACAGTGAGGGGATAGGAAGACAAAGGCCACGAAGAGGGAGAGATCCGTGGTTTTGGTTGTGAATATCGTGAAGAAATGGTGGAGAATGGGAGCTCGAAACTTTAGATAATGGCTATAAATAATGGAAAGGGGATCGTTTTTTTTTTGGAGACGGAGAAGGTATGAAGCAGGTGCGGTTCACAACGACACGTTGGATATTGGGCTGAGTTATAGGAGGTGAGGCCCGATAACTTAGTTATATAAATTAAAACCATTTAAATATAAAGTTATATATATACCAACTTGTAAAATGTATAACTTCATCATACATTATCAGAATTCAACAAAATTGGATCCGTTAGGATCGTATGGGAGATGGCTACACAATGGAACTGAATCGGAGTGAATTGGAGCTCGTTACAATTTAGAGCGAAATAAATTGTCTATTTGAATCAACCAACAGTTATCGTTATTTAACGATGATCGTCCAATGTGAGTAAATCTCACTAACTCTGCACAGTTATATTTTTATAACGTATTTTTAGAACTGATAAATGAACTTTGATTGTTGTGTGTTGATTGTTTCGATGAACTATTAATTGATTGGTTGAAATTATAGATAACGATATATATATATAAATCGTTAATCAAATATTGATTCTGTTTATCAGAATATTTCATATTGAAATGAAATCGATGTTATTTTTATTGTTTAACATCTGTGAATGCAGGGAAACAGGTTGGAGGGATCAAACTGGATTCCTCAAATATTTATAATACTGTTTGTTTTCATATATTGTGATATATGATGTGATATATAATCTGTGATTGATTATGGGTGTGTAGATGATGTTGATCATGGTTATTTGGTATTTTAAATACCATAAGAAATACCGGAATGTGAAAAGGGAATTTTCAACGTGTAAATTGAAAATAATATATTTATAAATTCAAAGAATTTTATAAAAGGATTATTTATTTAGAAAATAAATAGAAGTATAAAAGGAATATATATTTAGAAAATAAATAGAAGTATGAAAGAATTATGTATATAGAAAATAAATAGAAGTATAAAAGGAATATTTATTTAGAAAGTAAATAGAATTATAAAAGGAATATTTGACGAGATATAAAAGAATTATGAGAAGATTGTTTAAAGTGGATATTAAATAGAAATCTGTTTTAACAAATAGATTGAGAAGATTAATTTATAAATAATGTTTTATAAATTAAATATTTATCATTTGATAAACATAATATATAAGTTTGAACTTATATAGAGAAGTAGGAATCGGTTTTAACACCGATATTTTAAATTGAATTTGATCAGCATTTATAAAGGTGATTATAAATGGGATTATAAGAGTTAGAAGAATAAAACGAGATTTTATATAAATAATTCTATAATTAGAAGTATAAATAGAAATTGGATTTGGGATATTGTTTTTAAATACAAAATCAAACTGTTTTGATTGCAAAGAAGAAATATTATTCACATTTATTGTGATTGAAGGATTTAAGTAAATAGTTTACAAATAAAATATTATAAATGAATTTGGGGTTTGAATTAGAAATTTAAATGGAATTGCTGAAATTAGAAACTGAATAGAAATTAGTTGATTTGAATGGCTTTTTGGGTATCGATCTGATGTTGGTTTCGACCTTCGGGGTTTATGATTGGGAAGTTGTTCTCTTACTAGTTTACAGTTAGAGACTGATAGAGGTGGGAAGATATTGATGCGTGAATCAGAAATGGAAACGTTTTCCAAAGTTAATAACATATATTTTCTAATTTTAGAAAATAAGCAATTTATGAATATATGGAAAAGATAAATGGGAAATTGGGAAATGAAATGATGATTGATCGGTAAGATTTCCATTTGGAAATACGACTGTTTTTTATACACATGTTTTCCTTTGATAGTTAAATCACCGACTATCAAAGATTTTGACCATTTCCGTTGTCAATATCGGGATCAGATATATTATCTGAAAACCACTCCGTATGGCATTAGCGTTGTGAATCAAGTATGATGAAGATAATTGAAGATGGAGTTATGCAAGGACTGTTCAGTAAATCCTAGGTAGAAATTGCCTAAGATGGATTTACAGAATAGTACCTTCAGTCTATCCAGTCCCAGGACGACTTGTATGGAAGAATGTCTGAAGGAGTATATTTAATAGATCGCGTAAGTTGACCTCTTCAAACGTAGTTATGTTTGGTGGTGGAGGAATTCGTTTCTCTTAGCTATTTACCCGTGATATGTTTGGAGAATCAATCTGTGATTTAGCGGGTATGACGATGTGACATTCAAAGTGAATGAAGATGTGGTTTGTAAAGAATACGTTATGGCCTCTAGTGAAACACCCCACCCTCCATTAAAGTCACTCACTAAGGGAAAACCTTAACTTTGGTGGAGGTTTATAGGTAAAAGTCACAGATAAAACACAAGACAGATATAAACACATATATATAAGCAGCGGAAAACAACAGACTTTTTATTTCATAAAATACTTGTTCATACAAAACACTTCCATAACTGTCACATAACACTTCCAAAACATTACATCATCATTTCTGTCTTGGTTATTAAATAAAGAAGCATAAAACATAATTAAAACTGCATAAATCCCCAAGATTGTATCCAACAGCCATAGCCAAAGCAAGAGAGTCCAAACCGTACATCTACTATGTTGAAGCTTTGCAAAGAGTCTGACTAAGCCGAGTTGTTTCCTCCCTGCGGACCTGGGGGGAAACGGAAGAAAAGAAGACGAAAGAAAATAGGGTCAGATACGAAGCCTGGTAAATCTAGTGACTCTTCAGTATGTGAATAAGAATAAGGGCATGATAGGTATAAATTGGAAATAGGAAAGTGTCATAAACTAAGATAAAGCAGTTTGAATCGAATATCCTATCACACCCCCACACTATATCTCTGCACCTACATGTATTAGTTCTGAACTGGCACCCCGTGCTGAGGGTAAAGTGATCCCCTTTTTCTTAAGATCGGCTCCTACTCGCATAATCATCTGTGTCTTACGGCCCCCAATGATTGTAGATACCTATGCTGGTCCCACCATGGGGTGTATCAAGACCCATGGTGGCGGCCCGACACAATCCTTAGAATACATAGGCTATACTACTAATGCGCCAGTGCCCTGTTTGTCTGCTCCGAAGTGTGTGCACGCCCGCACTCCATTAGAACCCACATTGTGCACCAACCGTCGTCGCTTTTGACCGCTTACAATCAACCCAGTAATCGTGCCCCACCCTGCCTAGTTTCAGGGTACCAAGATACCTAATTTGGGTTACTGCTGAAACGGGTCCCTCGTTACTAGGGTTTTCTAGTCAAACATGTTAAGTGGTTAAGTGTCTGTATTAACCTAACCCCACCCATCAATTCTTGTTAACATGTTGAATTTTGTTAAGTGTTTTAGTTAACTTAAACCTACCATCTGTCCTTAGCATCTTAAAGCACCGACCACTCACATTAGACAGATATTGTTACGGTTACTAGATGTGCCGATCGGTTCCGGGCAGATTTACACCGTAACTCAGTCTAACCTCGGGTCCTTATTGGGCTCCATGCTTAACCACCCACATTAGATAGGTATTGTTGTGACTACTGGACGACCGGGCGGGTCCGGGCAGGTTTACATCACAACTCAATCGAACCTCGGGTTAAGCATATCGTATTTTCTAAATTTACATATTTGTCTTTATTACCTGTTATATGTAAATTTGTTAACCATTAAAGGTTATGGCCCACATTCCAAGTTTAACATTTTTGGTATAAGGATTTATACCGTTTTAAATGCCACCAATTTTGGCATGTGACAAACATGCCAATTTCATATATTTTTATGCCAAGTTTTCCTATCGCTTTTACCCAACGTTACCCCGTCTAAATATTAGGCTAACAACTCTTAGCCTAATTTTCGTTCGCATGACTTTAACATATGATATTAGGCTAAAAACTTAGCCTAATTTAGCGCTCAAAGTTTGCATAAAGGAATCTATCTACATAACATGTCATAGGTGTAAACTTATACATAATAGGGGTGAACTTGCAAAATGATCATCATGAATGTCATAGGTGTGAACTTGGCATTTTGGCATAGTCATTATGAACATAATAGGGGTGAGCTTGCAAAATGACTAATCAACATACATGTGAATTTATAACATAGCCTAAATCACTTTCATATATGTTAACTTGCATTTAAATAGGGATCTAATCAAATAGGTGTCACATAAATTAACATATGATTTAGACAACATAAGCCTAAACATGTTTTGGATCTAGGCATAACATCGAACTTCACTAGCATATGACAAGAATATGACATTTTCATAAGCATGTATAATTTTATGACAAGGGTGCGAACTAGATCCAATTATATATCTAATTACAACATCGAACATGTATTGAAGCGGATCTTGGCATGGATCCAATTAACTTGCAACTCTCTTACAAACATACTAGCATGTATGTGAACATAATCGTTTAGGCATAAAGGTTCTAACATATATATGTACATGACATCTTAATCACATACAACCTATATAATCACAAAAACATATAGGTGTCGATTACAACATGAACTATACAACTTGCATGTGATTCTATATGTACAATAGGATCAATATTAATTCAACTATACCACAAACATCACAATACTACAATCATTTCAATACATAGATGTGAATTAACATCGTTGTTACACAATAACACAATTCCATTTTACACCGAATCAAATCCTAACTTTTATTCACATCGGAAAAATCACTATACTTACAATAAACGACGGTCTTGTTTTCTGATTTTTGAATTCTGAATTTGATATGCTTTCCTTTGGGTAGACTAACGTTGATTTGATTCGTGTTTTAACTTTAATTTGGCTCGTCTCTAAGCTTTTCTACAAGTGGAGGCTCCTCTCTATTTCCTTCCGACAGCATGGCGGCTCCGTCTCTAATTTCTTATGTGAATTTAAGTTGGAGTCTTAGGTTGTATTTATAGAATTTTAGATTGATTTGAGCCGTCCGATGATCCTAGACGAATCTAGACCATTCACTTCAAAAGGAGCCAACCAAAATGCGACATGTCAGCCCTAGTGACGCAGCCAAGCCTTAGAAATCGACCAGAACCCGACCAGGCCAGCCAGGGCCAAACCAGGTCGACTGGGCAGGTCGACCCCCAGGTCGACCCTATGGTCGACCTGGTCACCCAGGTCGGCCCCCTGGTCGACCTGGTGCTTGGGCGGGAATTTTCCCGCCCAACCCAGTTTGGGTTTGATTTTGAATTTTGAACTTCGTTTTGAACTGTTTGAATTTTAATTTGAATTCTGAAACTTCCGGAGGTCATAACTCCTTCATACGGAGTCCGATTCACGCAAACTCGGACTCTATCTCAAGCAGAATTCCGAGACAATCGCAACGGTGATACCTGTTTCCCTTAATTCTTTCATTAAGAAGTAATTATACTTAAATTTGTTATTATACAATTAATAGCAAATTTGGGGTGTTACATTCTCCCCTCCTTTTAGGATTTCGTCCCTGAAATCTTCAAGTCTGGAAGAACGCAAGTCCTAACATCCAATCGTCCATCTACTCAACCATCAAACACAGGCATCCATTGTCCTTAAAAGACTTCTAATGCTTTATGATCATATGCACAGTGTGTGTACATGTCCTTATCTAATGCAAAATCAGGCGGTATACTGATTCAGTTGACCTCCTTAATGCAAATCATGCAAGTGCCATGAATCCATTATGTATGCAAAAATTTGTCCTTACTCATAATTCTACATGAGTGTGCAACCATTTGTACAAATGCAACATTCATATGACGACATAACAAGTTTCAACCACATACAAATACGAGTACATATATGCATATGCAGTATGAAGTGACTGAGCCGATCTAAAACCTAGGTTGTGTGTGTATATGCATCCACGAGCAACCACTAGCAACCACTTGCAGCCATCAATCATAACATGTTTCAAATACATGTTTACATCCAAAGGGGTTTCTACCTAAGGACAAAGGATAATATTGAGGAGATATACCTAAAAATATAGATAAATCACAACTTAAGGAAAAAGAGAGATAAATGATATACCCTCAAAAAGAAAAGGGTAAGCCGTGCGAATTCTGTCCTCGGTTTCCCAAGTCGCGTCTTCCTCGGCGTTGCTCCACTGAACTTTGACGAGCTTTACTTCGCGGTTGCGTAGCTTTTTGATTTCAGTTCCTACGATTCGAGTTGGAACTCTCCTTACAGTTGCTTCACATTCTACCTCGGCTTCTTCTAGAATGCTTGGCTCCACCACTTCTGCAGATTCATGTAGACATTTCCGGAGATGAGAAACGTGAAAGACGTTGTGAATTCCAGCCAACCTTTCAGACAGCTCTACTCTATAAGCCATTTTCCCAATCTTCTCGATGATAGGGAACGGTTCTACAATCTTGGTGCTAGCTTTCCTGCGGATCCGAAGCGAACGACGTTCCTTAAAGGGGATACCTTAAGGAAAACTCTGTCCCCAACCTCAAACTCAAGGTCGGTCCTTCTTTTGTCGGCGTAGGATTTCTGTCTGTCTTGGGCTATCTTCATTCTTCTTCGTATCAAGTCAACTTTCTCTGAATTCTCTCGAATCATGTCCGGCCCAAGTATAAGTTTGTCAGTAGACTCCCACCAACAAGTTGTTGATCAGCACGGTCTTCCATATAGAGCTTCGAAGGGCGCCATACCGATGGTGGCTTGGTAGCTGTTGTTGTAGGGGAATTCCACCAAAGGAAGATGATCCTCCCATGTCCCTCCAAAGTCAAGCACGCAAAGTCTCAGAAGATCCTCTAAAACTCTATTCGCCCTTTCCGTCTGGCCATCTGTTTGGGGGTGATAGGCCGTGCTCAAACATAACTGTGTGCCTACAGCTTCTTGCAGACTCCGCCAAAACTCGCTTGTGAAGATAGGGTCTCGGTCACTAACAATGCTGGAGGGTATCCCATGGAGTCGAACTATTTACTTGAGATAAAGAGACGCCAGAGATGAGGCAGTCCTTCTACTCTTAACAGGTAAAAAGTGGGTGCTTTTTGTGAGCCTGTCCACTATTACCCAAATGCTAGTATTGCCCCTTCTTGACCTAGGCAGTCCATCAATGAAGTCCATTGAAATGCTATCCCACTTCCACTGTGGGACCTCTAAAGGATGAATTAGTCCTCCAGGCTTCTTCTGTTCTGCCTTGACCTGTTGGCAGGTCATGCACTTAGAAACGAAATCTGCCACGTCCTTCTTCATGCCGCTCCAAAAGAAAGTTCTTTTTATATCCTTGTACATCTTATCTCCGCCAGGGTGTATAGTCATCTTAGAATGATGTGCTTCCTCAAGAACCTTCTTTGTCAACTCCCTTGCTTGTGGGACGCACAGTCTTCCATCTCGCCTCAGCCAACCCTTATCATCGATGGTGTATCTATTGAGGTGACTAGAAGTCTCACCCCTAAAAAGTTTATCAATCACATCAACGAGCTGAGGGTCTTCACGTTGTGCAGTCCCTATTGAGTCCAAGAGAGTAGGGCATACTTCGAGAGATGCTAACAAACCCGGTACAAAATCCGAGGAGGGCCTAAAGTTAAAACTGGCTATATACTCCAAGCTTTGCCTTTCTACAAAGAGAGGGCTTAAAGTCAGTTTCTTTTAGCTCAACGCGTCTGCTACTACGTTGCCTTTGCCGGGAGTATAGGTAATTTCAAAATCGTACGAGGCAAGAAACTCCATCCACCTTTGCTGCCTCAAGTTAAGATCCTTCTACGAGAAGAGATATTTCAATGATTTATGGTCAGTGTATAATTCGAACTACTCACCTAGGAGATAATGGCGCCAAGACTTAAGTGCAAAGACGATGGCGGCCAACTCAAGATCGTGTGTTGGGTAGTTCTTTTCATGAACCTTCAATTGCCTTCCACCATAAGCTACTACCCTCCCTTCTTGCATTAGAACAGCACCTAGTCCTGTTCCACATGCATCCGTGTATACTGTGAACATTTTGCTTCCGTCAGGCAGAGTTAGAACTGGGGCTGTTATAAGAGCCCTTTTTAGGCCTTGGAAAGCAATGTCATAGTCCAAATCCCAAGCAAATGCTAGATTCTTCTTTGTTAGCCTTGTGAGTGGAGCTGAGATTTTCGCGAAATCCCTAATGAACTTTCGGTAAAATCCTGCTAGCCCAAGAAAGCTTCGGACTTCGGTTGCATTTCTTGGTGTCTTCCAATCTTGCACTGCCACCACTTTCGCGGGGTCCACCGCCAACCCTTCTTTGGACACTATATGTCCAAGAAATCTTACTTCTTCTCTCCAAAAGTGGCACTTGGAGAATTTGGCTTTTAGCTGATGAACTCGAAGAGTTTCCATGATTTCTTTCAGATGCTGAGCATGTTCTTCCTCATTCTTTGAGAAGATCAAAATATCATCTACGAAGACCACCACGAATTTATTGAGGAATTCTCTGAATACCCTGCTCATTAGGTCTACGAAATAAGCAGGTGCGTTTGTCAAGCCGAAAGGCATGACAAGCCACTCGAAGAAACCATCTGGGGTTCTGAACGTTGTTTTATCGATGCTATCTTCAGCTACTCTTAGCTGATGGAACCCAATAGCTAGATCAAGTTGGGAGAAAACCGACGCTTCTACAAGCTGATCAAACAAATCATGGTTCTGGGAAGAGGGTGCCTATTCTTTTTGGTCAGCTTGTTTAGCTCCCTATAGTCCACACAAAGACGTAGTGAACCATCTTCTTTGGTGGCGAACACCACTGGAGCACCCCATTCCGAGATACTCCTTCTTATAAACCCCTTCTTGAGAAGCTCCTTAACTTGCTTACTAAGCTCCTTTCTCTCCTTTGGAGCCATGTGTCTAACAGGCAGAGCCACGGGCTTTGCATTATCAACAAGATATATGCGGAAGTCTATTTCCCGCTTCGGAGGTAAGCCTTTCACCTCTTCAAAGACATCCGGATATTCTCGGACCACTCTAACCGACTGTAAATTCTTAACAGAAGCGTCAAGCGACTCTAGATAACTAAGCATAACAGCATTCAAGGGATTACATGAAATTTCTAGAGTGTTACCGAGCCGAGTCAAGAGTCAAACCACTCTTTTCTCACAATCAAGAATGACACTATTACTGGATAACCAGTCCATGCCTAAGATCAATCCATATCCTGAGAAGCCCAAAACAAAGGCACTACATCTAAATTCAACACTTAGAATAGAGATTTTCAAATCCAAGCAAACCATCGACAAATAAGCCGAGCCCCCAGTTGGATTTGAGACAACAAAGGGATCTTCTACCATACTAGTGTATAGGTGCAGAGATTCTACTAAAGTAGATGAAATAAAGGAGTGTGATGCACCAGAATCAAAGAGAGTGCAAAATGGGAGATCATAAAGATAAACTAAGCTTTCTACAGAAATATTTCTACCTCGTTCCTGTGGAGGTGCCAACAGTGCATGAACTTGACCCCCTGGAGTGGATCCAGCCCTCTGTCCCTGCCCCCGCTTCTTTGGGCAGTCCTTAGCCAAGTGCCCAGTCTCTCCGCAATGGAAGCAACCACAACTCATCTTCGCCTTCTTCTTTCTGCAGTCTTTCACTATATGCCCAACAATGCCACAGAAATTGCACTTTCTCTTTTCACGGGTTTTGTTGTTCTTCCCGCCTTTCTTGAAGTCTGTTTTCTTAGCCTGTAAACCTTCCTTCTTTTCTTCCACCTTAATCTCTTTCTTGCCCTTGTCTTCCTCGTGTAGGAATGCCATGTCCACTAAGCTTTCGTAAGTCGCTCCCGCGGATACATGAGTCATAGCAAGGCTGTGTAGAGGCTCATTCAGACCTTTGACGAAGCGGAGCGCCTTCTTGTGTTGGGTGTTTACTAAGTCCAGCCCAAATCTGGCCAGCAGATTAAACTGATTAACGTACTCCCTGATCGTCATAATTCCCTGTTTCAGAGTTAGGAACTTCTCCATTTGCAGGCTTCTTTCAGCTTGGGAGAGGAATTTCATCTCAAATCTCATCCTAAAATCTTCCCATGTTTCCACTGGCCTCTCAGCATTGGTGATCTCCCATCAATAAGACGCTTCATCTTTAAGCAACCACACTACTAGCTGTATCTTTTGCCTGTTGTCAACTTCAAGATGACAAACAGATCCTCAGTCTCCTTTAGCCAGTTTCTTGCTACTACAAAGGATTCAGTTCCATAAAAGTCCTTCCCACCCATAGCCTTAAAGTCTCTACATGTCTTTGCAAAAGCATTTCCACGAGGAGGAGGAGGAGGAACCGTTGCCACTTGAGGAGGAATGTCTGCTGAGCCCACGCCATTGACCCTAGCTTCCAGGTACCTCCTAAACCAGCCGGGTATCGGTACCCCTTCTGGAAGGTTAAGATCTCCAGACATGCTGAAACAAAAAGGAAAGATTCAAAATGAAGGATAAATAGATAGTGCATATGGCTTTGGGGGATTATGCCTTTTAAAATATCAAAACTTTTTCTTGAAAATGCTTCTTTAAACATCTCTTCTGAAAATAGTTTCAAAAACTTTTATCTTATCTGGTAAACCTATGCTCTGATACAAAGTGAAACACCCCACCCTCCATTAAGGTCACTCACTAAGGGAATGCCTTAACTTTGGTGGAGGTTTATAGGTAAAAGTCACAGATAAAACACAAGACAGATATAAACACATATATATATAAGCAGAGGAAAACAACCGACTTTTTATTTCATAAAATACTTGTTCATACAAAACACTTCCATAACTGTCAC
The DNA here is from genome assembly GCA_030737875.1 of Allium sativum. Lineage (NCBI taxonomy): Eukaryota > Viridiplantae > Streptophyta > Magnoliopsida > Asparagales > Amaryllidaceae > Allium > Allium sativum. The sequence continues at coordinate 248,233,410 of CM060919.1, forward strand.
ATAACACTTCCAAAACATCACATCATCATTTCTGTCTTGGTTATTAAATAAAGAAGCATAAAACATAATTGAAACTGCATAAATCCCCATGATTGTATCCAACAGCCATAGCCAAAGCAAGAGAGTCCAAACCGTACATCTACTATCTTGAAGCTTTGCAAAGAGTCTGACTAAGCTGGGTTGTTTTCTCCCTGCGGACTGAGGGGGGGACGGAAGAAAAGAAGACGAAAGAAAATAGGGTCAGACATAAAGCCTGGTAAATCTAGTGACTCTTCGGTATGTGAATAAGAATAAGGGCATGATAGGTATAAACTGGAAATAGGAAAGTATCATAAACTAAGATAAAGCAGTTTGAATCGAATATCCTATCGCACCCCACACTATATCTCCGCACCTACATGTATTAGTTCTGAACCGGCACCCCGTGCTAAGGGTAAAGTGATCCCCTTTTTCTTAAGATCGGCTCCTACTCGCATAATCATCTGTGTCTTACGGCCCCCAATGATTGTAGATACCTATGCTGGTCCCACCATGGGGTGTATCAAGACCCATGGTGGCGGCCCGATACAATCGTTAGAATACATAGGTTATACTACTGATGCGCCAGTGCCCTGTTTGTCTGCTCCGAAGTGTGTGCACGCCCGCACTCCGTTAGAACCCACACTGTGCACCAACCGCCGTCGCTTTTGACCGCTTACAATCAGCCCAGTAATCGTGCCCCACCCTGCCTAGTTTCAGGGTACCAGGATACCTAATTTGGGTTACTGCTGAAACGGGTCCCTCGTTACTAGGGTTTTCTAGTCAAACATGTTAAGTGGTTAAGTGTCTGTATTAACCTAACCCCACCCATCAATTCTTGTTAACATGTTGAATTTGGTTAAATGTTTTAGTTAACTTAACCCTACCATCTGTCCTTAGCCTCTTAAAGCACCGACCACTCACATAGGATAAATATTGTTATGGTTACTGGATGTGCCGGTCGGTTCCGGGTAGATTTACACTGTAACTCAGTCTAACCTCGGGTCCTTATTGGGATCCATGCTTAACCACCCACATTGGATAGGTATTGTTGTGACTACTGGACAGCCGGGCGGGTCCGGTCAGGTTTACATCACAACTCAATCCAACCTCGGGTTAAGCATATCGTATTTTCTAAATTTACATATTTGTCTTTATTACCTGTTATATGTAAATTTGTTAACCATTAAAGGTTATGGCCCACATTCCAAGTTTAACATTTTTGGTATAAGGATTTATACCGTTTTAAATGCCACCAATTTTGGCATGTGACAAACATGCCAATTTCATATATTTTTATGCCAAGTTTTCCTATCCATTTTACCAGACGTTACCCCGTCTAAATATTAGGCTAACAACTCTTAGCCTAATTTTCGTTCGCATGACTTTAACATATGATATTAGGCTAAAAACTTAGCCTAATTTAGCACACAAAGTTTGCATAAAGGAATCTATCTACATAACATGTCATAGGTGTAAACTTATAGATAATAGGGGTGAACTTGCAAAATGATCATCATGAATGTCATAGGTGTGAACTTGGCATTTTGGCATAGTCATTACGAACATAATAGGGGTGAGCTTGCAAAATGACTAATCAACATACATGTGAATTTATAACATAGCCTAAATCACTTTCATATATGTTAACTTGCATTTAAATAGGGATCTAACCAAATAGGTGTCACATAAATTAACATATGATTTAGACAACATAAGCCTAAACATGTTTTGGATCTATGCATAACATCGAACATCACTAGCATATGACAAGAATATGACATTTTCATAAGCACGTATAATTTTATGACAAGGGTGCGAACTAGATCCAATTATATATCTAATTACAACATGGAATATGTATTGAAGCGGATCTTGGCATGGATCCAATTAACTTGCAACTTTCTTACAAACATACTAGCATGTATGTGAACATAATCGTTTAGGCATAAAGGTTCTAACATATATATATATATATATATATATATATATATATATATATATATATTCATGACATCTTAATCACATACAACCTATATAATCACATAAACATATAGGTGTCGATTACAACATGAACTGTACAACTTGCATGTGATTCTATATGTACAATAGGATCAATATCAATTCAACTATACCACAAACATCACAGTACTACAATCATTTCAATACATAGATGTGAATTAACATCGTTGTTACACAATAAAACAATTCCATTTCCATTTTACATCGAACCAAAACATAACTTTTATTCACATCGGAAAAATCACTATACTTACAATAAACGACGGTCTTGTTTTCTGATTTCTGAATTCTGAATTTGATATGTTTTCCTTTGGGTAGACTAACGTTGATTTGATTCGAATTTTAACTTTAATTTAGCTCGTCTCTAAGCTTTTCTACAAGTGGAGGCTCCTCTCAATTTCCTTCCGACAACATGGCGGCTCCGTCTCTAATTTCTTATGTGAATTTAGGTTGGAGTCTAAGGTTGTATTTATAGAATTTTAGATTGATTTGAGCCGTCCGATGATCCTAGACGAATCTAGACCATTCACTTCGAAAGGAGCCAACCAAAATGCGACATGTCAGCCCTAGTGACACAGCCAAGCCTTAGAAATCGACCAGAACCCGACCAAGCCAGCCAGGGCCAAACCAGGTCGACTGGGCAGGTCGACCCCCTGGTCGACCTGTTTCCTAGGCGGGAATTTTCCCGCCCAGCCCAGTTTGGGTCTGATTTTGAATTTTGAACTTCGTTTTGAACTGTTTGAATTCTGAAACTTCCGGAGGTCATAACTCCTTCATACAGAGTCCGATTCACGCAAACTCAGACTCTATCTCAAGCAGAATTCCGAGACGATCGCAATGGTGAAACCCGTTTCCCTTAATTCTTTCATTAAGAATTAATTATACTTAAATTTGTTATTATATAGTTAACATAAAATTTGGGGTGCTACATCTAGCCTCACAACCGGGAATGGTATAAAATCGGGTAAGTCGCATGGTTAAGTGGTTAGCTGTTAATTAGGGTGTATTGTCACCTGATTTAGAGAAATTCCATTTACTTCTATAATCTATTTCGATGTTGTCCCTTTCGGGAGACGGTTGCTGATCCCAACCGTTGGTGATAATACATTCGGTACACTAAAGCAAAATGAGTGACCAGTCATGTTTAGCCTGGTTACAAGATGTTCTTGTTGAACCCGGTGTATTCCTCTCTAGAGATACACTGTCGGAAGGTGGTCCCATACCTTGCCAGTTTGAATTCATTAACCAATAAGCGCTCGCGGTTTTTAATTATATGTTATATATGTGGAACGTGAGATGAAAGCGTTCTGCTAGATGATTATTATATTGTGGTTGATAGACGTTATTATAATATCAAATGAGTTTGATATAAAGATTATCATTCCTTTCAAAAGGTTTTTGAATGTTGGACCATGTGTTTTGGATTCTCATAAGGGAAAAACCCATTCCGTTATATGGCGTGGTCTTATGAGATACCGTTTATTTTCTTAAATTGTTTACTCACACCAGTCCCATGACTAACCGAGAATTTATTTTGTTTTGTTTTCCCTAAACTCTTGGGTGCCCAAAATTTGTACGGGCAGTCAAGTAGTTAAGATTTTACAGATATACTGAGAGCTATGAGCAGGAGGCTTCAGGATTTTATAGCAATTGTTTATTTCAGCTGTGTTGTAAGTGTTGTACTATGATAAATGTTATTGTATACATATACTAGTTTTATTTTGGAAGTTATGTTATATTTTACTCGTTCTGCTGTGAGATTCGTGTTACTCTGATTCTATTGTTGTGATCTTCTTTCTATTCTAATTTTCTATCTTATCTATTCTCACCCTCTAACTTCTTTCTGTTAACTATCCGGTATTTCCGATGCTTGAATAGTCGAAATTGAGTTTATGTCGATAACCAAGGTCGCAAATTCCCCGGGTCATTACATACGATGTATTCGTGTTATCATCTTGTACCAATGTTGTTATATTTGTCTCTCTGTTTAAATCTTTTTGATATTGCAAATGATCTTGGTTTACGTTTTTGCGTGGATTGTATGTAAATTAAGTAATTGCAAATGAAATTAAATATGTTTTTGTCTTCAATAAGTGAAGCAAACACAAGATGATAGTAATTCGATAGGTGACACACCCGCATATATAGTAAAATGATACAAACACTGATAACAAATAAACACAACTAAGCTACATATTTAATTCAAACTACAGTAATTCCAAAGCACTCGTGAGCCTTCATATCTTCATTTCCAACTCATTCGAATACGCGATGCCATGTGGACATAAACGGTCTTCCATCCATTCGGAATAGTTGCAACCATTTGGCCATGTGGGACAGTTCATTAATATGCAGCCAATGTTTTCTACTTCTGCCATAACTACTAGCTGTACTGCGTACCCAGAGTGGCAAGTGATAGGATAAGAGTCAACCTCCTATTCATAAGGAGGTTGTATAATTGGTGGTTGGTTTGTTGCGGGTTGAACTGGCGTTGGAGCAACTACTTCATGACGAAAGTCCAGGATGTAGTTTGGATCTATAGGCCCCTGCAGACTTTGTTGGTCCAGATTTGGGAACTCACGCGTAACGTCCTCGTAGTGTTGCTCTTGGTACTCTATGTTCCAGTTATCATCGGTCCATGGACTATCAGGAGGACCTTCGGCTATTCACCAGTCGAAATCCGTAGATGAAGACCATGACGGCATTGTTTGTTAGTTGAATAAGCAAGAAGAATAAGTGAAGTAGATATTGAAGACCAAGACATATTTATATACGTAGAGTTGTGCTCAATTTACTTGGTTCGGCTTTTGTTGAATTAATATTTAAAGATTAAATCTCGTAATTAATCTAGTTTGGATCATGTCAAAATATAGTTTCAACTCTAGGGAGAATTTCGGTTTGAAATGATAAAAGTAAAAAGTGACAGTGTAGGCCCAGTATATGTAGGGGTGAAACGAAGGCCTTTCACTTTCTCGGTGACTTGACAGCTAACCCAGTCCGGATTGACTATGTAGATTTGGAACCTGACTCGATTATCGAGCTGGATAAAAAAAAGAAAAGAGAAAAAACTCTGGATGACTTCATGAATTGGTTGATGACTCCATGTGTTGACTCACATACGACCATTTTTTTGACTTTATCATGTGCTCTACTTATGAATAAAAGAAGTTGTCGTTTGGTAACGACATGTATGTGCGCGAACACCATGCGAGAGCTAACGACTCGACACGACTTTACTATGTGACAAACATATTCAACCTCTCAACTCGATGAGGTTTGAATGATTACCTATATATCTCGATGACTACAGTCAACGATTTTAGCTTGGTGAGTACCATCGGGCGCAATTTGAAGCATGACTAGTTATTTATGCAAAAAAATAAGATTTCAAGTGTCATGACTACTCGAAAAGATATGATTATATATCATATTATTCCTCAAGTCAGATGACATCCCAAGGAAGTGCAGCCCAACATATTCAAAGCATATCCCGTCTTCAATATGACGTACTTTAGGGGTATGGTATTGACCTGTCTTTCGACAAGGCCATCAAGTTCATAAAGATTCATAATCAGAGTACTCAGGACTTGATCTATACGCATTCATGCACCAAGGAATCAAACAAAGTGATCATAGCTAGGTCCCAAATTCGGCTTGACCAAGACCGGTTCTACTACGTTGAACATGAAGAAAAATCCAGCTCGATCGGACTCTAGCTCGATGAAAGATTTCAATGGAAAATCTGACTCAAATTTTCCGATCCAAGCATAGGTCGAGCCAGATTATAGCTTCCTATTGACCAACTCCTTTGCATCATGACTGTTAGACCAAAAATTGGCTCTAACACCCAAATTAGCTATGATTTCAATGAAATAGAATCAGAAAACAACAAGGAACATGCGATTTATAGTGGTTTGGCGTTAAAGAGCCTACGTCCACTTTGTTTTCTTTTAATTGATGATTTGGATACAAATACAGCAATGATTCTCACTCAACTTCACAATTACAATGCATAAACTCACTTAAATCTCTCAAAAGTAGACTTTAAGAGATGATTTTGGTCTGAATATGATTGTAGAATTCGGCTATGAAGGAAGTTATAACTGAGAATTAGCCAAAAGTTCCTTTCAAATGCCTCTAAATGGTGTATTTATAGGTGAAAAATCTCTTCGAAGTGGCTCCGGTTCAGAATCGCGTGGCAGCCATCCCATCAGAGTCGGGATTGGAGGCTTCCAAATGGTGACATCGCATCGATTTAGTGGGAGATCGTGGGAGAAAAGGTCATACTTGGTCCGAGTCTTCAGGAAATGTGCATAGCAACGGTCACAGGCTCAGAGAAAGGGGTTCGGATCGGCTGCCTCCGATCCGATGAGGCCTCTTGCTATCTTATGATGTTGCTGACGTACTCCTCTGATCCGAACCGGTGAGGCCGCTTGCTACCTTTTGATATTGCTGACGCATCTCTCCGATCCGAACCGATATGGTTTCTGCGTCTTTGATCTCTACTTTTTTCCTACGCTATCTCCCTCCGATCCGGACCGGTTGGTGGCTTCCTCACTGTTTGCTCTTTGTGTAACCTAGTTCACAAAGTAAGCTAACATTTTGCCCCCTCGAAGTACACTCTTATCTAAGATAAAGTGTGCTTCGAAGCAGTATACAAAACATCCTTTGAATTAGAACCATTGAATGATCGCCTCCATTTACTTGTAGTGTCGTGTCGCTTCATAAAGTCGTGACTTTTGTTGCTTATATATATCCATAATCCATATGAATTACTTTCTTCATTTTCAAACAACTTTGAGAGCTCCTTTTAATGTCCAGTGATTCTTCCAGGTGAGCTTTTCTTTATTTCTCCTCGAATTCAACCTTCATGACAAGTCCATGTGTATAATCTTCTTCGGTTCGGACTCCGATCCGAATGGGTTTCCCTTCTGTATTGCTTATCAGTGGGCTAACAGGCCATAATGCACTAGTGGGCCTGAATCTCGGTCCGAACGGGGTGAAGCAGGCTGGGAATACGAGTGGTCACCTTAGTTTTATATAAATCCGCCTCCCATCTTCTTCTTCTTCTCCTTCCTTTATTATTCTCGTTCAACATATTTTGCATCAGAACCCTAAAATTTCACAAGCTTCGAAACTCTCTCGTTCTTCCTTAAATTAAACAACTCGGTAGGTTAAAAGCTTCGATTATCCTTGTAATAGCTGATTTCAGTCGAGATTTGTGGTCAAATTGGGCGATTCAATCATGGCGTTTTCCTGTTTTCAACGCCTTGGCCTCCTCTCTCCTCGCCGTCGTCGTTGGTGGCTCTTGTCACCACCTCGAGGCGTTGAGAGGAAGAATTTGGGTTCTACAGTATATTTGAGCACGTAAGTACTTGGACTTAATAGGGGTTTGTGAAATGGAGTTAGGTTCGGTATTGGTTAAACGAGGCAGAAAATGAAGGAGATGAAGGAGAGGAGAGGAGCTGGGATCGGTTCGGGTGAAGAAGCATCGGAATGAAGGAAAGGGGGAGATGTTTACAAGATCGGATCGGGTCGGAGCAAAAGAAAGAACAAAAAAGATGTTTACAAGGTCAGATCGGGTCGGAGCAAAAGAAAGAAAAAAAGGGAAAACAAAGCCTGCTCGACCGGGTCGGATCGGAGTAAAAGACAAGGAGGAGAAGAGGCATTATTATTCAAATCAATCCGAACCGATCCGGTGGCCTACATCCGAACCGATCCGGTACTAATTACTGGGTGTTAATATCGGCTTCAGATCGAAACATCACTTTGCCCTCCGATCTGATCCCAATGCACATGCCCGAACCAAACCGAAACAGTCCAATTTAATGCACGAGAACTTATCCAACTATCTTAATCAATGCTTGGCATAACCTTCAACTTGATGAACAGTTAGGATAGCGCCTTACGAACATAACAAACATCAAGAACTATTCTGAAACATTATTATTTCTTTGAATCTTCATATCACGTTCTCATGTGTTTACTTTGCATCTTTGTTACACGTAGCACACACTTTAGTTCACATACACACACGGAAGACACGGGCAACTTTACTCTAATTCTTGCTATTGTTTCTTCAATAGTCTAGTGATAATGGCCGAGAGACGTTCATCTAGGTTAGCAAAGAAGTTGGAAGTTGCGGAAACTTCTGAGAAAGTTACCATTGATGACATATCTTCTTCTTCAGACCCTGAATGGGACGATGAGGGCCCAGATTATGAAGTAGGAGCGCATAACAACGAAACGGCTTCTGGTAGCAAAGTTTCTCTGGGCTATGAGGAGGAAGGAGGGATTGGAGATAATCGAGCTCCTGATGAGTTTGAGTCTGCCATTATATTGGAGTCACCCAAAGACTCTGTTGAATCAACGATCGACGATGAAAGACTTGTTCGCATATGCTTAAAGCACGGGATACTAAAAAGGGATACCCTGGTGCCATCGAAAACTGACCGTCCTCACAATCCCCCAGAAGGATTTATGGCAATTACCCGATTAATGTGTATGGTTGGGGCTATTCCAATGTTCTGCCTTTTGTTGTCGACTTTCTAAGACATATGCGGATTGCCCCCATGCAGTTACATCCCAACTCCTATGCTTACTTATATACTTTATATATAGCATACAGAGAGATTTTAGGTACAGAGCTCACTTTTGACGACGTCCACTTTTTTTACAATTTCAAGCATCGGACTCAAGAGACTCCTTCCTTTTCCTATTTCGAATCAGTCCCAAAAAGGAAAATTATTTCAGCTCCATTTAGCAGCAAGGCCGGCGATTCTAAGCTAGAATGGTTTTATATCAGGCAACAGCCGGGGTGTGCTAGGAGGTGGACAAAATCAAGTATAGCATCGATTTTCTAGATCTCCATTTTGAATGTTCATGTCAACACATTAACCTGCTTTCTCTTTTGTTTGCAGTTGATAACCCAAAACAAATATCGGGTCAAGTGTACTTTGACTGGATGCATCGGCTCCTCAATGGCGATCAAAAATTTCTAACCACCGATGAAGTCCTTAAGGATGAGTACCTCCATCATCACGGGTTATTTTCCATTACCCGTAGCATAGGTCATGGGTCGGGTCCATATGTATACATCCCCTAGTGGACATAATTCCTGGAACGAGCGAAGGCTCGAAAAGTCCAACAATGCCTCTTCGGACTTCACCTTCTCCAACTTCAACTCAGGACGATGAATTGGCCAACATAGCCGAAAAGCACAGAGAAGGGTACATCATCCCTGATGATGCTATCTCTCCTGAGAAGTCAATGTCTCCTAAAGAACTGCTAATAGACGCTTCTCAAGGAGATGTCCCCACTACCGATGATTCCACATTTCAAGGTTTAGGAGATCTCCCCCTACCTGAAACCATCTACACTTCGGAGGATTTTGGCACAAATCCTTTAGTTTTCACTTCTTCAGAGGAGACTACTCCCATTAAGGCCAAAGAGCCCACTCGCGCTGGTCTGGCTTCGGACTCGGGTTTGTCGGGGGGAACACCACTTAGGATGCACTTAACACAATAGCACCACACTTCACAGCACTTACTTCTCATGAGAATACTGATTCTGAATTCCACTTACATTGTTGCGCAGGTACAATGTCTCGCCCTTACTATGACATCAGGAAAATACGTCGTAGCATGACTAGACCCCCTTCCGATGTCAAGTTTGATCGCCGTGAAAGCCGGGGTAGAGAGGACAGAGGGCCTCATGATTCTTATCAGTCGCGCACCTCGCGCTCTCGCTCCCCCGTCCGGTCGGATCCAGATCGATATAAAAGCTATCAGAGTCGTCGAGGAGAAGACACATCGCAGCCCAAAGACCGAACTTCTCCTCAAGACAAACACAATCGGGAAAGGAGCCCGCCGAAAGATACCGACTCACAAGGCAAACATAAGGTTTATGATAAGCGGCCTAGAAAGGGTGATGCAGCCATCGTGCCCGCTAAACATAAGGATACTGAGCTAACATACTGCGAACCTCCACTACTGGATGTTGAATCTAAAGTTAAACGGGCATATCTAGAGAAGCAGTTCCCCGACCACTATTTTGAAAATCTGACTTTCTTACCTGCTCTCGAGCCTATTTCCTCAAAGTGGGCAGATGAGGCCAAAGCGAAGATTGACGCAGTCGAGAAGCAATATTCGGAGATGTTCAAGTATTCACGTAACCTCTCCAGAATCATTCGAACTTTAATTACGGATGTTAATTCGATGAAAAAGACTATAGACGCCGACGCAAAAGCCTTGAAAAATTTGGAGAAGGACCTTGAGGACACACAGGCCCAACTTGTTATCGCTCAACGAGACGCTACCAACTTTAAACAGCAATTTGAAGAGCTACAGAAGCGTTATCATGACTTGTTAGAGTCTCATAGTCAAGAGCACTTGGAGTTGAAGAAACAAGTAGAAGAAGCTAAGTCGAATAGTGCCAAAATGCAACTAGCTTAAAATACTCTTGAGCGAGAAAAAGCCGAGTTAGCGAGAAAAAATGCTGAATTGGAGAAGCGAAACGCTGACTTGGAATCCAAGTTGATGGAGGACGAGAATAGGGCTGCCCTAGCGGAGGGTAGTGTGGAAAATGTTATTAAGTCCGCCGAAGAGACCCGTAAACAGCTGTCAGATGCTCAGGGAGAAGTGCACGGTTTCGGCGAATTACTGATTGAATTCTTCGCGCACATAATTCGTCGCCGAAACATCTCTTGGATTGAAGATTATCCAACTACCTTGGTTCACATATGGAGTCAAATTATCGAATGGGAGAAAGAGGAACTCAAGGTAGACTTTATCGACGAAGATAAACTTATGGAGAAATATCTGAGAGATGATGAGCCGGCACGTCTGGCCGAAGGGCGTCGCCTCATCGCCGCCGCCATGGAGGAGGAGAAGCGGATGGCCAAACAAAAGAATATCCCTGAGGCTGGTTCTTCTTCTACTACTGCCGGAACTTCTGAAGTTGAGGGATATGACCCCGAAAACCCGGGGATCCCTCAGGCATCTCTTTTATCTCCCATACCCGAGTCAGCGTCAGAGACGGCAGTCACTCCAGCTGAGAAATCATCGGAAGGTATCTCTACCTTTTCACCTCAATTCGTCAAGGTTGTCTCCACTTTTCACCACATAATTGGACAATCGATGGAGGATCCTTTATTTTCTCCTGAGTTGATAATTGTTGCTTCTCATTCTGTAGGTGTTGAACCGACCGAGAAGACGGACGTGCCCCAGGGAACCACCACCGGGGTAAAATCCGCGGAGAAGGCTCAAGGAGAAAAGGATAAGGCTGCCACTGTAGAGTCAGGAGGGGGAGCTGAACTGTCTAAGGATGATGCTCCTCATGATGACGAGATGATAGATGCCTTGAAAGACGATGGCGGTAACGAGGGACATGAGGAAGACCCTGATGTAGCTATAGTTGGAGATTTAAAAAGCGTTGATGACATCACTTTGGCTGAAATGAAAGCCGAACAAGACAAACGTATGCAGCTAAAAGTTGAAGACCTGAACCCTAAAAGCCTTAAGCCTCTTGCAGTGGTGGATCCTGGATCAAGGTTAGTTGTTAAGCTTTCAACTAGGTCTATTACAGAAGAGCTTGCTAAAAAGTCTTCTCTTGATTCCAGTGTTCCGACTCCTGGGAAAAAATCAACCGATTTTAGCACTTCGGTTGCAGGGAAAAAAAAGCCAAAGCGCATTTTCTGAAAAAGAGGCTAAGGATGCTCAGAAGGCTGCCAAAAAATCCAAGTTCGCTCCAAAGCCCAACTGATGAAGTGCTTTGTTTCATTTTGGCGTTTAATTGGTTCGCAATTGTTGCAGCGAGTGCGGCCCTCACATCTCCTTTTTTTCTTGTTTTTCTTGTACAAACTCACATGTTTGTAAATAAAAATAGTTTGTTTCCTGCAATGTCTGATAGTCATTAGTTCAGCACTTAAGTGAAAATACAAAAGTATGTCATATTAAAGTTATATAATAAAGTCATTGTTGAGGGGAATATGTATGCACATATATGCCCCCAGTTAATCTTGGATAACCGAGCAAGAATTATTCAAGATTGATCGAATTAAAAAATCCAACTGCCCCCGATTCTCTGATGGGGCCATATTCCTTTTGTCGTTGATGCCTATTTTTTATAGCATCTTTATACTCTCCTGTCTCATAACCAGGTTAGAGTATCGCTGAGGCGGTCTCTCATCTGGGTGCACCTTCACACCTCAGAGGACGTCGTCTTCCCGTCCTTTATACTCTCTCTCGATTCTTGAGAGTTAGAGTTAAGAATGTCGTCTTCCCATTCTTCTGTGTTTTATCGTACAGACAGTCATTTTATCTGCTCCTGCACATAGGTCATCTCCAACATTCCAGATTTAATTTAACATTTCGTGTTTTACAGTCATGATAGAATAATTGCTGAAGATATAAACAATGCAGGAGAGTAAATGACACACGATATTTTGATAGTGGTTTAAGGCAAGTCGTGCCTTTTTACATAGCTTATGAAAACAAAAGAGATGACATATCATATTCAGCTCAGATATCGTCGTAAGTGCTGAGCATTCCAAGCTCTGGGAATCTCCCCACCGTCCACGGTCGTTAGCTTGAATGCTCCTGTATCAAGCTTCCGTTGGATGGTGTATGGCCCTTCCCATTTTGGACCCAATTGGGTCGAAGGCGGGAAGACTCGTTTCAATACTAGGTCTCCTGGTTCAAAGGTTTTGAAGCGAACTTTCCGGTCATAATAACGTGCTACTTGATGTCGATGTCTCGAGGCACGCAAGTCGGCTCCATCTCTTTTTTCTTCAATCATATCAAGAGATTCTAGGAGGAGTGCTTTATTTGTCATTGGGTCATAGTACGCAACTCGATGAGAAGGGACTTCCAATTCTACGGGATCAATGCTTCTGGCCCAAAGGAAAGTGAATAGGGAGTATGGCTGGTAGCCGTCTTAAAGGTCGTCCTGTAGGCCCATAAAGCTAATGGAAACTCATCTACCCATCTAGCGTTGGCCTGCTCCAACCGCTTCTTTAGAATTTATTTAATGACTTTATTTACGGCTTCGACCTGGCCATTTGACTGCGGGTGAGCTATTGCAGTGTATCGTTTATCAATCTTATATTTCTGGCAGAAGTTTTTGAACTCGATGTTGTCAAATTGCGTCCCATTATCGGTTATGATGGTCTTCGGAATCCCAAATCGACAGATAATGTTTCTGACCACAAAACTGATCACCTTCCTCGCCGTGATGGTTGTTAGAGGTTCAGCTTCCACCCAATTTGTGAAGTAGTCCACGGCAACGATCGCATACTTAGCTCCTCCTCTGGCAATAGGTAGCACTCCAATAATGTCAATTCCCCACATGGAAAATAGCCACGGACTTACCATCGACTTGAGCTGAGTCGGAGGTGCTCCGGGAACTTTGGCATATCTTTGACATCTATCGCAGCATCGTGAATAATCAGCCACGTCTTTATTCACGGTAGGCCAGAAATATCCGCACCGTAGTACTTTCGTTGCTAGGGTTTGGCCCCCAGTGTGATCTCCACACTCACCTTCATGCACTTCTCGCAGTACACGTTTAATGTCATCGTGTGCGATACACCGTAATAGAGGCATTGAAAACCCTTGACGATAAAGTACGTCGTCCCGCAAAACATATCTTGCAGCCTTGCGTCTTACAGCTCGTCTTTCGCTCTTTTTCAACGGGAGGGCTCCATTCTTGAGAAAATTCTTAATTGATGTCATCCAGGATTCTTTTTCTGGTTCAACTTCCAAGGCTAGCCCTGCTTCCATTAGGTCGAAACTTGGTGAATCCAACACCTCTATCGGAACCATTTCGGTTTCTTTAGGATTATCAGAACTTGCTAGCTTCGCCAGTCGATCTGCTTTCTGATTTTCCGCTCTTGGGATGTGTGTTATGCTATAATGCTCCAAAACTTCCAATAACTCCTTTACCTTTTTGAGATAAGTGATGAGTCGAGGTCCTTTAGCAACAAATTCTTCCCGAACTTGACATACAACTATCTTGGAATCACAATATATATCTAGTGTCTTCATTCCCAAATCTTTGACGAGTTTCAGCCCGACAATTAGGGCTTCATACTCGGAATCGTTGTTAGTAGCAGCGAACTCTAACCGTAATGCATAATAGATAGATCGTCCTTCAGAAGTTATCAAAACAACACCGGCGCTGGACTTTCTATCATTCTTGGCCCCGTCCATATATAATTTCCACGGACTAAGTTCTAACTCTCGATCCAAAGCAACTACCTTGTCACCCACTGTTTCCTCTTCAGGAATTCTAAATTCAGCTATAAAGTCAGCCAATGCCTGCCCCCTTATTGATCTTCGTGGCTGAAAGTTCAAATCAAACTGACTCAGCTCGATATTCCATTTAAGTAACCGCCCCGATGCTTCGGGTTTCTGCAACACTTGTCTCAAAGGTTGATCGGTATATAGAACTATCGGGTGTGCCTGGAAATAATGGCGAAGTTTGCGGGAAGCAATCAGGAGGCTATAAGCAAGCTTCTCCATCTTCGGATAGTTACGTTCTGCAGCAGCTAGTGTTTTGCTTACGTAATACACAGGTTTATGGACTTTATCCTCTTCACGTACTAGTGTTGCACTGACGGCGTGAGATGATACCGCCAAGTAGACAAACAAATCCACATGTTGCACAGGCTTTGATAATATTGGAGGCTTTTCTAAGAAGTCTAACAGATTCTGGAATGCCTCCACACAGTCAGGAGTCCACTCAAAATTTCGCTTTCCCCGTTTTATGAGATCGAAGAAAGGTACACACTTGTCTGTTGCTTTGGAGATGAATCTTCCCAGTGCTGCAACCTTCCCAGCTAAGCTTTGAACATACCTAATCTTTCGCGGCTCCTCTATATTCCGGATTTCTGCTATTTGGTCCGGGTTGATTTCAATTCCTCTGGAACTCACGATAAAGCCAAGGAACTTGCCTGATGCCACGCCAAAAGAACACTTCAAGGGGTTCAACTTCATCCCATACCTTTGTAGTATGCCGAACATTTCTGCTAAGTCCTTCGTATGATCGGGAGATTGCTTGGATTTCACGAGCATATCATCTATGTAAACTTCCATGGTTTTCCCGATTTGATTGTAAAACATGCGGTTGACTAGGCGCTGATACATAGCTCCCGCATTTTTTAACCCAAATGGAATTACCACGTAACAATACAACCCCAAGTCTGTGATAAAGCTTGTATGCTCCTGATCTGGTATGTGCATGGGAATTTGATTGTACCCCGAATAGGCATCCATAAAGGATAGGAGTTCATGCCCGGCCGTCGAATCTACTAGTTGATCAATTCTGGGAAGAGGAAAGCTATCCTTCGGGCAAGCCTTGTTCAAATCAGAAAAGTCGATGCACGTTCTCCACTTCCCGCTTGACTTTTTGACCAGGACAGGATTCGATATCCAGTCGGGATACTTTGAATCCTTGATGAATCCATTACCTTTTAATTTCTCTACTTCTTCTTTCAAAGCTGCTGACTGCTCTGGGCCCAACATCCGTCTCTTCTGCTTGACTGGTGGGTGCTTTGGATTAATACACAAAGAGTGGCTCATGATGGTACGCGAAATCCCACACATGTCAGCGTGAGTCCAGGCAAACACATCCAGATTTTCCTTTAAGAAATCAGCCAATTCCCTCGCTCTAACGGGATCTAGTTGCGAGCCGATCTTTAGTACTTTTGTTGGATCCGTTTCATCAATAAGTACATTGATTGTTATTTCGTTGGGAGTTGCCTTCCTGTCCCCGGGTTCTCTATCCTCTCTGGGATCTATGTCCTCGAGCACGTCTGAGGGCGACTCTCTTGGGGCAGGACCCCTTAATTGCTATGTTGAGCCTCCTTTGGAGGGGTGGAATCATCCTTAACATCTATATTCAACCCTTTCATTAACATCTTTAACTCTGCCACGTAACAAGCTCGTCCCGTAGCTTGGTCGCCCCTCATCGTCCCAACTCCTGAGTCAGTCGGGAATTTAAGCAGAAAGCACCAAGGCGCAGTACATGCCCTAAATTCGGCAAGGGTCGGTCGGCCTAGGAAGGCATTGTAAGGTGACTCCAAATCCAAAACTACAAACGGCAGGATCCTTACTCTCTAGCGATCTCCCTGCCCTAGTGTGACTGGTAATTCCACAAAACCCATCGGAGCTGTAGATGCTACATTAAAGCCACGTATCCATCCTTGACATGGCTTTAAGTCTTTTGCTTCGAGCCTCATTTGTTCGGAAGCTTTCTTGAAAAGGATATTTACCGAGCTTTCGTTGTCCACTAACACCTTATGTACTAAAGCGGGGCCAATTGTCGTGGTAATCACTAGTGGATCGTCGGTTGGAGATTGGACTCCAGAATCATCTCTATTGCGGAACACGACATCATATGACATCGTTTTTTGTTGTTTTATTGGAGTGACGTCTTCAAGGCTACTGCATTCTCCTACTTCAAAATGCTTGGAGGCTTTGACGTACTGGTCCATTGCTTTAAAACTACGACCAACTAAGTGAGGTCCACCTATAATAGAGTTAATGACGATCCTCTTACCTTTTTGCTGAGCTGTAGGTTTTGAAGCAGGCTGGTCTTGGTTCGGGGCTTGTCCCCCTTGCCCCCTGTCCCTTGGGGCGGCCTTGTACTCATCCAACTTCCCTTCTCGCAACAATTTTTCGACGATATCCCTCAAATGATGGCACTCATTGGTGGAATGACCGTGTGTACCATGAAACAAGAAAAACTTTCTTGTTTCAATCTCTTTCTCAGTAGAATCTCTGGGTGGTGGTTTTTTGTACTGCAATATGCTGTATGTATCTAAATAAATGTTCTCCAACATGTCATTTAACGGCGTGTAATTTTCAAAAGTCTGGAATCTGGATCTTTTATTAGAGTTGTTCCCTCGGTTTCCATTCCTTCTATTGCCATTCCCATTTCTGTTGCTATTACCACCACTTTGGTTGCCAACATTTACTTCCACCTTCCCTAAATTGTCACCAGATTGCTTCACAGCAACATTACTCTACGAAGTCCCTTTGGACTTTCTCTTTCGATTTGCCTTAGCATCTTCTCGCCTTAAGCGGATATTAGCCTTTTCATAGAACAATTCTCTAGTAGGAGTGGGTTTTCCAGCCAAGTAATCCCCAAACTCTGTGTCAGGATCTACCCCTTCTATCAAGACCATCAGGATAGTGGGCTCATGGGGATCACTAACTTCAGTGACAGCCAGGTTGAAGCGATCCAAATATGACTTCAAAGATTCTCCTGGGCCCTGTTTAATCCATGACAATTCTATGACAGTCTTGGACTTTTGGGCATGGAGTCGAAACTGATTCATGAAACGCTCACTCAATTCTGTGAAATTTGATACCGACCGAGGAGGGAGTCGGGTGAACCACATTAACGCTACATCTTCAAGATAGATTGGAAATGCTTTGCATTATACGGCATCCGGAGCTGCTGCCGCATTCATGAACCATTCATATCTCATCAGATGCTGCCCTGGGTCTGTTCTTCCTGAATATCGATCCATCTGAGGCAAGTTGAATCGCCGGGGGAACTGGAAATTCAGGATGTCATCTTTGAAGGGGGTATGACTTCGTTCAATGCCCCAATCTTCAATAGTATACTGCCAGCTTTCGGACATGATCTTGCGCACCATTGCCCATACATCGGCGTTTGTTAATGTCTGCACTGGCTCTCTTGATCTGATGTTCGGATTACCCATGGGTTCCTGATCAGGGGATAACCTCCTGTTTCTGGCGGCAGCTGCTCTACGTTGCTCTTTGTGCTCCCGGTCAATCTCAGGAGGTAGAGGTTGGAGAAGCTATTGCTGTGTGGGGTTGGTAATATTAGGATCCCTTGGTAAGATGTGGGATCCGCGCATAGGTAGCAACATAGGCTGTTGTAGGCTCGGGTCATCGGGGCCCAATACACGAGCAACATCTTCTCGGGATCCTAAAGATCCAAAAGTCAATTGATTGAGGTTCTGAGGTCGTTCAAGCGACCTTCTCTCACGAGGACATTCCTCCTCTGAAGAAGACGAATCATCTATAGTAAAACGACGTGTCGGGGAAGGAGACTTCTACCTTCGGAGCTCTTGTAGTTCTCTACCCATAGTGATCATGTTTTCCTACATGCGAAGTTTGTCACGCCTTTGGGCTTCCAATGCTTCTTTAGTGCTTTGAAGCATGTCAAGAAAACATGAAAAGTCTCCTTGAGTAATGGGTGCAGATGGATCAGGCTGAAAATTAGTCATCGTGGCTGGAATCGGAGCGTTGGAGGGGGCTCGAGTAGAAGCTCCAGCTTCACTCTGGTTCGAATCGGATCGGTTCACAGCAGCCTGGTCGGGGCGGTTCGGATGGAGGGAGTGAGAGCCTTCAACCTCACTAGACCAGATCGGATGGGTGCCTTCCACCCGGTTCGGATCGGCGCCTTCCATCCGGTTCAGATCCTCCTGGTCGGAGCGGTATGCTCCATAGCTTTGAGCGCGTGACCTAGTTAACACAATGACTTGCTGATCTTCTCTGGAATCATTTCCCCTAGCGCCTTGCACTTCTTTTCCTTTGGTCTTAGCCATAACACTTGATTCTTCAACGGTTAGTCAACAAGTACTGAAAGATGTCGGAGAGAAGGAATTAACTTCTTTGAACTTGAAAGTCCAAATAGTAGATTGATAATCCCGAAAAGGCTGAGAATTCGAAGGTTTCTCAGTGAAAGCACCAAAATGTTAGACCAAAAATAGGCTCTAACACCCAAATTAGCTATGATTTCATTGAAATAGAATCAAAAAGCAACAAAGAACACGCGATTTATAGTGGTTCGGCGTTAAAGAGCCTACATCCACTTTGTTTTCTTTTAATTGATGATTTGGATATAAATACAGCAATGATTTTCACTCAACTTCACAATTACAATGCATAAACTCACTTAAATCTCTCAAAAGTAGACTTTAAGAGATGATTTTGGTCTGAATATGATTGTAGAATTCGGCTATGAAGGAAGTTAGAACTGAGAATTTGCCAAAAGATCTTTTCAAATGCCTCTAAATGGTGTATTTATAGGTGAAAAATCTCTTCGAAGTGGCTCCGGTTCGGAATCGCGTGGCAGCCATCCCATAAGAGTCGGGATCGGAGGCTTCCAGATGGTGACATCGCATCGATTTAGTGGGAGATCGTGGGAGAAATGATCATACTTGGTCCGAGTCTTCAGGAAATGTGCATAGCAACAGTCACAGGCTTAGAGAAAGGGGTTCGGATCAGCTGCCTCTGATCCGATCCGATGAGGACTCTTGCCATCTTATAATGTTGCTGACGTACTCCTCCAATCCGAACCGGTGAGGCCGCTTGCTACCTGTAATGACCCGGAAAATCTGAACCAATTTAAAAATTTTAAATTGGCTATTTTAGTGGATTTTAAATATTTAAAATAAATATTTTAAATAATATCGTTGAAAAAAGAGTTTGAATCAACATTGAAAATAAATATAATTACTTTGAAATATAAACAAGGCCTGAAATGGCGCGGTAGTGTCAAAATTTGAATTCAAACTTTGACTGACTGTACCGGGTGCAAAACAAAACGGATTTGAGCGAAACCAAAAATATTTAAACCTGTTAGTGAATATCTTTCTAACAAATTTGAAAAATCGAAGTTTCATAGCGGGAAGCAAAAGTTATGGCCAAATGAATTTTCAGAAAGGTCGCTATAGAGTTTATATAGCCCGTGAAAATGACAATTTTGCAAACGACCTCGGAATTCGACGAAACCACTTTTGTTGGATCCGGGATATTAAACTATTGCTAAGTTTCAAATTTCATAATTTTTGAAGCTAGTATGTGAGCGTGGCAAAGGAAAATGTGTTTGGTTGATTTCTATTAAATTGGGTCGACCAGAAAATGACCATTTTGCAAACGATCTCAGAATTCGTCGAAACTAGTTTTGTTGGGACCGTATCGTCAAAACATAGCTAGATTTATTTTTCTGGAATTTTTCGAATCAGTTTGTGGCCCTGGCAAATTGAAATGTATGTTCAAAATTGAATATTAAATGTTTTATACTTTAATTTGAAAAATAACTGACTGTAATAGTCGAATTGGCCAACGAAACATATCCCATTGTGTCCGACATGGGGGTATTTAGCTAGGGGCGACAGTCGTTGGGTTGAAATTGGTGTTCGTTTGTTCAAAAGGATATTTTTGGAATTTAAAATAAAATATATGGGTCAAACCCCCCTCTTTTCTCTCACTTCACGTTGACAGGTCAAACTCGAGTAACCCCCCCCCCCCCCCTAGCGAACAACGAAAGTGCTCCAATCTTCCTGACGATTTTCCCGCCGCCTCAGCCACTTTCAACGCCACCTCCAGTTAAGTTTTCCGTTCATCTTTTCCTCCTCTATAAATCCATACAACCCTCGTCAGTTATAATGGGGTATTGGCGTCGAATTTCCTCGAGGAAGATGCCGCCTTTGAAGCTCCGCCGCGCCCTGGACTCGCCACCGAACTGAGCGCCACCACCTGGCGTTTGAAGCCTGTTCCGAGCACGTCGAAGTGGTATAACCTGATCGGGACGAAGCGCAACGGATTGAGCGCAAATCGCAACCCTAGTTTTGAGCATTCAAAGAGAGGTAACGGCTTATTTTAAATAAACTATATTATAGCAGTTTTAAGCGCTACGGTTTTTGATTTCACAGTAAAAATCATATCTTTTTCGTTTCTTGACGAAATTCAGTGAAACAAGAGACAGTGGACTCGTGTGGACGTCTTCTACATTCTAGAAGAGACCGCATATTTTTCTGAGCCTTCTGCTATTTTTGGTGGAGTGGAACCCAATGTGAGATTTCTAAATTGTAAACGATATGGAAAACAACGATGTATAAATTATATAGTCGATGTATGAGTTATATAAGCGTTGTACACCTCTTGTATAAGCATTGTGTAAGTTGTACGTTCGATATATAAGTTATATATGCGTTGTAAAAAATTATATATGTGTTGAAATAGAAGTGAAATGCTTATATAAATATAAATATATATATATATATACGCCCCTCGTCCACAAACCATGGACGATATTTATTGGTTGTGATTGGTGAGAAAATTGGTTGATTACGAATGGTTGATTAGAATTGTTTGTGGTTGAAATTGATTGATTGTGATTGAAAAATACCCGTTTGTGGTTGAGAATTATTTGGTTGAAACCACATAGAATTAGTTTGTGGAAATGAAAAAAATATACATGCTGCCTGCGTGCGAACTAGATGCATGAAATCCCCATTGTCAAAAGCTGCGAGGCTTTAAGGTAGCGCGAGGAGCCGTACTAGGGACGGCCCCGGTTTTAACTACCCTGCCGTTATGCTGCCGAAATTTTGAATAATATTCATGTGTTAGAATTATTTTCATGTGTTGAAACTATATTCGTGTGTTGAATAGAAAACCTTCATGTGTTGAATAGAAATTCATTCGTCGGATAATATTCATGTGTTGAATGGTATTCGAGTTTTAAATAAATTGTTTTAACAATAAAAATCACATTTTTATTTTATATATACGAACTATAGAAAACCTTCATGTGTTGAATAGAAATTCATTCGTTGAATAATATTCATGTGTTGAATGGTATTCGTGTTTTAAATAAATTGTTTTAGCAATAAAAATCACATTTTTACTATATATATACAAACTATAGAAAACCGTTCATGTGTTGAATAGAAATTCATTCGTTGAATAGAAATTCATGTGTTGAATGGTATTCGTGTTTTAAAATAAATTGTTTTGCAATAAAAATCACATTTTTACTATATATATACAAACTATAGAAAACCGTTCATGTGTTGAATAGAAATTCATTCGTTGAATAGAAATTCATATGTTGAATAGTATTCGTGTTTTAAAATAAATTGTTTTATAATAAAAATCCTATTTTTATCATCTATATGAACTATATAAAATAGTCGTGTTTTGAAATAAATTGTTTTACATTAAAAATCACATTTTTATTATATACATTAATTGTTAAAAATAGTGAAGTGTTGAAATAGAAGTCAGTTGGATAAAAATATCATTTTTATCATAGATATGAAAAGAATATGGTTTTGAAATCGAAGAATCGATTATATATATATATATATATATAATTAAAATATATCGAATAACGAAGCTGTAGTTCGTGTTCTGAAACCGTGATTTCAAACGATTAGTGCGGGAGATCCGACCATCGGATTTTACCAAAACCGAAACCGTCGGGTTCGCTTTGGAAATATCTTTCCAACGACACCAACTTTGTAAAGATCCAACGGTTGGATTGTCTGGAATGCTTAATTCAAATCTGAAGAAAAACAGCGCCAGAATTGATTATATTTATATATATATAAATATAATTAAATTAAATCGAATAACGACGCTGCAATTCGTATTTTGAAATTGAAACTTCAAACGATTGTACCGGGAGATCCGACCGTCGGATTTTTCCAAAACTGAAACCGTTGGATTCGTTTTGAAAAGATCTTTCTAATGATATAAATTTTGTGGAGATCCAACGGTTAGATTTTCAGATATGTGTAAATCAAATCTGAAGAAAAACAGCGCCACGGCCGCGTTATGGCCTGAAGCGTCGTTTGAATAAATTGGCTATTTTAATTAAATACAAATAGCGATAAATCGTTATAAAGTATTATAAACGATATGGAATGTGAAATTTAGAAACTAACTGAAGGTTGGCTAAGTCGAATGGTTTCCTGGGTTTTGATCTGATGTTGGTTTCGGCCTTCGGGGTTAATATTTGGGAAATCGTTCTCTTACTGATTTACGGTTAGTGACTAATGAATTGAAATGATGCGTATGTTGTATTTGTTTAGCACTTGTTTATTATATACGCGATTTGCTCAGAAAGACCGGGTTTTTCCCATTCTGAATAACTAAATCGACGATAAGAAATCGAAGATGAAGACGGTGGTTGAAGACCGGAAATCTTCACCTCGTTTGGATGGTAACTGATGTCCTGATTGGGAGGCATCCCTAAATATGGATAATGAGTGGTGATCGTCCAGACGTACGTGGAGATCGATGGGTTTACGAGGTATATAGTGCCTCCGGTTTCGTTCAGACCCAGAACGGACTTGCAAATGGAATGTGTGTCTGACATTGGAATTCATTATGTGTGATTGATAGCCATCAGTTGCATGGTGTGAATTGCCTGTGTGGCATGCTAAGATGCAGTGATCAGGGCTTCTGTTGAAAAGCAAAGTCTTGTGGTTGATGATCAAAGCACCGCCTGTGTAACATAGCTTTGTGTATAACGCGAATTCGCGAACCTCACACCCCGGTATGAACCAGAAACGGGAGAGGACCTCAGGGAGGGCATGCGTTTCCTTCTAGCTAGAGGTGGTGTCAGTGCTTAAACTAGCTGACATTTATATCATTTTCACCTATGTGGTTGTTGCTGTTGCGAGGCGCCTCGGTTATATCGGTCGACTCGGGACCGATGGAGTCATTCGTTGGCTCATTTACGCCCCAAAGAGCAGGGAAATGTAGTGTTCAGGAATTTTAATCCACATCGGTGGACCGGCCCTGTCGCTCCAAGGGTCAATGCGCTCTGACCCTGAGACATGGGCTAGATTGTCTCGAAGTCGGTAAGGACTGTCTTTTGCCTTGGTTCATGACGAAAATTCAATTTCCAAATACGACATCGTGTGGTTTTGATTGTAAACCTATATTTGGCGACATAGTGGCATGGGACGCTCATGTCGTCTATGATTGATATTTATGATTGTGTATGAAATTAGAAACTAACTGGAAACGAGCTAAGATGGGTGGTTTCCTGGGTATTGGTCTGATGTTGGTTTCAGCCTTCGGGGTTAATACTTAGGGGGTCGTCCTCTTGCTAATTTACAGTTGGAGTCTGATTAAGAATTAAACGACAAAGTTTACATTTTAAATGATTTGTTTTTCTCATATCAAGCATATTTTGGTCGATATAAGGTAAAAACTCTATCCTCCGGTTTGCGTTGCATTGTGTGATGGGACTTGAGTCTTATATCAGCTTCATTTTTATAAAAAGCATTGCGATGTTTAAAAGATTTAATTGTTTTAAAGCACTGGCAATCCAATGGAGTAAACCCGTTCCACGAAAGTGGCGTGGTCCTGTGATTAGCCATATTATAAATGTGTTAAGTAGATTTCTCATACCAGTCCCACGACTGACTCGTAGTTTGTTTCACTTGCAAACTCGGGTGCCCCTTTTTCTACACGGGCAACCTTGTCTTCAGGTTTTAGCAGGCTCTTTCTGGATAGCTGGAGCTGAAGATGGACTCTATCATTTATCTCTTTTTATGTTGTTCAGCTCCTATTGTACATTATGTTTGTTTTCCGCTGTAGACATTTATGTATAGCTGAACTGTATTTGTACTAAGTATGATCCTATATACTGTGTAACTCTGATGATTTCGTTTATCCAGTGTATTATTTGTTCATTATCTGGTGTATTTATTTTATTTTGTTATGTTATTATCTGTTTATGTGTTATATTCCAAAGATTACCCTTGTCACCGTCAGTACGGGATTTGGGGTCGTCACACTACCTTTTGATATTGCTGACGCATCTCTTCGATCCGAACCGATATGGTTTCTGCGTCTTTGATCTCTACTTTTTTCCTGCGCTATCTCCCTCCGATCCGGACCGGTTGGTGGCTTCCTCACTGTTTGCTCTTTGTGTAGCCTAGTTCACAAAGTAGGCTAACAATGACCAAGCCCACGATCCCCACCAACTTCGAATCAACTGCCACATGCCCTTACCGAACCAGATATGAGCATCTCTTATAAATAGCCCACTAAAACTACAGAAAAATGACTTTTGGCTTCTGTTACATGTTTTTACTATCTGTAATCACTATGTACTTAAGGTTTCTTAATCTCCAATCATTGTAATCTCATTTTCTTAATATTTTAAGAGAATTATAAAGTGTACACAGGCAACTCATAGTTGAACCATTATAAATCGCTTATGTGTGATTTCTCATTATTTTCATTTATTTTGTCTTCATTTTTTACCTTCATTACAATCTTTGGGTGCTTATGCCATTTTTGATGTAAACATTTTCTATAAGTATTTCTCTGTTTTTCTTACAGTTTCTTTTAAGTAAAATTCTATAAGTTAGTTATTTAGTCTTTTTCTCTTAATAATTATGTTATTTTTATTAGTTATTTACATTTTCTAATATTATTTAAGTTTATGCCTAGATATGTAAATCTTAGTTAATTGACGATTTCTTTAATCCTCTTCTTGCACACGGAAAATAAAATAAAAAGTAATAAATGTGCAAAAGCGGATTAAAAGAAGAGAACAAGATTTACAGTATTTTGTGTGTAAATTATAAAGCAGAAATTGGGTTAAAGGGCTTCTTTTTGTAGGATAATAAGTTTTGAGGACAACACGTCTTAATAATAAGTTTTAAGGACAATTCTGCACGAAAAAGATAAAAGCAGTTATCTTTTTAAGTTATACAGAAAAATTATAAAAGCGGTTATCTTTATATCTGTATAACGTAAAAAGATAACCGCTTTTATATTTTTCGTGCAAAATTGTCCTTAAAACTAATTTTTCAGAAGTGTTGTTGTAACAACCCGGAATTTTGGAACCAATTTAAAATTTTATTTTAGCAATTTTAATGGAAATTGAATATTTAAAATGATTTATTTTAATTAATAACGATTAAAAATTTATTTAAGTCGAAGTTAGAACGAATATATTTATTTTAATTACAAAAGGAGTTAGAAATAGCGCGGTTGTTTGAAAATTTGAATTTGAACTTTGACTGAATGTACAGGATTCAAAATAAATCGGATTTCAGTAAAACCAAAAATATTTAAATCTATTTAAAAATATCTTTCCAATGGATTTGAAAAATTGAAATTTCATGGCGGGAATAAAAAGTTATGACCAGTTAAATATTCAGAATAGTCGCTGTGGAATTTAATATAATATATAGCCCGTATAAATAGCCATTTTGCAAACGACCTCCGTTTTCAACGAAACTACTTTGGTTAGATCCGAAATGTCAAATTATTGCTAGATTCCAATTTTCATAATTTTTGGAATTAATATGTGAGCGTGGAAAAAGAAAATGTGTTTCGTCAATTTCAGTCAAATTGGATCGACCAGAAAATGACCATTTTTCAAACGGTCTCCAAATTCGACGAAATTAGTTTTGTTAGGACCGTATCGTCAAAACATAGCTAGATTTATTTTTCTGGAATTTTTGGAGTCAGTATGTGGCCCCAGTAATTTAAAATGTACGTTTAAATTAAATATATATAGATTTATATTTTAATTTTGATAAAAACTAATCAAAACAACCGAATTGGGTTACGAAACATATTCCATTGTGTCTGAAACAGGGGTATTTAGCTAGGGGCGATAGTCGTTGGGATTCGTTTGGAGTTCGAGGTGCTAAACTAGCATTATTGGAATTAAATTGAATTAAATAAATAAAATAAATAAAATAATTATAGAATTTTATAAATACACCGTATAACATACGTATTTTTCTCCTAACCCTAGCATCTCAAAACACAGCTGCCATCCCCTTCAATGAACACACCAAATCGTTCAGTTTTCTTCCCATATAATCTTTCAATCCATTTCAAATTAGATTGATGCTCCAAAGCAAATATTGAAGAGATTTCTACGATCTTTAAATTCATACGGACATGATTGGGTTTAATGGATCGTGGTGCTCGATTTTCCTCCCCAAACCTCAGTTGTTCGCATGCGGGTCGAGGAGGCAGTGGGCCACCGAGTTGGCTGGGAGTCAGGGCGTGGGGTGGCGGTTTGACAGCGGTCAGCGTAGTGCAGGTGGATCGGGTTTTGGTGGTCTATGTGGTGGCACGCGGGGGCGAGTCGTGATGGAGCGGTGGGTTCGATTTCAACTGTGAAGGGAACGATGAAGAGATGTAATTAAAAGGTGTAATTATTAATTAATTGTATAATTATGCAAATAATGTTTAAAAATACAATATCTTTGTCATACAGGAACGAAATCGAACGATTTTTGTTGTGATGGAATCGTCTCAGCACGATCTACATTTCAGAACCGACTAGAATCAAAACGGGGGCAGTAGGAAATTTTGATTGAATTAAAAACACGCGGTTTAGTTCAATTAAAAACAGTCGTTATATAAACGATTTCTTAAACCGGTCAAGGTGAGAATTCTATTTATATATATAATTAAAATTAATTAATTATGGTTGTGTAATTACCAATACGCTCTTAAATTCTATTGGTTGTCATACGTGATTTGATCTGGGATGGATGTTGTTATGTAGATCTATTGATTTGATGATTGTTATGTTGAATAAAATATGATAGTTGAATTAAAATTGTCATTTTTGTCAAAATATGATTATTGAATTGAAATTGTCATTTTTGACAAATTAGAATAGTTGAATTAAAATTGTCATTTTTGACAAATTAGAATAGTTGAATTAAAATCGTCATTTTTGACAAATTAGAATAGTTGAATTAAAAGTATCATTTTTGTCAAAATATGATTATTGAATTAAAATCGTCATTTTTGACAAATTAGAATAGTTGAAATAAAAAGGACATTTTTGTTGTAACAAAATAGTTGAAATGAAAAGGGACATTTTTGTTGTAGCAAAATAGTTGAAGCAAAAATATCAATTTTTGTTGAATAAAATAGTTGAAACAAAAATAGCAATTTTTGTTGAATAAAATAGTTGAAACAAAAATATCAATTTTTGTTGAATAAAATAGTTGAAACAAAATATATCATTTTTGTTGAAATAAAGTAATGAAACCAAAATGACATATTTGTGGAAATAAAATAGTTGAAACCAAATTATCCTTTTTTGTCGAGATGAAATAGTCAAAACAAAAATAACATTTTTGTTAAATAGATTTGTGTTAAAACAAAAATAACATTTTAGTTAAATAGAATTGTTTTAAAACAATAATATCATTTTTGTTAAATAGGAATTGTAAACAAATAAAATTATCATTTTTATTTGTTAGGTTGAATAGAATTTGTAAACAAATAAAATATTCTTTTATTTGTCATTAGAATATATAGAAATTGTAAACAAATGAATTATTCTTTTATTTGTCATTAGAATACGTAGAAATTGTAAACAAATAAATTATTCTTTTATTTGTCATTAGAATACATAGAAATTGTAAACAAATAAATTATTCTTTTATTTGTCATTAGAATACATAGAAAAATGTATGCAAATAAATTCTTCTTTTATTTGTCATTAGAATACATTGAAAAATGTATGCAAATAAATTATTCTTTTATTTGTCATTAGAATACAAAGAAAAATGTATGCAAATAAATTTTTTTTATTTGTCATTAGAATACATAGGGAAATGTATGTAAATAAATATGTCATCTATGTTAGAAAACATATTTTGTAAATAAATATATCATTTAGTTAGAAAACATATTTTGTAAATAAATATGTCATTTAGATAAGAATATGTTTTTGTTTATTAAAAATATCATTTAGTTAGAATATGTTTTTGTCAAATAGAAATGTCATTTTTATTGTTTTGTTGAAATGGAATTGTCGACAAAACAAAGTTATCATTTTTATTGTTTTGTTGAAATAGAATTATCCACAAAATAAAGTTATCATTTTTATTGTTTTGTTGAAATAAATTTGTCGACAAAACAAAATATCATTTTTATTGTTTTGTTGAAATAGAATTGTCGACAAAACAAAGTTATCATTTTTATTGTTTTGTTGGAATAGAATTGTCGACAAAACAAAGTTATCATTTTAATCGTTTTGTTAAATTAGAATTGTATACAAGTTAAAAGAAACATTTTATGTTATGTCATGCATTAGAATTTGTATGCGAATAGAAATAAACATTTTTATGTTATGTCATACATTAGAATTTGTATGCGAATGGAAATAAACATTTTTATGTTATGTCATACACTAGAATTTGTATGCGAATGGAAATAAACATTTTTTTTATGTGCCATGTTACACATTGAAATTATATGCAAATAAAAATATTTCTTTTTATTTGTTAAAGTTAAAAATAGAAATTGCATACATAAAAATAAAAATTATATTTTATTTGTCATTAGCGACATATATGCAAATAAATTACATTTTATTTGACATTAGAAAACATGTAGAGAATATATGCAAATAAAATACATTTTTATTTGTCATCAGAAAACATGCAAAAAGTCATGCGAATAAAACTTCTCCTTGTATTTGACATTAGAGTACATTGGAAATGTATGCAAATAAAAATCTCTATTCATTTGTTATTAGAAAATATAGGAATTTGTTTGCAAATGCAATATCCATTTTTATGTATCATTAGAAAAAATCAAACAGTTATGCAAAATAAAACGTTCGTTTATTTGGTATGTTAAACATGTTAGTGGAATCGTCGAATAATTTATATTTATGTGTAATTATATATATATAAATTAAAATTAAACGAATCGCGCATGGTAGTTTGCGTTTCGGAATCATAACTTTAAATGATTATACCGAAAGATCCGACCATCAGATTTTCCCAAAACTAGATCCGTTAGGTCCGCTTTGGGAAGATCTTTCCAACGATATAAATTTTGTTAAAATCCAACAGTTAGATTTCGAGAAATGTGTAAATCAAATTTAGGTAAAAACAACGCCAGGGCCGCATAGTGACCTGAAGCGTTGTTGAATTAAATTGGATATTTTTATATAAATAAAAATAGTGATAAATCGTTATAAAATAATATTAACGATATGAAATGATTTAAATTATATATATTCGAGAATTATTTGAAATGACCGAGTTCAATCTCATTTTAAATAATTATACGACGTTTTAAAGTCGAAGACATTGAAGACGATGGTTGAAAACCGACGATCTTTACATCGAATGGATGACTACTGATGCCCTGGACTGATTTGCTCCCAGAAAAGGGTTAAAGTGGTAGTTGTCCGGACGTACTTGTTGAATGTCCGGACAAACGAGTACCTCTCTTTCGTATTGGACATACGGACGGGGAATAAGGTGTCTCCGGTTTCGTTCAGACCCAGAACGGACTTGTAAATGTATGTGTGTCTGACATTTGATTTCATTCCATGTAAATTGATTTCTATTTAATATATATCTGTTTGGTGGCGGAGAATTTATTCTCTTGCTTAACACCCTTCTCTGAGATGCATGAGCTCAGAGGTTATATATTGATAGTTATTGATTGCATGGCGAGGATTGTCAATGTGGCATGCCAAGATGCAAATGATCGAGGCTTTTGTTGAAAAGCAGAGCCTTGTGGTTGATGATCAAAAGCATGGCCTGTTTAGGCGTAGCTTTGTGTATAGCGCTACTTCGCGAGCCTCACACCCCGGTAGGAGTCAAAAACAGGATAAGGGAACGCAAGAAGTGCACACGTTTCTTTCTAACTAGAATTGGTGTCATGGTATGGAGCTCAGACATTTTTCTTATGTGGATGATGGATTACGAGGCCTCTATTATATTGGTCGATAGTGGGCAATTGATAGGTCCAATAGGACCGAGAAACATGTGTTCAGACATAACTAATCCACTAAAGTATTTATGGACCGGCCCTGCAGGATCCAAGGGTTCGCTAGCGTCCGAATCCTGAGACATTTGCTAGAGTGTCTCGAATCGGTAAGGAGATCATCCCTAGCCTTGACTCATGATGGAAACCCAATTTCCAATACGACATTACGGATTTGATTGTAAACATATATATGGCGACATAGTAGGATAGGGTACTATGCCATCTAGGATTGATACATTTACTTTGAAAGTATTTTAAAAACTGATTATACACTAATAATAATATTAAATATTATTTTCTACGTACCAAGCATTTTTTATCATTATAAGGTAAAACTCTATCCTCCTGTTTGCATTGCATTGTGCGACGAGACTTGAGTCTTATAATGATTTCATTTTTCTAAAAAGTATTGCGTTGTTTTGAATAAATATTTATTTAATATATGCACTGCAATCCAATAGAGTAAACCCGTTCCACGTTAGCGGCGTGGTTCTGTGATTAACCTTATTATTAGATAAGTTCAGTAAGATTTCTCATACCAGTCCTATGACTGACTCGTAGTTTGTTTCACTTGCAAACTCGGGTGCCCATATTTTCCACACGAGCAGTCGAGTAGCTTATTTTGCGGATATACTGAGCAGGATTCTGGGTCGAAGCTTAAAGTTGTTTCCAGAGCATTGATAGCCTTCCGCTATGCTAGTTTATTTGTTTCCGCTACATTGTATTATATTTATTGTAAATTAATCTTCCGCTGTATTATTATTTATCGACGTACTCTGATGTAACATTATTATGAAGTTTATAAAAGTCTTCTGTTATTGGTTCTGATGTGCTGTATGCCCAAAGTTAGCGTATGCGAGATTCGAACGGTCTTGATCGATTTAGCGATCGATTAGGTCCGGGCGAAATCCGTGTCGTTACAGTTGTCTTTAAAACTTATTACCCTGAACAAATAAGCTCTTTAAGTGGAAACTATTTGAAAGGAGATTAGTCTGAATTAGGCAAATTAATGAGAATTTGCAACAAATTATAACATGTGTTGCGATTTGAAAAGAAATAAAAAATGAGCAGGTAATTATGATAATTAATAATTACAATGACATGTTAGAACATCATAGTAAGATGAATCAAAAAAGATTGAACACAAGAGCTATTATGATATTATAAGACGGTTACAAAAATATACTATCATAGGCTTAAATCAGAGACTGAGTCAATAGGTTTGGATTCAGTTTTGGGAATCACCCAAGAAAGAAACGTAAATCTTGGATTAAGTTAATAAGTAAACAACAAGTAGTGGCCATACCAATGGTACATAAGTACCAAATTGTGGTGGATAACAGACTAATAAATAGATAATGGGAGTCCGTAACAATGATAAAGGCCAAATTGTGGTAGGTAACCGTCAAATAAATAAATAGTAGTATCTCGCACCAACAATAGACATCGAAATATGGTAGACAACTGGCTAATAGATAAATAATGGTGATTCGTACCAACGATAGAGATCAATTATGGTAGATAATAGATCTATAGTCAAAGTGGATGCAACTAGGATATTGTTTAGAGGGGTCTATACCAGCGGCACATCCGACATACATGCTATGTCATGGTAGACAAGTGACTCAAGGCCTGGACCAGTGGCGATCAAGAGGAGACACCCTTGCCGAGTTGCGGTATATAACGACCAATTAAAAGAAGGGCCTCGAGGAAACGCGTACCTGCGATGGTCGAGTGTACGGTGCGTCGATTCTTATTCGTTATAAAGAAGACATTGTAGGTCCTAGTACTAGATAGATTTCCATCTGAAGGCGAATTCGCAGAGATTTTGATGTTAAGGACATAATCCAGTTATATCAGGGCACAGCTGATTCAGTGTAAGGGGAATCGACTACTGTATTAGTTTGATGGTAGAGATGAGCCAATTCGATTAGTAGAATTAAGAAAACTTATCCTAATCAAATTCCCAAAGTAGTAAAATAGTGCAAACAATCGATCAGTTATTAAAGTTGAACTAGATAAATGATTAAATACCTCATAAATTAGTTTTAGTCGTGCATGTACACATTTCCTTGTGACATTGGAGCTGTTAGTAAGTCCGTTTTCTTTATCTTGCTTAATCATGCTAGTAATTACTTCATTCAACATACCTCTTATCCACTTCTCTTTTCCTTTTCTTCCCCCATTAGGCTCACAGGACGGAGGACAGTAGTTACAGACATCTTGGAGGGTCTTTCTTGGATCTGTTTCATCATTCTTGATATATTCGCCTTTCTTTTATCTTTTGCATGTGGCTGGTTTATTTCTGGAGCTTGAGAAGGGATTTTTTTTTTATTATACTTTGATATTTTATTGTGAGACCGAGGGTATGCTTTATGAGACATGTACTGATTTGAATTATGACGTTGAAATAATGGTTTGGTTTTTCTGAAATTATATGTTATGTTTTAATTTATATGCTCCCATTATAACTTATTATTTCCATGTTTTGTAAATCATAGTCTATATGATTTAGTTTCTTTATACTTACAAACAGTTTTCATTCCTTAATATGTCTTTTTTTGGAAATACTAAAGGATGCAGGATGTTACAATATTGGTTTATTCCACTTAATTAAAATTTGAAAGTGAGTAATAAATTCTTTAACAAAATGTTTATCACCGTGAATATTTTGTTATGACGGAGGGATCAGGACCCAGTGTCGACCTTACTGATTTGAATGTCCAAGGCAAATTAGAAAAAAAAAACTAAGCAAAAGAGGAAAGAGAACCAAGCTAGTAAGGTTGTCAGGCATTGAATAAGACAATTTGAGACAAAAAAAAAATAACCAGCAACCTAATTAATAACTGTGCTAGTTATTGAACGCTCGCTTTAAGGATGAAGAACTCTGTAAACAACCACTTGGACATACTAATATTCACATCCATTTGGACATACTAATATTTATATTGCATATGTCATACAAATTGAAATATATAAAAAAATTAAAATGTTGCTCCATTCTACCTGCTGTGCTAAGCGATTGGCTTGCCAGTTTACCATTAAGCCCGGGCCTTGGAGGACCATAGACTAGAAGGGATTGTTGGGGGCAACACTTTCATAGGTGACGGTTGTATCAACATGCAAGATATTAAGGCTTTTGTGTGTGTGTGTGTGGAGAGGGGAGGGGTGGTGTTTCCCCGTGAAAAAGATATATATTGCTAATTTCAATTTTATGACAAATAAAGATTTTTAAATTATGATTCTACTAGTGGTCATTAAAAGTGCATGTTAGGTCATTTATTAATAATTTAATAAGTTAGTAAAAGAAGGAAGAGTTAGTGTGAAGAGAAAGAAACGAGAATGTGCTGTGCAAATTAATAGATTACACGAGTGTTGCATCGTTTAGGATGTTTATTCATTTTTGGGATACTTATTCAGTCTTGTTAAATCCAAAAGGCAAAAGAGTTTTGTTCAAGTATGCACTAGGAAAATAGATATTTAGCTGTCATGTGCTGATTGGTGGGACGCACTGATCGTTGAATCTTGACCCAGAGGAGTTGCAGGCCATTGGAGTGGCATAGTTTGAGATGTGAAAGGACGACATGAATGCTGCGTGAATGGGCAAGTGTCGCATAGAGGCAGACATTCATGACCT
The DNA here is from genome assembly GCA_030737875.1 of Allium sativum. Classification (NCBI taxonomy): domain Eukaryota; kingdom Viridiplantae; phylum Streptophyta; class Magnoliopsida; order Asparagales; family Amaryllidaceae; genus Allium; species Allium sativum. The sequence continues at coordinate 248,267,652 of CM060919.1, forward strand.
GCCATTATTACATTTCTAATACACCAACCGAACTAAGTTATGGAAATTGGACAAAAGATTTATGATAACGTGGATAAGATGCCAGCGGGAAGAAGGAAATAATTGAGACACGTCCCATGCGTCGTAGGGTGATGGCAGGTCGCACTAGCTGTGCATGTGGCATGCAGCGTTATCAAATCAGTTCCACTCATTTTGCGTATGCACATAATAGTCCGCTACCTAACCGGTCGGTGGGGCTGCTTTGATGCGTGCGGGAGCAAACATGATTCTGACCTTGAAACATGATTAATAATTTTTTTCCTTAAGTGGTGGTATTAGTAGTTTTGGTCTGCAAACATAACACACAGTAAGAATAATTTATGACCTTTTGGTACAATCCACATATGCATAAAAGTATCTAAGAAAAAAATGATAATTCAAACTTATTAAAATTCAACTTTGTGCATAGCTTGAGTAGAACATGTTTTACAATTAGTTTCTCAAATTTACGAGCTTATTTGCATACTAATTTTACAGTTGAAAATAAGCGATAATTTTCATTATGGCTAGGATTCAAATTTTAAAAAGAATTTGGGTAGTTAGATGTTAGTACATATTGGTACAACAAATTAGTATGACTTTATAACTTCAAATTTTACAGCCGATTAATGTTATTATAAACATATTGAAATAAACAGCTCATAAAGCTAAATGCATATGACTTTATAACTTAAAAAAATCAACTTTATATTATATCACTTAAACATAGAGCTAAGTCATTTGAAACCTAATCTCATTTAACGTCTCTCTCTCTCTCTCTCTATATATATATATATATATATATATATATATATATATATATATTTTAAGTTGAGTGGAAGGTGAGAGAGTTAGTGGAAGGAGAGAGAGAGGAAATGTATGGTGGAAAAGTAGAAGGCTAAAGCGGTGCTCACTATTTGGGATGCCATTGAACCTAGCTCTCTCTCTATATATATATATATATATATATATATATATATATATATATATATATATATATATATATATATAAGAGAAACAAAGTTGTACACATTTAGATTCACATCCTTAATTTTGGTATATTCCTTTTTTTCCCTTATTTACAAAATGAAAAAACTTTTCCTAGTTAATTTTCAGTATCTTTAATCTTATAAACACAGGAAAATGTTTATATAATTAATTTTTATTATTCGCGAAATTTCAATATGTCTCCTTAGTTTAAAATATTTGGATTTTTTTAAATTAAAACATGAAAGTTGTCCTTGATGTAGATAAACATAAGTTGTTTATTCTTGGATCTATTTTTTTTTTAAATCTGTCCTTGAAACAAATACCCACTTACATATGAAAGTTCGAGGCAATTAGATTGTTGTATATTATTGTTATGAAAGGAGTTCGATGAACGAGGATGTTGCTGGTCATGGCTTCCTCAAGTGAACTTCTTAGGAATCTTTCTCTCACCCTGCATGGTATAGGCCATATTGTAATGAGTTTATTTTGTTGCATTGGTTTTTTTGAAATTGTATGTTTTTTTAGCTTTATGGTTGAATCTGAATGTAATGTACTATTGCTCCCTGCGTGGAGAACCGGTGGTCAACCCACTTTAAAAGGCTATAAGCAGTGAGTGATCCACTCTAAAAAAACAAATGTAGTAGTTAGGCAATCTGTCTAAATATTATTGATCACAATGGAAAATGGTCGGTTTTGCCAAAAAACATCTAAGGTCTACATATGGGAGAGATTAAATACTCACACAAAGGAGGGGTGTGTGTGTATGTATATATTATTAATCTATATATGACTAATCTAAAATTTTATAATAATTAATATAACCAATAAAGTTATAGAAAATTTTGATTTTGCATTGTTTATTCATTTTGAAAATTAACTTGAATAAATTAGACTAACTAAAATTTGTAATAATGAATATATTTGTGGTAAAAGTAAAATAAAAATATAGTAATGCACAAAATGTATTATTTTAGCTTTTTGATCTAAAATATGAATTCTTTTGCATTATATTTACGCTATTTAATTATTTAATTTAATTAATCTTAAATATTAATAATAACTAAAACAATTACGATAATATACATACAGAAATCGAATATTGTTAATAGGACTATGTATTAAATTTCTATATCATAAAAGAATATATTTTAATATATATGTTGCATTGCTTAATCACACACACACACACAAACATTAGATGTTAACAAAAATCTTTATTGGCACCCCAAATAGCTAGTGCGAAACCAAGTGTTGAGGTTTTGTGCTCAATTAAAACCATAAATCGGTATTCTAAAGCTAGACCTTTTTTACGAGTCCAAGTTATTTGGCGAAGCCCATTTCAGAAACATAGAGTTAAAACATTTGGATATGGTCTAATCCAAGTCTAGAGGAAGCAATTCAAAACAAGTTTGATCGAAACAGATCAATTCAAGTCAAGATGGTTTGACTCGAATCAGATAATATAATCAATTATGCCATGCAATGTGTAATGTCAGTTTGATAGTAAAATAAGTCCAAGTATGCTATGCATATGTACGATCAGTAAATGTGTATAACGTCATTAATATGATATGCAAGTACAATTGTCCAAGCATAAGTCCTAAAATAAACCTTGACAAAAGGTTAAATTGAAAATGTGGAGAATGAGAAAAAAAATGGCCCCTTGAACAATGTCATCTCGCTTCTGTTTATAGGTGTAAGACTAGGCTTACATCGCCCCTGACAGCTTCTTTTCACACTATGTCAACTTCGGCTCTATACGCCTTGACCTTGTTGCTTCGGCTTCGTCATGTGTGTTTTGCATGTCGATACTTGACTCGCATTTGCCTTGGATGCTTTGGCTATTGCTTTGATAGTTCTTTCTGGAGCTTTAACCGTCGAAACGAATCACGTATTTAAAAGGTAGAGGTGACATGCTTTAATTATTATGATGGGGCGATTAGGTTTCATCCAACTGAGGAATTGATGTAGCTCCACCGGGCGAAGTGAACCAAAGCGTTGTAGAAGCCTAAAAGCAATGATGTGACCCCGAAAAGGAGGAAGGTGACGCCAATTTCCAAAATCAATGAAGTTTAAACCTCTAAGAGTGTTGACTCCACATTATGGTACGATGCAAAATATGAAATTGGTTCCAAGTATATTATCGAAATATGATTATGAAAATTGTACCCAAAGGATATAATCTATTTGCTGCACATGTGTCTTTAAGACAAATATAACAACCTATGTGGAACTGGCCTAAATCCCGATCTAGAAAATATCCATCGGAACTTAGAGCAATTATAAGCAAGTCATTGTTTCTACAAGAAATAAATAACAATGACAAACTATAATGAAATCAGAATCTCACAGCGGATGAGACAAACATAATAACTAAAATAGATGTATCATTTCATAAAATCCAAAATAATTTGGTTACATCACAGAATCAAATGTCATAAATATGGTACATCAATAATATCCCATAAATACATTCATGTGCCAGACATAGTAATAATAATAGGCTAGAATAAAATCTTTGTTGCCAAGCTCATGACTTCATGATATCCTCAATCATGCATCTCCAATTACTAACCTGTGTAGTTAAGAGGAGGGAGGTTAGAACAACATGTTCTGGTGAATGAAAATCATTTAATTTTAAAGGAAATCTATTTCCTATACTTGGCAGTATAAATTCATCATGTTATGTCTATGAGATTTCAACACAAAATTAAATATGAAATACACATGCATTAAATATGCGGACTATTTTACGGTCACTTAAGGCCACCATGTGTATGTAAGGGCAGATTCCTATGATCACTTAATACCCTATGATCACTTAATGCCCTACAAGGCGGAATGCCATTTGGTCACTTAAGGTCGTTTTATATTTACATATGGGAGGGCTCCTATGATCACTTAACAACTTGTAGGAAGAATCTTCCAATCACTTAGTAACCTATAACGAACCCTAGTAACTTAAGACATCGTTTAACGTTATCAAATATTCTCTTAATTGTAATGCGAGAAATAGTAATCTACTACTTAATACCAGGTGAGGGTAGACAATCATCACTATTTATGACCCCTTCGGTGGACCCCATGCATTACTATTTAACTAAAATTAAGGATGAACTCCTAGTCACTTAATGCTTCCCTTAAATAGGCGGTCCCTCTTACATGCTCTTTGGAACTCTTATTAGCTCATCCCTTGATACGCCTTACATAGCCCCTAGATAATAAGCGGACAACTTTCGAAGAACCATCCCACTCATACGTCTATCGTTTTATTGAAGACCATTCACCCTCACAAGTTTATTAGAGAAAGATGAACCTAAATGACCACTTAATACTTAATAAGGGAAGGTCCTATGACTTTGGTCCAAAACCAAAGAGTAAACCTTAGGAATGAACCTAGTCCTAACCACTTAATACCTAAAAAAGGTAGGTCAACCACTTAATACCTTCTTGAGGCAGGTCTGCTTCACACATATATTTATTACACTAAACGTCTCACATTAAACCGATAACTTGTAGATGCTGGATTTGTTGGTCGGTTCCAGGCAGATTTCTACTACAAATTAGGCTTCATTTAACATCTTGTGTTTTTATTACAATGGTCCATGACACTAGATAGCCCAAATTACTTCTTGTAGATGTTAGATTTGCCGGTTGGTTGCGGATAGGCTTCTACTACAAGTAGGGGTTAATCTCGTGTCGTGTGTCATTAATATTATTAAAAAGCATTAATACTCACACATACAAATTTATTACAAGGACATTTTTTAATTCTAATTCCTAATTAAACACATTTAATATGCATCTATAATACGTTAATTATAATGTCCAAAAGTAGCGCTTGGTATGGAGAAAACCCGTTAATGGCGTCTAGGTCTCGGCTTTCTTCTTCCTCCCTTTTACATATTCACTTTCTTCCATTACTAATCGCTCACCTCTACAACAATCATTCCAATCCTTCTAAATCTCCTTAATCTATCTAGTTTATGCCTATGTGGGTTCTTCTCCAAACCTAAATCCAGATCTAGTTTCCAGATTTATGCGCTTTTTCTTCTTCAAACCTCCTCATTTCTCACATGTACTACCTCCCTCGTGTTTCCTCTTGACTATACTTACTTCCTGCCAACACTTCACAACCAGTAAGGTGTCCCTTATTGTTTCTTGCTCTGCATCAGTCTCGTGAGTTCCCAACCTTCCCTGCTCCTTCCGGTGTCCTCACTTGCAATTTTATGTTTCCAAGCGAGTCTGGTCTTCATTGGTTGGTGAGATTTTGTCCGGGTTTTTCTTACCGTAGTCAGGAGGAATATGGGTATGTTGGCGTCTGTTGGGTCTGTTCGGAGTGGTGTAGTGATGAGGTTCGCCGTTGCCGGATATGAAATCCCGGGGTTCATGCGGAGTTGCTGGTGTAAATTTCCCCCCTTCAACATCACGTCCTCCCTTTCCTCGTGCGTAGTCTCCCTGGATGCGAGCTCTGTATAAGCCAGGTATGCTTAGAGGAAGCTACTTACTGTCTTTATCTTGGCGAGCAATTAGTTAGTTTCCTATTTAGACTCTGCTAGTGGGGAAGGACTGCGATGGTGTTATTTGGGGAAACTTTATATTGGGTATCATCTTGTGAACTTTGTGTTGTTGGTTGTTGTATAATATATTTTGTTAGGTTGGGGTGCTATTGTAGGAATTAATTTCCTTGCGGGTTTGAAACTGTGATGCATTAAGATGTGCTGCAACCTCCAGCGGTGATATGCCTGGATCGCGAGGTGAAGGTTCCATAATGCAATGTGATCGTGTAATATGCACCATTCATATGGTTTGTTGAGCCAATGATCTGTGTTTAGGTAGTGGCTATTGAACCTGTGTTTGCAGCTGCCTTGATCCTGTGGCACAGTGTTGTTGGAACGTCTGTTCTGCATGATTGTGCAACCTTTTCTTCTAGGATGCAAATTGGGCAGGGTCTTGTGTGTTGATGTGCTGATATCACTCTTCCCATTGTATCCTAACTTAGCGATCAAGGTGAAGCTTTGGCTCTCGTTTTGTTGGATTTGAATAGTGGATCTCGTAGCCTTCCACCACATGTACCTGCCTATGTTATGTTATTTCAAGTCAATGGATGTTGCTGTTGTGTTATTGATTCCTATATGCGTTTCTTTGATATGTCTTTCAGGGATTTTATGTTATGTTGCTTTATGCTACAATTTTCTTGTCTCGCTGATCTTCCTTGTACACCTACTGTGTATTTTCTGGAGATGGGATGTTATAGAGCTTGTGCTCTCTGTTTGGAAATGTTGTGCATTGCTGGAGTTTGTACTTGCTACTGCTTCTACCATTGTGTGGCTCGAGATATTGTACATTTGTTTTTATACTTAGGAATGTGTGTACTTGTTTGTCCCGCCTTCCTACGTGGTGTGCGTTGGACTAGAAAACCTTATAGTCTAGATACTACTGTCTAGCTCTTCTACTATAAGCTTGTATAGCTGTGGTGGACGGTCCACCTTAAAAATCTAAAATAGTAGGTTGTTAATCTGTCAAACTCATGTAATATTTGTAATTATTATTTTTTATAATAACAAGCATTTGCGGTCACCATAAAAACTGGTCGGCTCTTGTTTACACCAAAATTGGTCTAAACACCCAAGGTATTAAAACTGTACTTCACCAATACGGTAAGAAATAAATAACCGTGTTTAATCAGCAATTAAAAATGAAAATGCGAGAAAGGTAAAGTAGAGACACTACAACAAAATATGTTATTTATAACGCTATTTGATAACACGTTAGTCTGAACTGTTATCATTTATACGACTCCCTTCTAAAATTTAGTCAGGTCACTCTTAACTTCACGTGTAACGCTCCACCTCACCAAATTTTTCACGCTCTCCCTCCAACTTTCCTAATTATTGTCTCTCTCCATCCAAAATCATTTCATCTCCCTCCAAAACTATTTCGCCTCACAAAAACTAGGTCGTTTCTCTTTGATCTCCTCACCCAATCGTAGAAAGCAAAATCTTTTATCTCCAATCTCCTCAATTGATCTGTTGAAGCTAGGGCGGGTTCCAAAGGAGGCTACTAAGGAACGCAGACACTGGAGAAGGACGACGGGGGTTCCAAAGAAAACACCGGAGCAAATGGTGGTTCTGCTAAGGAGAGTAGGGGGAGGCCTCCAAAGGAGACTGCTTGAGGTTTGGTTTCTTGATTTGTATGGATTCATCTAGGGTTTCTGATTTAGATGATTAGATGCTTGTGTTTCAGTTACAATACTTTGGTTATTTTAGTATGGTTCATCATTGTTGGCCTTTTAGTTGGAATCATGTAGATGTTTTCATCTGCATTTGCATTAGATTTGAGTGAACATTTGACATATGAGGATGTAATTGATGGTTGACATTTATCTCATGTGGCAACTACCCAATCTATGATCTATAATAGATAAAAAGACCACTTTAGATAGGTAGTTAAGTATTTGCTGCTAGTAACATCCTTAGGCTTAAACTGGCTTAATAAGGCTTGTATTTTTTAGTTTTTTTTATCATAGATTAATGCTAAAATTGATTTTGTATCTGATTACGGTTTGTTGTTAGACTGCACTGATGCAAGCTTGTCGTCAAGGCGATCGGGAGACCGTACTAACTCTCATGATCTTTAATGTTATCATGAGTTTTTTTATAAAACAATTTCCATTGCAACAAATAATTGATTAATTCAGCTTTAGGATGCTTACTAATTCATACATTTTTATCTTTTTTGGATACTGAAGGTGACAAAATTACGGTACCTTGGTAGAAGAACAATAGCAGGTGGGCACTGCAGAAGTTTTAGATTATTGCTTGCTGATTTTATTACAAGATACTTTAAACATGAATAACACGAAAGGCTCTGCATCCCTTTTGGTGTTTAAGAACTGCTGCATGTGAGTTCAGTCAGATATGTAAATGGTTTCATAATTTCAATTTTCAAGTGTTTTATTATATAGTTTTCATTCATTCATTTATTTATAATAGTAGTGCACTTTGGAGGTTTTTGAATGAAGCAACGGATAGAGGTTTAACAACTTCGCATTTGGCAGCATTATATGGTCACTCCGATTGTTTGCATCTTTTGCTCGATCTCCAGGCAAATGTCTCAGCAATGACTTATAATTATGGTTCATCCATAGCTAGAATGATTGGTTAGTTTCTGCTTATCTTATTATCTATACTTTCACCAGCAATAGACTTTAAATCATTTAACGAGATCACTGATTCCAGCTGCCATTTTCTTATCAAAATAATTTATTGGAATGAATTAATTCATGTGTAGTAGTGATGATCAAATTCTTATTTAACACTTTTAATTATTACTACTGATTTTCATGAATTTAATAGACCGTGCTCAGTTGATAAAGCTATAGCAAAATAAAATAAATGAACAAATAAAGCAATAGCAAAATAAATTGGAAAATCATATTTACTTTTCTATTGTTTTATTAGCTGATTGTGAAAATCATATTTATTGTAAAAAAACATATTTATCAAGGCTTAATTATGAAAAGTAGATGGTACCTGCTGATGTTGCAAATCACTGGGGACAACGCTATCTTGTGCCTTTACCATCGCTGCATTCTGACATCATGATTCAAGCATTTGGAAATGTCAAGCGAATTTATTAAAAATTTGAATAAAAACAGGTTAATGGACAAATAAAGCAATAGCAACTCACTACAAGAAGTTAAAAATATATGAATGATACATGATATTAGAACTATATTATTATTAGCAATCCTTGGGTAATTTGATTAAGAAACTGAAGTTCATGAGTGAAATTAAACCTTTATCAAATTAAACTCTAATTCATTCATTATTCGTCAAAATGACATAATTTAATGTCTAGGAGTAGGATGCATTAATTTTTCAAGATTTTGAAATTAGTATTTGATTCTAAGCATCTTTTTTCCATGCCGAGGTCTATGATATCCTAATATTTCAACTCAAAACTGAAACATGGATTAGGAAGTTGCCATCCAGTAACACATAAATGGATATTTTGCAATTACATAGAGCGCAATTATCGACTGAAATCGACTTGGGGAAGATTTTTTTAAGAAGTAATGTTTGATGAAAAGAAATATAATCTATGCTAAGAACATAAGTACTGAAGTAACTGGGTTGCCTGTTCAAGCCCCATACATATTCAAATAAAAAATTGTCAAGAGGTGATTAATTAGTACAGTGCCGAGATCTCTTATAGAATATATACATATACGTGTTAAGATTTTAACATATATATTATGGTAGTCATTATAGAGAACAGTCTCAATACACAATCACATAATAAGTTTTCTATGTGACTAATGAGTAGTTTATTATTTCACTGGTGCCATATAATTTTATATATAATAGAATGTAAGTAGTAATTTACTTGCATAATCGCAAGTTATGTTCAATAATTCAATTTGGCATTAAAAACACCTCTTCCTTCTCTGATCCTTGTTGTCTCAAACCTAGTTGTGCTGCTTCTTTTTTCTATATGACACAACAAAATAAAATGTGAAATTGAGTACGTACTCAATGAAATGCTAGTAAGTTGCAAATATATATTGGTTGTTCAATGAATAGTAAGCACAATTGTGGTAAATAACACCGACAACAGATTAAAATGCCTTTGGATACACCGGATGGGAGTTGATGTGTCTTCTCTACAGTTAATTGTAGAAAAATTAATCACTAAAAACAAAATTACTTAATAAAATAACTTGCATTTGCAATACTAGCCTGTTAGCTTTATCGTTCTACTCCGGAATAACATGTCAAATATTTCGTTTTACTAGAATAATCAGCTTAAATGATTTTGACACCCATTTTACTTGCATAATCCAACAGCATGTTCACTTTGAGTAAATATTGAAGCTTATCCTGATATGTTCATTATTCCACACCACAATCGGCATAGTCACCCTGATGTAGCAAAAGTGCATTATCTGAAATTCTCAAGTGTGTGCTTATTTCACTGCACTTGATGAACAAGATTATTATTATGCATACAAGTGCTGGATATTCTTCAGATTTTGAACCATTTTCCTATAAGAAAACATTTGTATTTCTTTTCTGTGTCTGCCAACTTACAGATTTAATATGTTAGAAAATTCCTCACCAAGTCATCTTAAAGCACCCCTATAAATGTATGGCTGTTGTGTAGGTAAAATCAAGTTAAACACTGTGCATGCATGCATACATACATACATGTCTGTGCAATAACACAAAATTTGATTTTCTTGTCAAAATTTATTAGTATTGACAGAAAAGTTTCACCACTTCATCAATACATTGCAGTTCATCCATCAAGCTATGATGATTTTCCACCATCTATTATTTCACTTCCTTTCCCCATTTTTTCTGTTTTGAAATCATTCTCTATGTGATATTCCTGTTTGGTCATCTTTGCTTCTTTTGGATATGACCGCCTATTAGGGGAAAGAACATTGAGTCTGAAAATAGAAGGATAAGATATGGTACTGGGACCATAAGTTGATCTGAACACATGGACTTGGTAATGCTCATGTTTGATCGCATATTTTTATGATTAATAAATAGTCATGCAGTGCACATGTTATTGTTTTCCACTAAGCAATTGATAATTACATGTAGTGGTCCTCATTGGCATTTGTGTACGTACTTGTATAATCATATAGTAGTGGGTAAATAAATGTTTTGTTAACTGATTTTGTGGGTTAATGGAGTTCTGTTAAAGTCGATTGAGTCGGTTAACTCGCTTAACTTGGTTAAATGCCCAACTCTATAACTTGAACAACCCTTCACACGCACATAGTTATATACTCGTGTACTTTACAGCTAAAATAGTCGGAAAAATCAGGCCCTAAAATGGGTGTCATTAGCCAATCTATGAGGGATGCGATAAAAGTTTAGCGGATGATGATCTTTGTCTGAAAGACAAAATTGGTGCTCTTGTAAGTACAGTTTCTGGAAATATTATTTGTACTTTACAACTTCTATTTTCCAGTTCTTATTGATTAGGAAGCCTCCACTTTCATGTTTTGTTGTTGCAATGTTTTGTATGAACTATGCACGTATATAATTATACGTTTATCGTTTCATTGACTCAAGTTGGAATTTATCATCTCGTTTAAGTTTATTTTATCCTTGAGAAAATAGAATGTCAATTTGTATACTCATTAAAAGTCTATTTAGACTCGTCATTCTTTGTATCTTGTACAGGAGATCTGTGAATTATAAAAATTACCGCGAACCTTGTGTATGTTTCTTCATGCTATGTCAACGGTTTCAAGCTACAATATCTAGGTAGTATGAAATTTGGTCTGTTAATGATTGTTATCATGGGTAAAGAAAAAAATTCATGATAATTTACCGCTGTCTAAGCAACGATATGTGAACATAAATTTCATGATAGCACATTACTGCCAACTGTTAATGTAGCCGTGGACTCAATATCCACAGTATGATGTTGAGAATTGTGAGGATTAAAAGTTTTGAATGTCCATGAATCTTATTCAGCAATTTTATGTGATGGTCTCACGCCATGTCTTAACAATAATTGTCATGAATATGTGTTTACTAAAACAGCCTCCACCGCACGTCTCCATCCACTCGAGGTTTTCAGTTTCGAGTAGAGCCAGAAGAAAGGGAAACAATGGGTGCTCTCAAGCTTCAGAAGAGACTCGCCGCAAGTGTTCTCAAGTGTGGAAAGGGGAAAGTCTGGCTTGATTCAAATGAGACCAGCGAAATCGGCTTGGCTAATTCTCGCCAAAATATAAGGAAGTTCGTAAAAGATGGTTTCATCATTAAAAAGCCACATATTATCCACTCACGATTTCGTGTAAGGAGGAGGATGGAGGCAAAGAGAAAAGGGCGCCATGCCGGATATGGTAAGCGAAAGGGTACAAGGGAGGCTAGACTTCCATCCAAGATTCTTTGGATGTGGCGTATGCGAGTTTTAAGGCGGGTGTTGAAGAAGTATAGTGAATCAAAGAAGATTGACAAGCACATGCACCATGACATGTACATGAAAGTAAAAGGTAATGTCTTCAAGAATAAGAGAGTGCTTATGGAAAGTGTTCACAAATCTAAATCTGAGAAGGCACGAGAGAAGACTTTGGCCGATCAGTTTGAAGCTAAGCGTGAAAAGAGCAAGGCAAGCCAGGAAAGAAAGCATGCTAGAAGGGAGGAACGCTTTGCACAGGGAACAGTTGAGAAGGTAGCAGCACCTGCACAACAGCAGCAAACTAGCAGAAGCACCTGCAAAGAAGACAAAGAAGTAAGGAGGTCTCCTTTTCTGTTGAACCACTAGTCAAAATTTTCAGTTTTCGAATTTATATATGAATTATGTTTTTTTTTAAGGAAAAGAAATATTTGTACTCTTTATTGATATTATCATCTCCTTTGCTTGTTTTTGGATGCTTGAGTTATATAAAACTAGATATGTAATTCTTATTTGTTTAAAAAAAATGTCTTAACAATAATTAAATATTTTATTTTAGGATTTACCACTCCTTTGTTAGACAGAAAGTATAGCTCTCGTTAATCCTGGATAGACTGCACAAAGTAAGTGATGCTCTTATGGTTTCGCTTTAGATTATTTATTAATTCTGATATGCATTATTGTACCTAATTATAGAAAAGATACTTACAGCGTGCTTTGGGAGTTAGTTGATCCTGATCAGATATAAGTTAAGGTACATTTGGATTACTCAAGTTTAAATAATTCGACAAAATTGAAATGATGAGATTTACATTGGTGTATGCAAAATTATCATGTGATCCAATGGATTTTGGAGCTATGCGGAAAATTAGAGCTATAGAACTTGAAAGAATTTGAGGTTTGTAACTGTATATTTTGTGTAATCTATTAAGCCTTAATATTTCTATTTCTATTTTAAGGCTTTGATGTTATTCTCGCTGAGTTTAGTCCAGAACATCACTAAGAGTTTGCTTACGTTGATATATTATTTGTAGTGGATGTATTCGCAGTGGCAGTAAATTTAGATGGATAAAGCTTCAGGATTCGGCTGATACAGAGAGATTAAGATATCCATGAACTCTTACCAGGTTTTGTTACTTTCTAATGGATGCTTTGAAAGAGAGAGGTGCTAAAATGAAACCATTGATTTGTGCTTGTTTAACGAAGGAAACAGATAAAGTTTTCATTGTTGGAGTATCACCATGGTCTGATTTGGTGTTAGAATAAGGTTCTACTCAGAATTTAAAGTTATTCCTACCTTCCCTTTTTGTTTTGCTTGGTACTTGTTTCTATATAGTTTGACTATAGCAGCATGAGCCAGCAACTGACCTTTGATCACCAGAATTTGATTTTAATTAGCCTGAATGGATTTCCAATAACCTGAACTACATTGAATTTAGTCTCGAATAACACTACATTGTTGCTAATTTTGTCTTCTCGTTATTCGTAATAACTCATGATTATGATTTCACTTTGTTTCGCTCTTATTTTTGTTGTTATCACAAATTTACCCCTGATGATCAAATTTCTGTTACTTTCAAACATATATTGACCAAGTTAAACTTAACAAGATTGTAAATCATAATCAGACATGTATATTTGGTACTCTTCTAAAATTTTATTTGTCTGAAAAGATAAATTACATTGAAAATATGATGTCAGTTTGTTTTTGTCTCACTGCGTGTAGTGTACCAACATTATCCACTATTTACACTTCCACTAACAATATGATTGTCCTATCATTATTGTAACACCCCACCTCCGCCAGGGTGGCTCTTGCAAGCAACTCTGATTTTGGTGGGGCGTTTTAAAACAAGGTAAATATGCATAATGATATAACAAGGCAGGACATGACATATATATATATATGTAAATAAACAGAGTAAGTAGATAAAACAGCGGAAGATTTTTAAACCATTTCAAAACACAAGTCTGGTACATCAAAATGTCAATTTCCCAAAATTACAAGTCTAGATAAAAAACATCATCTGATAAACTGAAATACATAAGTACTATCCCCAAATAAGAGTGATAAACCATAGCGGGCTCAATATCCAAACGTACATGAGCTAATCCAGCAAGCAAGCTAAGCGATCCAAGCTAAGCACCAATGTTCCCACCCTGAGAACCTGGGGGGAAACGGAAGAAAAGAAGCGAAAAGAAAACGGGTCAGTCATAAAGACTGGTAAGCCCTGCTACGATCAGTCTATAAACTAATAAAGTTAACAACATGATGGAAACTGAGATGATCATAGATAAAAACATACTGGCATGGTAAATTAACTACAAGATAGATAGAGGTGTCATCGCATAAACAAGGTTAAGTTTTGCACCACGGTGTACTAGCAAACCAACATAACAGGTATTGATCCCTTGGCCCAAGCTTTGACCCAATAACATGAAGTGACCTTAATATAAGGTCCAACCAAACGGTCTAGTCGATCGGCTCCCTATAAGCCTAACACGTCAAGTGTTGGTGTCCATACGACCCACATATGGATGTAGTCAGACTGTGCTGGGTCCACCTTCGGGTGTATCAAGCCCTCGGGTGTCAACCCCAGACACTGAAGCAATAATGCACAGTCTAAACCTACTGGTACCCGTGCCTCGAGTTTGTCCAATACCGGACTGCGTGCACGTCCGTAGCCCGCCTGGACCCGCACCGCTGTACCACTCAGCCATCGCTTTGGTCGCTTACATCAGTCCAGTAATCGTGCCCCGCCCTAGCCCAGCCTCTAGGGTTGTGATGATACCAAACTGGGATTACTGCTGGAACAGACCACGTTGCTAGGGTTTCCTAAGAGGGTTAAGTGCGATTTAACCCTTCACTAATCATGGATTAAATTGGTTAAGTGTAACCGACAGTTCACAACTTAACCCCATTTCAATCCCTTAAACCCCCAAATGGATTAAATTGGTTAAGTGTAACCGATAGTTCACAACTTAACCCCATTTCAATCCCTCAAACCCCCAAATGGATTAAATTGGTTAAGTGTAACCGACAGTTCACAACTTAACCCCATTTCAATCCCTCGAATCCCCAAATTGGTTAAGTATTAGTGGACCCTGACTTAACCCTAATCATGAGGCATTAATTAATTTAATGCACCTTAACCTCTCACATTAGACTTTGTTGTGGTTACCTAGTTAAGCCGGTGGGTTCCGGGTAGATTTACACCACAACTTGGTCTAACCTCGGGTCTTGGCACCACATGACCAACTTCTCACATTGGGTCCTATTGTTTGTAGCCACTAGTTAAGCCGGTAGGTTCCGGGTAGAATTACGCTACAAACTCAACCCAACCTCGAGTTGGCCATACTTATGTTTTCTAAGTGTCATGTCCACATTATTTCAAAACATAATTACAAGTCAACAAATACTTGGGTAGACCTAACTTAATAGGTAAATTCCCAAGGGGTAGACCTAACTTAATAGGTAAATTCCCAATCTTATATTTTTATGTATTTTAAGTTTACCCAAACCCCCCCAACGTCATTCTATCGCTTACATATTCGTCATAACGCATAAAGGATAGAAAGAGGGAACTTGGCACAACATACATGATGAATCTTACATATCATAATAAACATGCATAACACGTTGGACTTGCATAACTTAGCATAGTGAACTTGCATAAACATGCATAACTTGTTAAACTTGCAAATCATGGCATAGTGAACTTGCATAAACATGCATAACTTGTTAAACTTGCAAATCATGGCATAGTGAACTTGCATAAACATGCATAACTTGTTAAACTTGCAAATCATGGCATAGTGAACTTGCATAAACATGCATAACTTGTTAAACTTGCAAATCATGGCATAGTGAACTTGCATAAACATGCATAACTTGTTAAACTTGCAAATCATGGCATAGTGAACTTGCATAAACATGCATAAATCCCAACTTTCATCACATATTAACTTTAGAGTTTCTAAAATGAAGGTAAGAGGGCTTACAATGCTTATGCGGACTCAAATGAGTATAGCAAATGTAAGAAACCCCTTATGCAACAAAATAAAACCCCAAAATGCAAGCAAACTTGATCAAGACTCCTCCTTTATGTTGACAATAGAGAAACAAGACTTTAATGCAAGCTAAAGAGGATCATACAAGCCTAAATACACTTGTATGCATGGAAATCTCTTAGGAATTTGTTTAGGAATTGTATGAAGAGAATGGAGGCCATGAGAGGATGGATTTTGACATAGTTTAGTTGCTAGAATGAATAATGAATGATTTAGGGTAGGTTAGGGTCCTATTTATAGATTAGGCAAGTGTTTTAGGCCATAGGATTAACCCTTGATTCAATCCAAGCCATCAAAGCATGTCTTGGGGAAGAAGTCAAGTGTAGGAACCATCTAGGGCCTTTAGATTAAAGATGGACCATGAGAACCATTCAAATGCAAAATCTGCATTTGAGCGAATCGGCCCACGGGTTGACAGCCAAACACCCTGGATTAACCCCTAGTCGACCCAGCAGGCTTGGGTCGACCTCAAAAATCGGCCGGTTCGGTTATTCCCCTCTCCCAATTCGCTGTTTTGAACATTTTTGCATATTTATTTATTAAATTTTCAATTATATATATATATATATATATATATATATATATCAATATATATATATATTTCTCTGCGCAACCCATTTCACTTAATTAAGTATAATTTAATTTGGGAATTTTTCGTGAAACTTCGCGAGGCCATATCTTGGTCATACGGACTCCGATTTTCGAAAACTCGGACTCTATTTCGCGTATTTTTCCGAGACGAACGCAATGGCATAGCCCGTTTCCCTTGATTCAGATTTTACAGTTTAATTCTGCCTCCATTTATGTTATAACATGTTATTCAAAAATACGGGTTGTTACAATTATTTAACATTTATCTATTCCCACTTATTTTTTACTCTAATGTTATAGTCAGTTTTTCCGTCAACTCTCATTAACCGCAAGAATTCACTGTTAGTTTTTAATCTGTTCACTGACAGTTTTGGGCATTTGCACTAGATTAATAGTGGATTAATGTTATGTTCTTGATTATTAAATGGTTAATTGTATGTTGGTTGCTATTCAAATTTTTAGTATCGTTAAGTCTCCATTTATTAGTGCAAATTTCTAAATTATAGTCTTTAAAGTTGTCGCAGTCACGTGCATATTGAACTGGGATCTATAATGCGTTGATGCCATTTTCTTTAATGCAGCTACTTCTCCATCCTGAATCTAGTGAATCGGCTCCTATCTCAGGTAACTTATATTATCCAACATAATTTGAAAATCGTTTGCATCAAAACACTTGGGGTGGTCCTTGTGTTCATCTGTCCATTAAGTTAATAATACAATGGCAGTCTTAACTGACAGTTGATCGAGCACATCGGATAGGACAGACTCGTCCATTAAGATGAAGTATTACTTACATAGTATGTCGGCCACACTACTGGTTCTACATATATACGATATTACACTGTATTGAGCCAGGGTTTTACCCATCCGCACTTTATCTATTATTTACAACTTTGGGCTTGTATCAAATGGGCTTTTGACTGTTGTACATAGCCTATATAAACTGCAGCTATCCTATACAATATATATTCATTGTTACATTTCCTGAATAAAGTAATTCTCTTGTTTCTGTTAATCCTGTATCATCATCTGTTCGTTGCCAATGGGTGACGAAACTTAAGCAGCATCAGACAATGGTCTGAATGCCTCTCTTGACAATACATTCGCTAACCAACCTGTTAAATTTGATACATAAATTTGATATTAGTTTGGCAAGGAAGAGCTAGCTGGGCCAAGGGGGAAAGAAAGGACCTCCGGTTTTATTTTTTCAGCATTCTTGGACACAGGTAAGCACTGCATTTATTTTATTAAAGTAAAGAAAGTAACTTACTGCTTCTTTATTTAACTTTTCCTCTGGATTAATCTAGTTGCTCCGTGCCTCCACTGTTAGTTTGCAACTCTGTTTATTTTTGTGGTAAGAAATATTTGAATGGAAGTAGTTAGACGCTCTGTCCCCTAGCTAGCCAATTCATTATATATTTTTTATGATCTCAGTCGCCTGTATGTGTAGAGCACTAGTCAACGTATCAATTTCTTTATACAAACCTACTGTCCGTTTATCAATTGGATTAAAAATCAGATGGTTGCAAATTAAGTTCAACTTTTTCTTAGCATGCCGACGCTATTCAGGTCTTTCCTTAGCATGGCGGTCATTCTTTCCAATGTTTTTCCATTTCATTTTATGATATTTTTTAATTTTTGCAGACATGCTTATTTGGAAGTAAGGTCCTTTGTCGCAAGTAGATCAGATCTTTTTGGAACTGGGTGATTGCATAGTATCCATGGACTATTTGATGGAAAAAGACAGGCTTTGAGCAATTGAAATTCTTACTGATGCATTTGGTACTTGTAGACTTTAAATATGGACTATGTTGTCTTTTGTGTACTCAAATTGACGTTAATACGGAATTGAAAACATATGTATTGAATTTGATAACTCATGGATTGAAATTATTTTTTGTTAGTTGATACTTTATTTTGTTATCATGAACATGCGTTATATTTGTTAATTATTATATTTTTTTTGTTCATACATTGCTTTTTAAATTGTTATGAAGATTCATTTTGATATTATTGAAATGTATGAGCTGTAAAAGGATTTAGCAATATTATAACATGTTGATTTAATAGCGTCATATAGCCGCTATCAAATAAATATGTTATAGCGGTTATACTGTGTTATAAATATTCTCATTTTCATTGAGGATTTAGATGTATTATAGCAGTGAAGGTGAGTTATTGTATTAGATAACAAAGCAGCAAATATGTGTTGTAAAACCGTGCTCTTTTATAGCGGTTTTTTTGGTGTTACAAATATTCAGCAGTTTTTTATAACATGTCGATATATAACGTTTATCAAACCGCTATAGTATTCATTAATAGCGGCTATATGCCGCTATAAAAGACAGTTTCTGTTGTAGTGAGATGAGATTTAGAGTGGTTCAGCCGTTAATTAGGCCTACGTCCACTGTGAAGGTGATTTTCAGTCTTATAATGAGGATTACAAAATACATCAATTCTCTCTTTTCGTACATCTCTATATTCACTCAATATACCCTCGTTTATATATTTCAATCTTGGGATTATACAAGAGAATGGTAGAATTTGAGGAGAAGAAGGATGGATGAATGATTGAGAAGGAGGATGCCTTCGTTTTCCTTGATCACCAGATTGTACTCGACGCCATGGCCGAATCATTAGTTGAGGATAGAATTTAGCAGCACTTCGTGGTTTCAAAGATTGGATCCCCTTTATGTTGGCAGCCATGGTGTATTTATAGGTGAGCTTCCTTCGGGAAATGACTTGAAATCCGTTTATGCAGGCTACGGATCGCCCATTCTATTAATTACAATCATGTCATCGGCTAGCTGTAGCCAGTTGTCTGCGGCTGTACTTAGTTATCATGTGCGAGCGGGTCCATAGGAGTGGGCGTCCCCGTAAGAGTGAATGCTTTGGGAAAATTGGAAACTTTTATAAGAGCAGAACGCGGGACTGGACTCGATTCTCCCTTGTTCCTTGCGCGACCGACCTTCTTAGTTCAACGGCGCTCGTCCTTTTGCTGCTGTTGTATGGCGCTGTTTGTCCTAATGACTATGCTATGAGGTCGCTTCCGCCTATGTTGAATGGGCGACTTGCTTTGCTTCGGTGTTTGAGCGGCTTTGCCCCAATATGAACGACCGACCTTTGCTTCTGCGCCTGAATCACGATTCGTGTCTGACTTTGGTTGGAGACAAGGTCACATAAGATGTTGCGAGTGCTTGTTTTGCAGTTCGATCCCAGGCTCGGTCTTTTGACGGATAAACATTTGCCCCTCGTAGTTCGTAGTTTTTAAAACATCAAAAACTACGGGCTTCGAAGTAATGAGATGCAATATCGCTGGATGGATTAAGTTCAACGTCCTGCAAAATAAGCGCCGTCACAGATAGCTTATGTTTTCAAAATTTGAATATTTCGACAATTGTTCGTCTACGGACACTTAGCGGGATATTTTCTGGGTATGCAAAACCGTATCACTAGATTTTAATTGAGCTGTCATATCGTTAAAAGGGGCCTTCTAGTCTTCTTTAAATATTGTCTCTTTATTTTTCTGCTTTTATATTTCTCCCATAAACCTACTTCAATGGCAATTTCACTGTAGAAGACCTCGTTGTTGCTTCTTGAAACTTCGATTTTCTTTGTTCGATTGATCGTTTTTCCTGACCCTTTTTTGGTCGAAGGTTTACTTTAGCTGTGTTTCCGACTATAACGCTTCTTTCTTTGAATTGAATTTTTCTCGTAAGTGAATTTTCTTCCCCTTACCTCTGACTCTGGGTTAATTCTCTTGTTTTTGTAAAAGAGGGTTCTCAGCTTGGTAACATCGAGTCGCTTGAACACACATGGTTGTGATGTTTGAGAAGTGTTGATTTGGCTTGGTATGTACTTGGATTTCACGTAGAAGCTTCTGGCGGTCCCAATTTGTACGATAAACTTTTATCCCCTTTTATGCTGGCAGGTTGCTTGCTGAAATGCCTATGAAACGACATTTCCTGATTCATCATACCTTTACCGGATGTTTGATGGGATACTTATATCATAGCGATACTTCTGCTCCCCCCTATCACTATTCTCTTGGCATGTGCGATAAATAGTTGCAACCGAACAAATCAGAGCATGTGTTTCTTATACCTTTGAATTTTCAATCCTTCTTTTATGTGATTATACTGCTAGTAAGCCCTTATTGTAGGGTATGACTGACGATTCATTTGGAAGGTGTATCTATCCAGAGTTGCCTCCTTTTATTACTAGCAACTCAATAAAAAAAATCTTTCTTTTCAATCATGCTTATCTGCGCTGACATGTAACTAACCACCAATTCATCTTAATCCCAGTTAAGTCATCATGTCTGGGGAACGAGAGGGCCTGGATCGGGCAAATGAGGTTGCCCCGGCTATTGGTTCCGATTTGATTGTTAGCCAGATCCATCCTCGACCTCATTTTTTGATAGGGTGGCGGCCGGTTGCTGTAAATTGACACTTTCTTTTGATCAATATTTGCAAATGTGCAACCGCTTCGGGTTTTTGAAAGACGAAGCCAGATTTCCCAGAAAGGAAGAATTGGCCGATCATCCGCCCTCTGGATATGTGACAGTTAATTATCATATGCTGTCTAGTGGGGCGATTCCTCCTTTTAATCCTTACCTAGAGTCCATTTTGCAGCACCTGGCCATTGCCCCATATCAGTTGCATCCTAGTGGGTATCAAATTTTGCTTGGGCTATACATACTCTTCATGAAAGTCCAGTAGCAGGTACCCACGTTTAAGGATATTTGTTCTTTGTATACTTTTAAAAGAAGGGAAGTAGACGATCCTTCTTTCCTTTTTTATGGAAGATATGCATGGTAGGATTATTACTGGTCTGACGGATGGCGCTAAAGGATTCCCAGATCAATATTTCTTCGTCTGATGTCCTGATAGATTCTATGGTCGATGGGCAGAAGGAGGTAATTGCAACTTTGCTCTTAGAATTCTTACTCCTTTTCTCTTTCTCATTTGGCTTTCTTTCCGATTCTTGTAGTGATTCCTTCAGCTGTGGGTCTTACTTTAGATCAAGCCCACCTCAATTCTTTAATTTCTGTTGACAAAAAAGAAAGGAGAAGACAAGTGTTGCTTTCAGAGGAGAACCTCCGCAGGTATCAGCTGATTCATTCTACACGATCTTTTAGAAAGACTTTGGTTCACTCTCAATGCTCCTCTGGTAAGTCTTTTACCAAAAAGAAACGTCTAATCCCTGATGTAAGTGGTCGACCTTCGTCTTTGATTACTGAGGGGAGTGACAGAAGAGTCGATGAGAACACGGTCGGTTTGAGGGTTGATGTAATTTCTGGAATGACCTCCGAAAGTTTTGCTCGCCCTGTTACTCAGGCAGAAGGTTCCTCAGGGACTTTTGGAGACCTGGGGGATTTGGACTCTACCAAATACTTGAACCAGGGTGACATTGCGATGTCTGACCCCGTTGTATCTGATATGGGAGGAATCCGAGGGCCTGCTCAGCGTCCTGGGAAAGCTTTTGCCTTCATAACTTCCCCTAGAACCGGTTTTGATATCATCTTACTTGTGGCATAATTTCCCATAAATCTGATAATCTCTGAATGCTTGTTGAACTCATGATTTATTTTTCAGGTGTAAATGCGAACTATTCGTTATCAGATAGCTTTTCTCAACAAGCCGATCTTACTGATCCACGAAGCCTCTTACAGTCTCACCTTTCCTGTTATTTAAAGCACTCCCAAATGTCTTCAAGTTCTCAGGTCCAACATACTTCTGAACTTCCAATGGTCGATTCTTTAAGGCGTGGGGGACTTGATCAGACTACGTTGCTTGCACCGATTGAATCTTCTGCAAGATCTATTGTTCCGACCCCTGCTCAGGTTCAAATAATACGTGATCGTCCACCTTATAGGATTCCTCCTGGAAACCCAACGCTTAAGGATCGCTTTAGCGGTTGGGACTTAAGGGGAATGCATTTTGACCCGGATTTACATCCCAATGATAGGCGAGATGCTGTGAAAAGTTTGGATGCCGTAAAAAGTAGCATGACCAATCAGCTTAGTATTGTTAAGAATCAATTTGAGACACAATTGAATCTGGCCATGAAGGATGTTGATAGGCGACTGGAATATTGGGCCAAATTTGGTTATGAATTCCAGAAATTGAACGCTCGGCACCTTAACCATATTGAAACCTTAGAAACGACAAAGCTGGCCTGATCCATTTAATTAGATCCCAAGAATATGAAATTTCTTCTTTAAAGAATGGAAGCATTAAAGTGAATATCTTAGAGGCCAGAAATGTCGAGCTTAGGAAGGAGCTGGAGGGTGTGCGAGCACAGCTTTTAGAAGCTCAGTCTGTTCAAGAACTTGCTTAGTGCCATTTAGCCTTAGAAAAGCAGGTTTCAATTTCTCTAAAACAGGAAAACATGGCTCTCAAAAGCAAAATTGATTTTCAGAACGAAACCCTTAGAGCCTCTGAAGAGGATAAAATCAGGTTGCACAGAGATCTTGATGAAGCCACAATCGGGACTGACAATACTTTGTTTCAATTCTATGTTTGCAGTGTCATGAGTCGTGGAAGTTTAAGCTATTTGAACAAGGATTTTTCGCGAACTCTGGCTCTTGTTTGGGAACAGGTACTTTCATATACCAATGATGTTGATGACGAGTTCGTTCAAGAACAGCTTTTAGAAGAAGAAGACCGCAAGGCTCTGGTTGAAGGTAGGAGGATATTGGCGAACGAGCGAGCTCAATCGTTTAGGAGGGAATGTTCAGGCGCTACCATTTCTTATGCCCGATCTGATTCCATTAGGATTAATATTTTGAGCTCTCCTATTCCGCCCGCAGATCGCTCGGCCTTAGATGTTGCAAGAACTCAACCCATTATCGAGTATCCAGCTCAAGAAAATGTTGTTAAACAGTGTGTGAGTCATGGCAATACTTCTTTTAACACGAACAATTATGGGGCTGATTTTGTATACCTAGAAACTCCAAGTAAAATTGATATTTTCCAATCTACCTCGGATTTGGATTTCCTTATTTCTTCACCTGGGATTGCTGAGTATAGTGCTTGTTATTCGTTTGCATCAGGTGTGCTTTCACCACCTCTTTCATCGGTTTGTGGCACTACTGCTCAACCTACCGCCGTTGATTCTGTCCTAATATCTACCAGCACTAACCCTCTCATCAAACCTTCATTAGACGACCCATCTTTACCAGATGTGTCCAATCCGGAAGATGAAGACGAGTTTTGGAATACCAAGGCTGTGTCCACCCTGAAACGCAAAAGGAAGTTAGCTGACTAATAGTCCAAGATCATAAGCTTTTTTCCTTCGATGGTTCTTTTGTATAGATAGATCAGCAAATGCCTGGACAATTGATTCATCCTCCCCTGTATAAGAAATAGCATTTGTGACCTTTATGGTCTGATTCTAGCCTATTTTCTTTTACCTGTTACGTACTTAGACCGGTTGTTTGTGCGAGTGCCGGCCCTCGCTTAATATTTTATGTTTGCGCACTTACGTCTGTATCGTTTAAATGCTATCATAGTTTTATTACTTTATTCTTATGAGTGGTCGCACATTTAGTTTGTTGTTCGCGTGAATCTCATCGTTCGAATAGTTCTCGCAATGAAGTTATAACTAGTCTGTGGTATGTTTTGAATGGGCATTGATGATTTTTTACACAATGGTGATGTCCCCATACCAAAGCTCTTTTTAATTCCATAGATTTTGTTAATTTGAATCATGATTTCATTTGATCAATTCATGATTTTTTTTAAAAACAACGCATGGTTATTATGTGTGTTTTCTTTTGGGTGCCCCCATGTGAGGTCTTGGGTTTCAATTTCGACCCAAGTTCGGCCTTGTCAGTCCTTATTTTTCTAAGACCGACAGACCTTGTTGGATACCCCCTTTCGGCTAGGATTTATGACACCCCCTTTCGGCTAGGATTTCTGATTTGCGCTGGTCCTTCCGGCATGTTTTGTCAGTCCTTCCGACACTAGGACTTATGTTTCCAGCCTAGGTATTTATCCGTGGGACGTTTTTATCATTTCCCATGTACCTTTTTTTTGAAGCCTGATGTCAGTTTCTCCAGCAAATGCTTGCTAAAGGAAGTATCACCTTTCGGCTTGTTGTTTGCCTTAGAATAGCATGTCTTGTTGAGGCGATGTGCTTATACATCCAATTTGATTCGCATGCTTTTTATAGTGCTATCAAGCCGTTTTCTCAAAATGTGCTTTGAGAACCCTCCCTTCGCGACTAGGATGGGTATGATTAATTGCTTCTATCATGCCTACATTTGGAGAAATCAGTTTTTAGCATGAAGCGATAAGTATGGCACTTAGATAAGTGCATGATAATTTCCTTTGTACAAGGCACTTATAAGTAATTCATTGTCAAATATTATCATGAATATAGCAAGTGGCACAACAAGGTAAAACGACTACTATCTATTAAGCAAACAGGGTAAGAAACAGAGTAATAGAGCATAGTAATTGGAATTTTATTTCAAAACTTCCATGATCGAGACACCAGCTACTGATCCTTAGCCAAGCATTAGTTCCGGGTTAGTTTAGGTCCTTTCCTCAGAGAGTTTGATGCCCCTTGTTTGCGGAAAAATAGGAGAATGGCCTTGCACATATTGTTGTAAATGGTTCTCCCTGACCAGTCCCTCGATTAACGATTTTAAGTGCCTACACTCATTAGTGTCATGTCCTGGTTGGTCATGGAATTGACAAAACCTTCCTGATTTTATGGCAACATCTCTGAATTGCTTCCGCACAGGGACTGGATATTTTTCTGTGTTCTTAGTGGCCTTGAAGATTTTCCCTATAGTGTCATTAAGGGAGGTGAATTCAGAATCCTTGAAAAAGCGTGGTTTCCTTTTAGGCTGTTTGGTTCTTCCCTTGTCGCTTCTTTCCGAAACTCCACCTCTTGCACATAAGATATATCTGCGCTTTTCATTCTGATTTATGAAACGAGCACTTTTCTGCCTGCCAGGTCTTCGCCAGGACCCATAATCACGACGTGCAGTTTTCTGAGTAGAATTTCCTTGTTCAGTAAAAAACTATATTTCACTTGCATGACTTGTTCGAGCGAATGGAAGGTCAGCGACACTTGGTGTGGCTTTTACGATAGAGGCTTGAACAACGAGCATCGACTCGATCTTCTTTATCACTGCGTCGTTTGCAATAGTTATTTGACTCGTTAACCCTGTCATTGCTTCTTCCAGCTCCCTCTTGGTTACGGCCGCCTCAACTTTTAACGGTTCCTTTTCTCCGGGATGGATGGTAGGCAAAGTGGCAACGTTGAAGACGCCATCGATTTTTTCAGTGATTTCCTTCGGCGTGCTCATGATTTCAAGCACAGTGCCTCTCAGAAAATCTTATCGGATCTGAAATGGGGAAAGAGGAAAACACGACCCCACGGTGGGCGCCCAAATGTTTACACCAAAATTGGTCTAAACACCTAAGGTACTAAAACTGTACTTCACCAATACGGTAAGAAATAAATGGAACTGTGTTTAATCAACAATTAAAAATGCGAGAAAGGTAAAGTAGAGACGAGATTTAGAGTGGTTTAGCCGTTAATTAGGCCTACATCCACTGTGAAGGTGATTTCCAGAGGATTACAAAATACATCAATTCTCTCTTTTCATACATCTCTATATTCACTCAATATACCCTCGTTTATATATATTTCAATCTTGGGATTATACAAGAGAATGGTAGAATTTGAGGAGAAGAAGGATGGATGAATGATTGAGAAGGAGGATGCCTTCGTTTTCCTTAATCACCAGATTGTACTCGACGCCATGGCCGAATCAGTAGTTGAGGATAGAATTTAGCAGCACTTTGTGGTTTCAAAGATTGGATCCCCTTTATGTTGGCAGCCATGGTGTATTTATTGGTGAGCTTCCTTCGGGAAATGACTTGACATCCGTTTATGCAGGCTACAGATCGCCCATTCTATTAATTACAATCATGCCATCGGCTAGCTGTAGCCAGCTGTCTGCAGCTGTACTTAGTTATCATGTGCGAGCGGGTCCATAGGAGCGGGCGTCCCCGTAAGAGTGAATGCTTTGGGGAACTTGGAAACTTTTATAAGAGCGCTCGTCCTTTTGCTGCCTTTATATGGCGCTGTTTGTTCTTACGACTATGCTATGAGGTCGCTTCCGCCTATGTTGAATGGGCGACTTGTTTTGCTTTGGTGTTTGAGCGGCTTTGCCCCAATATGAACGACCGACGTTTGCTTCTGCGCCTGAATCACGATTCACGTCTAACTTTGGTTGGAGACATGGTCACATAAGATGTTGCGAGCCCTTGTTTTGCAGTTCCATCCCAGGCTCGGTCTTTTGATGGATAAACAACTCTGCCAAAAAATAATAATATGTTAATTACGTTATCTAATATACATAAATAAAAGCGTAATTTGTGGCGCACATAAAGGAAACGTTATAAACGTAGAAATGTGTTTGCTAATTAAAATTTAAGTTTTACAAATTATATTTCCCAAGCTCTTTGAACATAACGTATAATATTCATTTCACATATAAAGCAATAACAGGGAAATAACATGACATAACATAAACAAAACAACTTGCAACCTAGGTTCTTAAGATTATTTAAAAAATAAAAGGACAAGGTGCAATATAACAAAATATATATATATATATATATATATATATGTTTGTGTGTGTGTGTGTGATTTCCTTCAAGTACTGCTTTACTTTCATAAATCATATTTACACAAAAACCAAGGTTTGGGTAATATGTGTCTTATTACATTCAAACCATTTATTTTATAAAAATAGAAACTTAAACGTATATAAAATACAATGCCTAAATCCATGCTTTTTTATAAACAACGTTTCAGTAAACTAAAAAGAAAATAAATCAGAATAAATGATAAAATCACACAACACCTAAAAATCCAATCATGTATTTCATCCGTAATCCAAAACCCAAGTTAACATATGATTGAACTTTTCCGATATTATTTAGGGATTCAGGGGATTTCTATGTATTAAATTTATGTAAAAATCCCAAATCTCTATAGACATAATATTCCAATTCTACACTAATGATCACAAAAAAATGTAAACTTAGAATAATTCCTACTCACAGAATTGCAAAAAGAAGGAGGGGAAAACTATGTAGGGCAAAACTCTAGATTGTAGCCTCAAAATTGCGTTCTCCAAATATTCCTCCTAACTCATATATATATATATATATATCAAGTTTGAATCTTATATACATGTAAATCTAATTCCATATTCTATAAAGAAATTAGAATAGAGAAGATAGAAAATATGTTAGATAGAAGAAGAAGCTAACTTGACCTAACTCTGAAATTTAGGCAGAAAGGATGAGAGATAGAGTGGAGGCAGAATTTGGAAGAGAATGTATGGTTTGGGTAGGAGACTATGGGCTTATTTATACTTGTTGAAGTGTGTGTGGACTGTCAGATTCGTTATATAAAATCTCAACAGTTCGTTCCAACAAAAGAACATAAAAAACAACCTAAAATCATCCTCCACCCGTATATCTTCCTTAAGGGCGGTTGACATTCCCCTAGGAGGGCGGTCGACCCCCAGGTCACCCCCTTAAGGGGAGGCGGTCGATCCCCCTTAACGAAAGGGAGTGGAGAATCTGATTCTCATGGTCGTTTGGTTTTGGTTTTATTTTAATAAGTTATCAAATTTGATTCATTCTTTCCGCTTCTTACGATTCTTGTCCCCTCTTATATATATATATATATATATATATATATATATATATATATAAACAAGTTTGAAACCCCAAAAGGAATATTCCATTACGCAATAAGTATTTATTTTTCTTCCATTTTTATATTTATATTTTGAATTTCTAATGCTGTGTGTATTATATTTTTGTACATCTTGTTTTATTCGTAACTTTTTCATACAAACTCCATCTTGGTAAATAAAATATGAAAACAGACTAAAATCACACCACGAATAAAATGGTAATATTTTCATGGTCAAATTGTCAATTATTAAATATTCAAATTTTCAGCTGATCAATATTCTATTAAATATTATTAATTTATTCTTTATACAATTATTTATGTCTATTTAGAGTATATTTTTATATGGTGTTACATTCTTTTCCCTTTAAAAAAATCCATCCCGAATTTTTTTTGAAGGGGTGAAAAACAAAAATCATTTTAATAAACATGTTATACAACCAAATTATTTATTACATATCCATAAAACAACCATACTCATTGTGATTATATATTGCGGACTTTTAAAAGTGAGCTCAATCCTAGCATGAAAGCGTAATATGTGATGTTGTATATATGCAAAACACCATATTATGCATATAATTTCTATATGAGTGCTCAGTGCATTTGTGTTGCAAATGATTCCTACAATCCAATCTAGCAACCATAATGCAACCGTAAAGGAAATTCAGAAATAATTAGCCGTCAAAAGCTCTAGATGATTTTGTCTCACCTTTTCTTCCGTTTTCCATGCGCTTTCCACAGGGTAATCTCCTCATTGTACTCGACCAAGGTTGATGGACTTATTGTGAAGTCTTTAGATTCCATGCTCCACAATCTTTGCGGTGGCATGGGCCACCCTAGGATCCAATTCAAAGTTCCCTAAGTCAACAATCTGATCTAGTTCGAGTCTAATAGTAGGGTCTTGATAACACTTCCTAAGGTAAGAAACGTGGAAAACGTTATAAACCCTCGATAATCTCTTGGAAAGTTCCATATGATAAGCCAGTTTCCCAATTCTATTAAAAATCTTGAATGACCAAAGAATCTAGGAGCTAACTTCCCCGTCTTTCCAAACCAGATGGTTTTCCTAAGAAGACAAACTATTGCGAAGACCAAATCACCAATACTAAACTCAAGTTTCTTCCCTCTCCTATCGGTGAAAGATTTTTGTCAGTCCTAGGCTGCCTTCATTCTTTGTCATATCAAAATAATCTTCTCTATAGAATCACGGATAAGGTCGGATCCAAGTGGAATCTTGTCAGAAGTTTCCCACCAACAAGTTGGCGATTTGCACAACCACCTATACAATGCCTCGTACAAGGCCATTCCAATCATCGCTTGGAAACTATTATTATACGAGAACTCCACGAATGATCAAATGCTGCTCCTATGCTCCTCCAAAACTGATGATGTTAGATTTAATAGATCATCAATAATTCGATTAACTCTCTTAGCTTGTTCATCGGTCTATTGTTATGTGGTGCTCAAATTAAATGTCATCCCTAAAGTTGTTTGCAGGCTCCTCCAAAACTTGCTCTTGAACAGAGGGTCTCTATCGCTCACTATACTTGTAGGTATTCCATGCAGTCACTCTGTCTCCTTAATATAAAACTCGGCTAACGAAGTTGTGGTCCTACTCTTCTTCATTGGAATGAAGTAGGCACTTTTCGTCAGTCAATGCATTACAACCCAAATAGATTTATTCCCTTTCTGACACCTTGGTATCCCATCCAAGAATTCTATTATAATAGGTTCCCATTTCCAAACGGGAACCTTCAAAGGTAATAATCCTTTGGGCCTACCTTGCTCTGCTTTGACTTTTTGACACGTCAAACACTTCGTAATGAACTCAACAACATCTTTCTTCATGCCTTCCCAATAGAAAATCCTCCTCATGTCCTTAAATATCTTATCCCCTATAGAATGAATGGTAATCCTCGAACAATGGAATTCTTTAGGACCTCTTATCTTAAACTACCAGTCTTAGGGACATAGAGTCGTCCATCCCTTCTCAAGCATCCTTATCAACTGAATATCTATTGAAATAGGGAAAGTGCTCTCCTCTAGCAATCTTTCCCCTCAATACCCTTAACACCTCATCGAGAACTTGCTCATGCTTAGTCTTATCCATCAAGGCTGGTCTTACTTCAAAACTGCAAGAAATCCTTGAGATGAATCAAATGGTGGTTGAAGGTTATAACTAGAAAGAAATTCCATCTTTCTCCACTCGGCAATAGCACTAAGAGTAGCGTGACTCCTACTCAAAGCATCTGCAACAACATTACCATTTCCTGGAGTATACTAAATATCGAAACCAAACGAAGCTATTTACCCCATCCACATCTGCTGCCTATGATTTAAGTCTCGTTGTGAAAATAAATACTTACAGGATTTGGGATCTGCAAAAAGCTCAAACTTATCTCCGAAAAGATAATGCCTCCACATCTTAAGGGAAAATACTATGACTGCTAGCTTTAATTCATGCAAAGGGTATCCCTTCTCATGACCCTTTAGTTGTCTACTTGCGTAGGCAACTACCTTACCTTTTTTCATAAGCACTACTCCTAATCATGTCCCACAAGCGTCCATGAAAACTTTAAACATCTTAGTCCTATCGAGGATGGTAAGGACAAGTACACTCATAAGAGACTCCTTCAATATCTTGGAAGCACTACTATACTTATCACTTCAAGAAAACTCGAGAATCTTCTTAGTCAAATGGGTCCGAGGGGCTACTATCCTTGCAATGTCTTTAATGGATTTCCTATAAAAGCCCGCTAACCCTAATAAACTCCTAAACCCTGATGTATTACAAGGAATCCTCCATCCTTAAACAACTTCCACCATTTCGGGGTCCACAGCCAAACCTTTCCCCAAAACTACATATCCAAGAAACTTAACTTTCTCTCTCCAAAAGTCGCACTTGGAAAGCTTAGCCTTAAGCTGATTCTTTCTCAAGGTTCCTAATACCTCCTTTAGTTGATTCTCATGCTCGTTATAATCCTTAGAAAATATGAGAATGTCATCCATAAGCACCACTACTATATTTTTGTGAATGCCTCTAAACACTCTACTTACCAAATCTACAAAGAAGGCCGGGCATTCATTAATCCAAAGGGTATCACCTCCCATTTAAATAAACTATCGAGTGTCCTAAATACTGTCTTAGTTTTTCTGTCCTTTGAAATTCTTAACTAGTGAAATCCTATCACTAGGTCCAACCGAGAAAAAACTTTAGAGCCTCCCAATTGATCGAACAGGTCATCTATCTTGTGCATGGGATACCTATTCTTCTTGGTCAACTTATTAAGCTCTCTATAATCAACGCACACTCTTAACAATACATCGACCTTAGTGGCAAAAACTATGGGTGCTCACCACTCTGAAGTACTCCGTCGAACGAATCTTTTCTGTAACAACTTAGAAATTTGCTTATCTAATTCTCTACTTTCTTTAGGAGTTATATGCATCAACGGTAATGCAATTGGTCTAGCATCCTTCTTGAGATCTATCCTAAATGCGATCTCTCTATGGCGTGGAAGTCCCAACACTTCTTCAAAGACATCAACAAACACACAAACAATGGGCATTGCGAATGGACCTTCCAAATCAGAAGACACAAAGTGTAATAAGGCCAAATCTCTTATATTCCCAAACTTATAAGGGATCAGATCTCTAACGTACAACCTTTGCAGCCCCTCAAACAAACGATCTTTCTATCACAGTCAAGAATGGCCCCATAGTAACAAAGTTAATCAACCTCTGAAGTAAGTCCATACCCCTCAAAGTTCAAACCATGCGCGATTATACTAGACAATCTCTCTTTCTTTCTTTTTTATTTTGGCTTAAATACTATCTTAAGGGTTTCCACTCAAGGTTTTCCTCTTAAAGACAGTAGAAATGGCTAAAAACCAATCCGAGCAAGGGAATCCTTTAAGGCTTCGGTACTTACCCGAATTGTTCCAGTGGTATTTAAGGACTACGGGACAGGTTCCTATTGCTCCTGCTGCCGCAGCGGAACCAGCAGCTCAAAAGGTCTATTAAGTGTTTTAGTTATTGCAAGTAAAAAAATCATCCGTATTTATATACAGCGTGGACTCACGAGATACCTTTTAATATAAAAGGTTTTATAAATTAATAGGAAATAAATTTTCTGTTACATGACTTTTCTCACGCTCGTTTTCCAGACAAACTTGAGCTTTTTTTCCATGACAGTACTTGAATCAGACCCAGCTTATTTGATAGGTTAGTTCAGGTGCCTGGAGCATATAAAAGAAGCTGGAGTCCAAGACATACTTCCATAAATTCATATTTTCTGTTATGCTAGTGTTCTTTGTTATTATCTAGAGTCTATTTGGATAGGTCATTATAGCTATCCAAGTTAGCGTTAGTTGGTTACTCTAATGGTTGTATTTGTATATTGAAAGGATTCAGCTTATTTTGTAAAGTTTTGTTATATATTATATGTTATCTGCTGCTATTGTTAGATTATGTTCCAATTTTTTTTATTTAACCCCTAATGACTTGATTTTCCAACACTTGGAAGTTCGACACATGAATATTGTGGATGTATTAGATTAGCTTGGTAATCGTGCGACCTGGAGACTAGGGGGGAGGGTCTAGTAGTGGGAAACCTAAAAAGATAGTATTTTCACGATAACGAGTCATCATAGGCCTAATAGCGAGAACTTGGATAAACACGAGTTGTCCCTCTGCAAGCCAGGTGATCCTTCGTTATCGCGATGGATGGATAGAGGTAATGCAACGCCACTTAGTTGATTTAGATTGTTTGTTTAAGGCAAGACTATTAACCTGTATTAAAACATATCTTCCAAACTAAAAATGGGTGGTTGTGCGGAGCTTAGCTGCGATAAAAGAGAAAGACCATAGTATATAGCAAATTTTCGATTATGTTTGGGTACTAAGACCCTCTATGAGCAGAATTAGCTTCGATGGAACCATTATATCGATATGCAATGTTGGTGTAAGGAAGTCCATCACAGATATAGCTCATACGTTTTCTTAGCAGACGACAAAGCATCTGTAGTGTAGGCAATCATGTATAGCCCACTACTGATGAAGCTTCAATGTTCCACTAGAGATAGTGGAATCTCAACAAGGTGATTTTCGCGCCTGGATGGAGGAGTCCAAGTGGATGCATTTACACACATATATGGCTATAGTTGATTAGGTTGTATCTAATGGGAAGTAGATGAGTGCAAAATATGCACAAAGAGAATATCCAAATGACATTAATAAACCTAATATAACAAAAGTTATGGTAGAACGATGCATGTAGTGCTATGTATGAAAAGTATATAATTTACCAATCAACAGAACATTGGTTCTAATCTCCTCCTCCAAACGACCATCGTGTTAAACAGAAGACTAGAGTTGGATTTTAGAGACACTTGGCTTGAAAGTGTCAATATTTTCGTAACTTACTTATGATTATATTTCTAAATATTCCACTGCGATTATTTACTTGATCTCTAATACTTATATCTTTACCTATTTGCAGGATATCAAGCAAACTACTTGTGCTTCAGTGGACTTAGGTTTTAGCTCTTTTAAAAACATCGGGCCAGCTGAAGTGTGGGTTGTTACAAGATAAAAGATTTTTTTTACTAATAGTATAATTATGTCCGTTACCAACACACAATTATATGGATAGAATACTATCGAACCGCGAAAATGGATCGATAGCTTAAATAGAAGCAATAGTTCCTTCAAAGCATGTTCAAGGTAAATAAGAAGTAGCCAGTTTAGTTGTGGCCATATGCTGAAGAATAAAAAAGTCAGGTGGAGCCCTTACCTATTAGATTATTGCCATTTCTCTTGCCTAACTGTTTTCTACAGAACCAGCTGCTATTGATCAAATTGTACATGAGATGTGTCTAAGATACTAGAAGTATTGACCATATTCCATCAATCACATGAATACAGATATCCATGGATAAGTAGTAATGGTAGAAAAGATTAATAGCTCGAAAATAAAGCTGAACACAATTCGTCGAAAAAAATTTCTAGAGGTATAGTTTTCAATTTTGTGATCAGTAAATGATTGCATTTTTTATTCTTATATCTTACTCATTATTTATAAGGAGATTAAAGATGAACCACAATAGAAGTGTGTAATCACTAGTGAACGTCTATAATTGTATGTTCTTATTTTCTGCATTTTATATCTTATCATGTCCGCCTTAAAATCCCTTTCGACAAACATTTATTTATATAATCTATGACCGTAGAATACACGCTATATTTGTTGCTATACATTCTCTTCTGTTATGAAATAAAATAAAATAGATAAAAGAAGAGAAGTCGTTAGAGAGAACAGAAGAGATAAGGGAAAGACTTTTTATTTCTATATTGATTTAGCTGTATATACAATGTAAACAACCTCGCTATTTATAGAGTCTATATGCCATGTAAATTACAGTAAAGCCCCTTACATATTAGCATATTCACCCTTATTATTTTTACATATTACAACACACTTCCGTGAATATGTGTACGCAAAGATG
Source organism: Allium sativum (assembly GCA_030737875.1). NCBI lineage: Eukaryota > Viridiplantae > Streptophyta > Magnoliopsida > Asparagales > Amaryllidaceae > Allium > Allium sativum. The sequence goes on from CM060919.1 coordinate 248,302,496, forward strand.
AAAAAATTAATTGCCTCATTAAATCTTTTTTTGAAAAACCCAGTGGGAAAAATCATAAATAAGGAAAAGAGTACAATTTTGTTTCATGTTTAGATAACATGCTTTACAATGTTACAGTGAGGGTTGATACTTCAAGATTAAGATAACGCTTCATAAAAAATCAACCTAACAAAAATCCAGTGGGAAAACTATTAGTGAAGAAAAAGAGTACATTATAATATAATTTTACATGTTCCTCCTGATTTATAACGCATTATTCAATTAGTCTATTGATGTAGTCGGCGCATGCCAATATTTACACCATCTTTTGAAATGTTGATTAGTAAATTGCCTTTGAGAGCAGATCTACCAGCTTTTCTTCAAATTGGATTTGTTTCTCCTCTTTATTGTTGTCCTTTCATAGTTCATGTGTGAAGAGAAATTTGAAAGAAATGTTCTTCATCCTATCATTCATGATATAATCTTCTTGAATCCGAGTCACGCAAGCTGCATTGTCTTCATAAATAATAGTTTGCTGCATCAAAAGATGTTCGATACTTCTGGATCAGAATGCTACCTCGTTTAAACCTTACTAAGAAAAACCCGATGGGAAAAATCTTAAAGAAGGAAAGAGTATAATATAAAATGTCACATTTCAATAATTTACTATGTCAAGATGAGTAGATTACTTCCTGCTTGGTGTTCTTGTAATGAAACTTATCTTATTCATTAAATGTGTATTGCAATATGCAAACCCGAATAAAACAAAAAATTGTAAATACATGAAGTGTATTCATAAATAAATATTAGTAGCATACAAATCGCAAGAAGAAGGTGCTACAAATAAAAAACGAAATGATAGAAATGAAGTCGGTTAAAGCCTCGTGCTGATAAAGTGTTACGAAATAAAATAAAACATAAAAGGGAAGCCATTAGAGAGAATATAAGAGATAAGGGAGGGACCTTTTATTTTTATATTGATTCAGTTGTATATACAATGTAAACAACCTAACAATTTATATAGTCTATATGTCATGTAAATTACAGTAAAGCCCCTTAGCACATTAGCATATTAACACTTATTGTTTTTACATATACAACATCTTAGAGGTATTTGCATATATATTTTTTTACAAACATTTGGCCAGAGTATGCGGTCGTAACAATCCAGTTGGAGTAGTTTGTAATTGTTCGACCATTATATTCTTGTGTCATATAAGATTTTAGAGGAAAACAAGAAAACCCCATAAAGAAACATGAATATCATTTCTTTTAAAAAGAGAAATAATAGCAGGAAAAACTAAAAAATAACAACAAAAAAACGAAAAAGAAAAGGAAAAGCCAATGAAAATGAAAGAAAGGAAGATTAAAGGTTCCTAATTTTTTGGAATTCATAATTAAACCGAGGGAAGATGAACGAGAAGAAGAAACATGGGTCTGTTTATGTGGAGAGAAGGATGAACAAGGGATGTTTGTCTATATTTCAAGTGATGTAATGTAGGTTTAACACATTGAAGATGGCTTAATTAAAAACCACTTAATAAGGAAGGTTTATTATCAAAGAAGAATCATGTTGATTTTGCTATTATATATGAACCATTTAATTAAACGTTTAATTAGGCGAGGAAAGAAAAACTCTTATAACTTATTAAACATATTAGTACAAAACATGATAGATTAATTTTAATAATACAAACAACAATCTTAGACAAAAAGCATTAACATAAACCAAACAACTTGAAATTACAAATAAAATGGTATAAATAATAATTTAAAGTTTAAAATATAAGGATATAATACAATAAGGACTGAAATCTTATTGCAACCACTTCTTAAGCTCTAAACAATCGATATTTCGTCTGCATGGTGCCTTTCTATTGCTCATTTTATTTTTCACCATATGCTCTAAAACAGTTGCATTCTTCAATGAACTTTCTGAAATAAGATTGAAATCATTATTAAATAACATAAACTATGAATAACTATCGTTTTATTTCATATAAGCCATGATCGATCACCTTAAAATGAGTATAAAATCAATATGCTGGCTTCTTTTTGAAGACAATAAATATTTTCATATTTTTGATGTCATTTTAGTTTCAATAATGACATTTATCATTAAAATAATCATATCATTAGTTCTTTGAATCAATTTCTTAGTGCATCATATAAATAAATGAAGATAGAAAAAGAAAAGAGACTATAGTTGAAGAGATCAGAGGAGAAAGAATCTATAGTATATTATAATTGCTGAGTTTGCATTAGAGCTCTCTCAGGCCTTCTCACAATCTTAAGCTCAACCGTCGCGCCCACTAAATCGAATAAATCAGAGGCAAAAAAACGCGTTGCCCTTCTTCCCAGTTGAACGATCTATTTCTCTACCCAACTTGCGCTAAGCTATCCAAATCGTTCCTCTTTTCCTTCAGCTTCTGTTGTTACTTTCTTTCATCTACCCCCGTCTGCAACCTAACCCTAAATCGAAGGCGATCAGGTTTGCTCCTTCTGAAGCCTCACTCCTCTTCTTCCGTCTGGTCCTTCGGCTTTCTTCCGTGCAGATCGAAATCAATGGGTGCAAATCGATTATCAGGTTTGTTATTCCTAGAACTAACCCTAATTAATAATTTATCAAATTGCGATCTTTATTTTAACAGTGTTTCCATGCTTTAATTCCTTCCTCCGATCACCTTTTACCTAACCCTAATTTCAGGATGGAGCGCCGTCAAATTAGACCTAGGCCAGGTGCTCCTACTTGAGGTGAAAAACCTAACATACATGCCTTTTGTCTATTTTTATTTCTTATGTTATCATTCTATGATTCATTTATTTATACAGGCTATAATTAATCCTGTTGAAACTGTTGTATGACAATACCAAGATGTTGAACTGCCCAAATTTAGGTTCACATCTTTTGTATTTTATCTTATTTTATGGTATTTGTGTTGCATTTGAATTGATTATTATGTTAGCCAAACAAATAACCGTTATAGAATGTTTACTTCAAACACTATGTTCACCCTTCAGTTTTGCAGACAAAGAAGATTTTTCTATTCATGTTTCTTCTGATAAGGTCACTACGTATCTTTGTGCTTTATCCTCCACCTAATGGTAAACACCCCTTGGGACCCATATTCATTCTGTTTGTGGTAGAAGATTATTTTATGTTTTTGTTTTTATATTTAAATTCGGTTTGACCTTATCGTTACAAGTGCTAAGAAATTTGATTTTATATACAGGACTAAGAATTGAATTTTCATTATCTAACAGCAAGATTTCTTTTATTCTTTGTTTTGTACTTTACAGGTAAGTTTCTTCTTCGTTGTTTCAGTCCACCAACATTAGAGGCCATTGTTGCTATGGTTCTTCTTTTGCAATGGTACTTATATTTTCTCTTATTTCTCTTATTCTTGCTTACTGATTATTTGTCACAGTTCTATTTTTAAGTTAGACTATATTATAGCTGCTAAGATATTTGATCTTACATACAAGATAAAGAATTGAATTTTAATTTTTGTAAAGGTAAGATTTGTTTTGTTTTGTGTACTGTAGGTTATAGGTAAGAAGTTGTTGTTGTTTTTTTCCTCAGCCCATCAGAATTGGAGGTCGTCTCTAAGATTATGTTGCTGTGATGGTATGTTTTTATTTATTTTTCGATTGTCGATAAATCAAAAGCTAGAGACAGGGCAACAAACGGAAATTTATATGATAGGCTCAAGTGAGTCAAAACCGATATTAGCATGACCATGTAAAGGCCATTAACAAAGTGTTTTACTTAACAAATGTGCATCATTTATTAACATGGTTAATTAATATATATCATAGAGTTTATATCTGTTTCTACAATTTGGATGGTACACATTACTGCTAACTTAGTGCGCACGTTGGTCATGCCAACAACCAGACTTTTTAGCAATGTACATTGGTAAATTGCTAATTAATAATAATTTATATATACAACATAAACACTGATCTTTGCGGTAAAATGTCTCTTTGCCATTAACATAGTTCCATATTAGAACAAGTTCAAATCCAACCAATATAATGCCTATATCCTTGAGGGTGAATATTTGTATTAATCCATGAGTTAAATAACATTGACAAAGGTAAGTAAGTTTTCAAATAATTTATTACTGTTCAACGTAAATTTGTGCAGATGTTTGTGATTGATACGCGTTCTATCTTATTATCTTGAAACTTAAATAAATATGACTATAGCAGGCAAGATCGACTTAGTATGGGCTCTTTCGAGAACTTAAACCAACTAAAATTGCAATTTATTATATTTCCTAAGGATATGGGGGATCTGCACTCACATATAGTTTAAAGACGTATATTAGTTCAGGGAATCAAGTTGCCTGCTACATTGGATATTCCCTTACTCTGTAGTTGTCGAGAACAAAATATATTTACTGCATGCTTGGTGGTTTTATGAAGGTTCTATAATTGAATAACAATTTACGACAATATGCAATGGTTGTAGCTAGCTCAGTTTATGTAATATATTAGTCCTTTAATTCACTACAGTGGTGGAACTTCTATGTTTAATGCATTGATGGAGGTTCTCATTATAATATTTTCAATATCCTCTACTTTGAAGGTTCATTTCCTTTTTAGAACCTATTTATATCATACATTGATTGGTGAAATGGTTTTCAACTTTTAACAACATTGTAGGCAGGATTAGAACATATTAGTTTTACCTAGAAGTCTTGAACTTATCAAAATATTGAACTACTTTTTAAACACTATACGACCAACTGGATTCCCACTTCGATTTAATCAACTTCGTTCGAATAAAAATTACAAAATAAAAAAATAAAAATAAAAATATTATCATTGATAAAATTTTCCTTATAATTATTTTTGTTCAGGCCAACTATTCATGCCGGCTTTTGAAATAAGCTATACTGATATCGTCATTGTCTTTTCTTGCAAGTTCATCCCATATGCCACCATAAAATCTCTCCATTGATGTGAAACTCCATTGAACTAAAGAAGTCTGTTAGCACCATCTTATGACGCAACTTGGAGATATTCAAAATAGTCAATGGTGAATATTAATACTTTCATGTTCAAAAAGTATAATGATCGTTGAAATGTTTTACTTGATTTTTGATTTGTCTATATCAATATCAGTTTTTTTTTAAATATCAAGATTAGATTTGCACCAATAAAAATCTGATGTGGGAGACATTATGTTAACATTTCTTGGGACCTTAAAATGTTAGTTTCATCTCAATTTATGTTGGATAATATATTCTTCGTATATGGGTATTTGTGCCTTACCTGAACATATTAAACAATATCCATGTTCGATTAATCGTTGTAGTGCCTATACTCATAATCTTTGATGCATTTACGGTTACTAATTTGTGGTGCTCAAGTTATATTGTTTTCGAATGTGCATGTATGTATTTAATAAAAAGGTAACTGGCACTAATATAAAAATACTGTATAACTAACAAAAGTTTACACGCTTTGTAATATTAGACTATATAGTTTATGTAACATATACAATTCATATTAAATATGGTATGAAAGATTTGCATTCAGTTAATAAAATTCACACAGTAGACATATGATAACATAAAATCAGTGTTTCCAGATATAGTATTGAACACGGGGTTAGCACAATCCTAACACCTGCCCCCGATATATCTAAAGGCTGGCACTTCTTTCTTATTTGTAAGCTCTCTTAATTTAATGTTAGGTTCATTCTAGATTATTTTTTCATTTTCGAAATAACTAATATGTAATGAAATACTTTTTTCTCTTTTATGTTTTAAGACAGTTACTTTATTTGTTGCCTGATGTATCTATAGCGCCCAAACAATTTGGATTCATTGGACTGCCCATTTAATTATTTTTTTATGCTTGATATCAATTTCTCAGTAGTTTGCTCTAATAACATGCTTTTAACTATTTTTTCAATGACTAAATGTTTGTTTTTTTAATTGTTTGAAATTATTGCATGTGATCCATTCAGCAAATAATTCTTGGTTAAGCTTTCAATTATTAGAAGTGTTATGCTATTTATCGTTATATTAATAATATTGCATTCATGTTTACTAAGTTACAAAGAACGTTTAATGTAAAAAATTATGATTAATAAATAAATGCACCACACAATATACAAATTTAAAAAGTTTATTTAAGAGAATTAAATGGTGGGTTAACCACTGCTTTTACTATCAAAGGGTAAACAGTAGCTTAACCACTCTTTTTCAATGCTTTTTTGTTTTGTTTTTTAATATCAAATTCATTACTATATTGGATTATAAGATAAAATTCCACCCAGTTATGATCATTGTAATTGAGCATCGTAGCATGAGTGTGTATGAGTTAGAAGGGAGATATGAGGTATTTTTAAACTTCAAACATTTGATGTAATATAATAATTTGATAATAGAAATAACGCAAATGGTGCACGATTGTTATGTGCTATAGTAACATCTTAAATTTTGTGTTTTGATTACGATTTTGGTGTAGCTTAACTATAGCCCGATTGGAGAAAATGTTGTGTCAAGTAGAGGCATGATCCAAGATTACATATTTGATATTTCGAGCTTTATCTTTTTTATACTAAATAATCAATAAAAAGAATCACTAATCACATTCCTGGTTCGTATGTAAATTACTATAAACATTTATTTTGGTCTACTGATGTACTAACAATATATTTAGCTTTTGGTCTTGCTGTATGCACGTATGGGTTATTGTTTATCAACTTATTTTCCAATATTATTGCATGCATCATGTGTACCGCAGTAACATAGAAAATGGTTATGTTAGCACAAAAATATGAAGGAACACAGCTCATTTTTTTTCCTCTTTTATTATACAACTACTTAGAAAGAGCGTGAAATTTGTGTTATTAGTCTTCCGAAATTTATCATGGGGACTCAATTAGTACACGCTGCACCTGAAATTAAACTCAAAACCTGGAATAACACACAATCCAACATCTGCATGATATAATAACATTTTTCCATAATACCATACAACGAGAAAACTGAGATGAGATAATTTTTAACCGTCTGTTTGCAATGTTGTTATTGAATTCACACCATATTTTGAAGGTAAACCTTTTGTCTTTTACGATGCTAATGGTCAACTCATTTTTTGTATTTCTGCACTTGGTGAATAATTAATATGTTTGCTCACAATTCCAGTTTAGAAAAATATTAACTCAAGTTATTTATGGTTTCGTACTGGAGAAATGTCCAAGTTGAACAAGTCAATGTTGCCTTTAGAGGTGTTCTCTCCACCATCTACCAGTAGAAGGCTGCAGCTTGGAATGCAAATGCAGCTCTTGATGTTTGTACTCACATTCACATCGTACTTAGCATTCCATCCCCATTTATATCTGGGATCTCTTCTTGCTTATCGGTAAGCTTTCTTAGTTTGACTTTTTTTGTTATTTTGAAAATAACCATATGAATTGGAATAAAGCTGCTCATATATTACTATTTTTTTGGCGATAATTGCTTCATTTATTACCCGATGTAGCTAAAGGGACTAAACAAGCTAGATTTAGTAGATTGCTAGGTTATTTTATTTCTATGTTTGATATCAAGTTCTCAGTACGTAGTTTTTTATATATAGGCATACTTTTAACCTTTTTTTTTTCAAAACAAGCCATTGTTCTTTATTACTTTATGGAACTATTGCATTCTACTTGGTCAGCTCATAATTCTTATTAAAGATTTCAATAAGCAGAAGTGTTATAATACTATTTATTTGGTTAGTAATGTTGCATTCATCAAATAAAATCATCTGTACCCAAAATTGTCTGTTCGTCTATACACAACCAATCAGCACCCCTTGAATTCCACCTTTTTTGCAATTAAACCCTCTTTTTTTCTTTGATTTAATTGCAAAAGATGGGAATCAGACATTCTGATTGGTTGGGTACAAGAGGACAGAGAATTTTAGATATAGAGGATTAGCTCTCTGCATTCATGGTTATTAGGATATAAAGAACATTAAATGTAGGAAAACGATGATACATAAAGAAATGCATCAAGTAGATTAAAATTTTAAAAGTATATTTAGGAGAAATAAATGATGGCCTAACCATTGTTTTTTGTTATTAAAGGATAAACCATAACTTAACCACTCTTAGTTGAATGCCTTTCATTGTGTCTTATCGTTGAATTCACCATTATATATAATTACAAGTTTAAATTCCACCATATAATACGTTTTAGCATTGTTTATTGAACAAAGTGCTATGAGTTAGAAGGGGGATGAGAGGTCTTTTGGAATTTCAAAACTTTCATTATGACTGAAGTAATATAATAAGTAACAGAAATGATGAAAACGGTGTATCATCATTATGTGCTATAATAACATCTTAAATTCTGTACTTTGATTACATTAATGATGTAGCTTTACTACAGCTTGATGGGAAAAGCGATTTATCAAGTAGCGGCATGACCCCTTGATTATATATTTCAAAATTTGTGATATTAAAAATGAAAAATCAATGAAAAGTAAAATATTTCGGAAAGCTAAAAATACAAACAACTTCAGGAAATTATATTTTCTTTAGAAAAAAAAAAATCAAATACTTGAATATAATTATTGACTAGTCTTTAAACTATTACTTAACTGCTAAAGTTTCTCCTATTATAAGTAGTTAGAAATTTTCTGCTTGGTTAGTTTTTGTTTAAAATTGTCTTAGGCTTAAATTTGACGCAACTTTTTGTTTTGACCGCGGGTTTAAACTTCATAACAAGCCAAGTTAGCTGTCACATAAAAGAAAATTAGACTTCTTACATTTCTACATTCTGTCAAATAATGCATGCATCAGAATAGGGAAAAACAAAACATCACCATACAGTATGCCATGCTCCATTTTTAGATTCTTCTTATAGCTTTACACGTGTGGAGCTTGAGATTTACTGGTGCACACCTACGAAGCATTTGTATTAGGTGATTTGCATCTCACTATTTCAGTCATCCTCCCAGCTTGATGTGTAATGTGGAATTTCAGGTTAAATTTTCTAATGAACACAGCAAGCTGCTCCTTTAATTTTTTTTCCCCATTCTTTGAGCCTATTCGTAGTTGGTCATTGCTGAGCTTGGTGGTTTGTATGAAATCATGTTATTCCAAGATTTAATAAAAAACCGCATGACCTTATTATAATTCTTTCAAACTGTATTTTCTTAGCATCAACCACACATCCAGTACACAACCTATTCCACTTCTCAGCGTGGACAAGAGAATTGAAATAAAATTAGATTTGGCAAAGAATGTTTTTTTTAATGAAAATAAAATCACGACGCCTACTATCCCTTTCCTATTCTAAAACTGGTAATTTTTTGTATAATCTGAACAATATTCTAAAATAGTCTCTAATTGTCAATGTAGGGAAAATTTTAATATGACTATCAATGTTTTAAATAGGGGTATAATATGTAATTTGTTATTAGTTGTGTTCATTATTATACCCCTATTTAGAAGACTCTGTTTTTTGGTGATTTATGCAGAGCAAGACACGAAGGTGGGGAAGCGCAGGATAAATGAGTTGGTTGGAATACTATTTTAGTACAACGGAGGCTGTCTTATAAGCTCATTCGCTTAGCCTTCCAAGTAAGTTTCATATCCACTTTATTGTAATGATTTAGGGAGCCCTCATTGTTTTGCAACTGAGCTAAAAAGGGAGACAAGTTGTCGCATTCATGATAAAACATGATGAAACGTTTCTTCTATCAAATTTTTGTACTTTTCTTTATTTTTTATGCATGTTTGATGGTTGGAAAAATGGAGAAATCGACTCAATTTTTTAATGAACAAGTAATATTTGTTACCTTTTTTTTGAATGTGCATGAAAATATTCATGAATAATTTCATTTGGTGAATTAAGCTTTCAGACCTTATTGTTTTCCAAGGTGGTACAAGCTCTACATGTGTCAACAATTCTAATAAGTTAAACTACTTTTGGCCTATATATGTTTACATATATAGTTCTTTTGTTTATTCCAATGATTTCTTGTGATGAAGTGTGTAACTTTCATGCGTACAACCATTTACTGTGATCTATTCCAAGGTATGTACAAAATAATATTTCGTTTTACCAGCAATAATGTGAGGCTAGAAGCCACAATTAAATTTATGGATTTAAGCTAATATTTCCATTAAATAACCACATGAACATTCTTAAGCAACTCTATTTTATGAAATATGAAAGAAACTTATGTGATTGCAGATTTGCCCAACTCAAATGGCATTCAAAGCATATGTGTAATTCAAGATATTGCCAAAGTTTTTTTCACGTATACAATGGTGTTGTATAACCAATTGAGTACTATGCTACATAAGTAGATTCTGAAGTAGTGGATTTTTTGAATTATTATCGGAAAAATACAATACTTGATGCCCAAAAAAAAAAGTTCAATCAATACTGATTGCTCGACTGGCATCCAACATCCATTCATTGCATGAGTGAAATAATTGTTACAAGGTGGAATCATTGTTTGTTGAATATATTAATCCATGATTATTTTTTATCCTGCAAGAGAATAGTTGTTATTTCATTTGCTGATATACCTTTTCAATCAAGCTAACATAAATGTGAGTTATGTTTATTTCTGTGCTTACACCACGGATTAACCCACCCCCAGAGCCCGGAAAGCCGTGAGAGTAGTACTAGGATGGGAGACTGACCTGGGAAGTCCTCGCGCTTGAGTACGGGAGCCTTCGGCACTGGGTATCCACCTTACACCACGGATTAACAATACTACTATGTGAATTTGCTTAATAGCATTTAAACAAACTGATTTCACTTTATCATTACTTGCTGCAAAAGGTTTTTGTTTTAATAAAATATTAGTCACTTTGGCAGCTTGATGCAAATGGTCGTTACAAGGTTTTGAAAAGTATTACTTACAGAAGCATAGGTGTGTTTGGTTTTTAATTTTTTTACTTTGGGTTTTCATACATACAAAAGTACGAACAAAACCCACGTATCGTGGAAAACGATCGTTTTACAAAATAAATTTAACATACAAAACAAAAACGACTTATCGTTTTTAATATTTTGAGAAACAACGAAAAATAACAATGTTAAATTCATCCATTCACCGTCCCTGTGTCCCTTCCATAATTCCTTGCGTTTTTGGTCCGTCACCTTCATTATTCTTCAAATCTTCGCATCTTTTGAAATTAACGTTGAAAACTCAAAATAAATCAAACACTACTTTAGTTTTGCATCGGGTTGCCTTAATGTTTTAGACTTAAAACAATGTTGCTTTATTTTTTGGGATATTTTTATTGTCAAAACTGTCAGATGTTGTAATTGGTATTTTATTAACAATTTGTATTCCTATTGATCATGGGTTTGTGGAGTGTTCTATCCGTGAATTTTTAAGTTAAAAAAAACATATATTTTTGAGTTGAATCCTGTAACAATGTAGATGATGATGATGATAGCGTCATGAAAGTCTTCTTCTTCAAGATAAGACGACATATATAAGCTATGGCTGCTTTAATGCAGTAGCAATACATACAAATTAAATATGAGGATGACTGACAAAAGAAAAAGTCTATAAGAGATTGATGGATACAAGCGTTTTCATTTTGGCTAATATTTGTGCTAGATCTTATTGTTACAGCACTGTACATGATTGTCAAAGAGATTCAAAATAATTAAGGTCACCATCGTAATTGTTACCATTGTCTTTCAATTTTAATATGGATGTTATGAATTAGTCAACTAACCAAAATACTATTAACTTTTATCATCTTAAGCTCATAATGGTTTTTTTAGTTGATGTGTACACATGCACGTTTATACGTGGTTTTTAGTTTAAAGGACAAACTTAAAGAAGATTTTGATGAAAATTATACAAAGTTTGGTTTTTAGGGAGAAGGACATATTTTAGTGCAAAAGAGGAATTCAGGGGATCCACTATCATTTTCCCTTTTACACTAAAATGTGCCATTTTGGCTAAATTCCAAACATTGTATAATTTTCACCAAATTTTTCGCTAAGTATGTCCTTTAGACTATTTTCCACACGCGCACACACGCGCGCGCGCGCGCACACACACACACACACACACACACACATATATATATATATATGGGGTGGCTATCGAAACACAAAATAGACACAAATTTGGAGATATTGCATCTCGACTCTTGATCATTTTGTCTTTATATGAAAAAATGGAAATTAGGGGGCAATCCAATGATGGAGAGTTGTGTCATTAATTCATGAAAATGTTTTCAACACATTTCATTCAAAACAATATAAACTACAACAAATACAAACAACAAAAGAAAATAACAATACATTGAAATTTCTAATGCTTGAACATGGTTGTAGGTAAAATAATCAAAGTTCATTTCTGATAATACTGTCATTTGAGGTCCAATTCAACTGAGTTATTGTTTTTTTTAGCTTTCGATTGTGTATTAAGATGCAGAACTTAAACATTTTTTTTTTTTTTGCTATTTACTAGCATGCTATCTGAAATTCATTCAACAAATAGTAATCTAACTTTCATTTTTTGTACGAATTCAAGAGTTTTGTACTAATTTGAATGTCTCCCACTAAAGATATTGATAGGAAGTTAAAAACTAACAATAATAATATCATTAACATTATAAACATCAATATGAATATCAAGCAGCCCGTGTGCGAAGCACGGGTTCGCACTTGTAAATATGGAAAGCATCAAGTCTTTTTTATGGAAAAGGTACTTCATATATACTAATATGAAAAATGTTACAAACATAAAAAGGTCAGAAAATAAAAAATGGTAGAAGCGTTATACCATTTCAATATTTAAAATCATTCTACGTTCCCTAACAATCTCAATAACAGATGAGCAACACACTCAAATACAAACAAGAAAAAAATTACGACTAACAGGAACAGACTTGCTATTCTCAGTTGTCGAGAGGACACCCGTAACTACATCAACTCCAAACTGTTACAATATTGATTGGCAAATCGACTTTTACCTTCTTCCTCATATTACGCTCGTTTGATATCCTCTCCTTTTACTTTTAGTTGAGAAATCATATTATGTCGTGCGGGGTTGTCGATGACATCCAAAAAATTTGAAATAGACAAATCAAGCATGATATCTGTTGGATCTAGAATAACCCTAGAGGGGGGGTGAATAGGGTTTTTCACAGTTTTTTACTGAATTTAAAACTTAACGAGATATATAATAATAAACTGATCACAGAAAATAGCAGAAACTGAAATGCTGAAAGTAAATCACACACAGATATACCCAGCTTCGGCAAAACCCTGCCTACTGCTGCATTTCTAAGGTTTCTACTAGGTGATAGAACAGTTCCCGCATACAAGACCATGTACACTCGCAAACCCCTGCTCCTATTCTAACCCTACGCTCAAAACCGTAGACTGGCCAATATCCCCTTGACCAGATTTCCCTTGATTACAACTCGTAACCAATATCCTAGATTTTACAGAATTCTAGAATTGTCAGTTAACCCCTAACTGAAACTCCCCAGAGTTTTACAGACTCTATCAACTGTTCAGAATTGTTTACAAAAGAATTTAAGAACAAAACAAAACAAAATGAAAATTAAAACAAAAGAACCCCTTAGGTGTTAAATTAAAAGGGGTCATCCCCTTATCCATTTAAGACATGGCCGGCCCATAATTCATTTTTCTTTCACCCGATCTCTTTGCTTTGTAAAAAAAAAGAATGGCGGCGGCTTAGGCGATTGCTAGGGTTTCTGAAATCGATTCCCAAATCAAAATCGATGCTTCTGGAAATTTGATCTCTGATGGCTCTTGTCTTTGTAGCTTGCGTGCTGATGTCGATTTGCTGGAGTTCTCACTTGAACGAAACCCTAAAAATTGTGAGTAATTCGGATTTTATTGTTTGCTTTGATTTTGTGGGTTTTCGATGTCTGCCTGTGATGAAGTGGGTGTAAATATATAGGATTTAAAATCCTTATAATACTCTGATTTCACATGAAATTGACTTGGCTCTGATTGCGTGTGTATTCCTCTTTTGACTTCTCGGCTTGAAATTGACTCATGAATTTATGGTGAAAACTTGATGACCTTGGTTGTGAATTTGTTCCTGAATTGCGTTTTCCTCTTTTGGCATACCCGATTTGAAAAAGAATTTATGCTTTCCCCTTTGTTATACGACTTGAATGATTTTTTTTTTTTACTTTCTTTTAGTCCTTGCGTGATGTTGTTGTTGCCGTGATTCTTGCCATGCTTATAGAACAGGAAATCAATTTTGTTGCCCAAAACTGAAATTAAATCGGCTTGATTGATTGTGGCAATTCTGGATAATTGTTGAACTTTTTCCATATTTAACTTTCTGCAAATTAAACCCTTGCCAACCATTTCTGAGTATTTTGAAATGCAGAAAATATTTCATTGCCAAAAATGATTATTGCCAAAAATCAAGAATCCTGATCTCTAAAATAAATCTGTGTATTTATGAATTTTAAAACTTGCCTTAAAAACTGTTTCTGGAAAATGTGGAATTCTGAAATCATTTTAAAAATTGTTCATCCTTTCAAAACTGAAAACCGAATTGCAAAAACTGTTTTGCAAAAAAAAAACACTACCTGCACCATATTGTTCATGCTCTTGTTGCTGCTATGCCACCATTGCTGTTTCTTTGAATAAATCTGGATATCTGATTATGGTCTTCCTTTTTCATACTTGTTGCACTCATGAATTCTGAAACTGCTTTTGCACCATTTACTTGAGTTTGATGGCTCCACCATGCTTGACCACTTTTAGCCACTACTTGTACACATGCTGCATACACACACTGGCTTGTGCTTGAGCACTTGTTTGTGAGCTGTTTTGACTATGTCTCGACCATTTTTATGTCAGTAGAAAAACTGTTGCCTGATCCTGAACATCACTTTGTTGCTCGGCCATACTGTTTTGTGTATTGCACCATGCTACTTTGTTGCTGTGTACTTGAGTTCCACTATGCACATATGACACTGCCATACTGTTATATCACTTGTCGTTGATGCTGCACCATGAATTCTGCCGTGATCCATTGTTCTTGAGTATGACACTGGACGCTACAGTTTTGTATTTGTGCTCAATCTTGTATGATTATTACTGAGCTGATTTGCATGAACTATTTGTACACGTGTTCCTTGCTTTATGTTAGCTTCCATTCCGTTTCGTTTTGATGTACAACAATTAGAACTTGATGAACTGGATTCAAGTTGTATTCCTTTGCAACCAAAAAAACTGAACTGATTTTCCATAGTAACACATGCTTTGTCACAAGTCTTCTACATACATGAGCTTGAATATGTCATTTCCAGATTGCATGAAGCATGAATACATTTGTATCACCATGAATTACTGAGCCACTTGAAATATGCTGTGCACACCCATTTCCATACTGGCTTGACCTTGTTTATTTGTACTTGCTGAGCTGTTTTGACATGCTTTCACTATGGCTTGTACTTTGACTTTGCATCTCGACCATTTGTAGCTGCTTATCACATGATTTGAAATTCTTGGCTCGACGCTTTGGCTTTGTATGTTTGTTGACTTTGGCACCATGTTGACTTTGCTGATTTTTTGAAAAACTTGCATGTTGACTTTTGAGCTTCTGGCTTTGACTTTTCTTGTGTCAATTTTGACCATGCTTTTTGACATTTTGTATAAGTTATATCAGCAGACTAGTCACACTATGTTGAGGCTGATCAAAAATCAGCAAACTAGTGTGATTATGTCGAGGCTGATCAAATCAGATTGAGTCAGAAAAATGATGAGAAACACACCGAAATTCTGAGGCAAATAAATTTTAAAAAAAAAAAAAATTATATTTGCATGTATTCTATTTCATTTCTATTGCAGTGTACTGTGTGTGTGTTTCTGTGAATGACAGGTATGAAGACGATGACTGGACTGACAGTGAAGTGCTGTGAAGACTGAAGACTGAAGACAGAAGATTAAGAGATAGTGTCTGTGAAAGTAAATGTATCAGTGACTGTATATGGATATGAAAATGTAAAGACAGTGATTGCATATAAAAATGAGATGTATAGACAGTGTTATATTGAGGAGCTGTGTAACAACAGAATTGTACTTATGTTTGTAAACAAGTTTCTTTGAAATAAAATATTATTTTATTGTTGTCAAACAAGCTTGTCTATCATATTCAGTTTATTTATAAGTACAGTATCATGTGTAATATTTGTGAGTGTGTACAAATAGTGGAGTCATATAATTTGTACTGTTTGAATGTTGAAATATAATATTATATTTAAATAAAATACTCTGTTAATATTTGAACTTCTGTACAGTAGTATTTCATTTAAATATAAATATTATATTCCTGTCTGTAATGTGTGATATAACAGTACAATAACAAACACATTAGAAATAATATTTATTTGGTTGTTATCATCAAACAAAAATCATATAATTGTGTATACAACACCGTTATATACAACAATCTCCCCCTTTTGATGATGACAAACAAATAAAAGATTTTGAATACAATAAATGTGTTTGAGAGTGAAATTTTAACTCCCCCTATATATCAGCTCCCCCTACAACAGACAACTCCCCCTATAACTGTGCATGAATAAATTTTCAAAATTAAAAATATTTATAAAATATTCACTCATAAATCAAAATCTAATCCATTCTCCCCCTTTTGTTATCATCAAAAGGATACAGATTTTAAAATACAGATGAAAAATGACTAAAAAATATAATTTCAGCTTAAGAGGAAGAACGGTCATCATTAATTTCAATCAGTCAAACAAAAAATCATAATATTCTAAGAACAGGTGGCATATTTCATATTGTAGAGAATGACGGATTTACGATGAATATTATATAAAATGGAGAGAGTTTTTTTTTAAAAAAAAATTCATTTTCAATTATTTTCAAAAGATTTTTATAAATATAAAGCACAAAAATAGTGATGTATTTGGACTATTAAATTCAACTTAAGTGACAAAATCAGATAGTTTCAAATCCCAGTAGCTATCAATCAACAAAACATAATACTTCATAAGGTATTAACACATTTCACAGATTAGAGAGATGGATTGATAGGCTGGTTTTTACACACCAAGGAGAATTTCAATTTTATTTCAGTTTTTAGCACATTTTTTTTTTTTTTTATATTTAAGAGCACACTGACCACGCATAACCAGAACTTGGATTTTTAAATGAGGTCAGTCGCAGCTTAAATTATAAGTTGTCTCTTAACCATTCATGACCAGAGCTTGGATTTTTAAATGAGGTTAGAAACACACTTATATATTAATTATATTTTCATCATTTTCAGCTTTTTTAAAAAAAAACTCCTCGATATATAAAACCAGTATGGATGATAGAAATGTGGTAAGTACAGAGATGAACTGTGAAATAAGTTTCTAAATTAATTATATTATGAGATATGCATGAACTGTACCGGGATTATTGAAAATTTTCATTTGACACTAATTCTGAAAAATAGCATAACCACAATTCCATCACAACTATTCTCACTGTTTGTTCAAGGTGATTTTAAAAATATTAAACTCTCCACATTTTAAAAAAATCATGGATGGCAGAATGATGAAAGATAATGAAGATGGTCGTGAGATAATTTGCCAGTTCAAAGACATTATAATAAATGTTCAACAATCATGAAAATTAAAGAAAAATCTCCTCTTGTTGTGAAATATATTGCAGTCCCAATTCATCACAATTTCAAAATCTAAAAATAATAATTTTGATTGAATTATAAATACAGTTTAATTGGATATTGATTTCAATTTCTGAAAGAATAATCAATAAATAATTTTAAAATTGAAAATCAATTACAAGAGGAATATGCTGATCTATGCATGACAAGAGGGAAACAAAAAAAATATACAGCAAAAAAATATGCAGCACTTCTAAACTGATACCACATGGTGTCTCTACAAAGTAAAAAATCAGAACAGATGGATGAAATAAATATAAGCACTTCTGATACCACTTGTTATCTCGCTTTCGAGAATTAAAAATTGACACTTGAGATGAACAAGGATATCAAAGAGTTTCAAACACAGAGCCCTCGCAGACAAGATTTACAAATTTGGCAAGCAACAGACAATTCAAAACAGGCAGTTATTTGAAAACAGTATCAGAGCAGCACAAAAATAGTTTCAGAAACAAACTTGTCAGAATGATGGTAACATAAGATGGTTCATGATCCAAGATTAAAAATACCATTTATTTTAAATCATTTGATGAATATGAAATACTCTAGATTCAATGAATCGATTACACCAAATTATTAATGTCAGATTCAGGATATGTGTGTGATTCAATAAATCAATAGTTTCAAATGATTTTAAACAAATAAATATTTAAATCAATTAATCATGAAATATCAATGATTTTCAAAGACCATTTTCAGAAAGAACTTTTCAAGAATTTCTCAAAACTATTTCTTACAAGCCCAATAGAAATACCAGATCATTTACATCAAATCTGAGAGGTATTCATGATACAAGAAATTAAAAATAATTTATTTGAAATCACTTGAATCAATGTTAAGTTTGAGATATAATGAATCAATCACACAAGGTTGATTATTTCAAATTTTAAGAGGTGTGTGATATTCAAAATATCAAGAATTTCAGATGATTTCAAACAAACTAATTTCAATCACGATAATCATGAATAAAGATGAAATTCTAGATGTATCACTGATTCAAACCAAATATTTTTCAAGTCAGAAATAATCAAGCCAATCTAAAAATTAATGAGATTATCACAACTGAGAAGTAACAGTGCTGTAATGAGTATAATACTTTAAGTGTTTCCAAAATGAATTGGAAGGGACTCAAAACAGTATAAGTGTGTGAAATTTCATTAATTATTCAGATCTTCAAAAAATTTAGAACAGTGTTCAAGATATGATATGAATGCATCAACACTGTTATGAATTCAAAAAAATCAGAAAATAAACTTCAAAACAATTGCAGATATATACAAGTTCAAATTCAGGATATGGAAATGATTAACACATGATGATTTTATACAAGTAAGGCAAATTTCCAGAAAATCATTAATTCTGCAACTGGAAGTTTAAGAAGTACAGACAAAGAAGAATATGGCGGTGTCAAATAAAAAAACAAAAAAGAACGAGATAGAGGAAGGAATAAAAACAGAAAATAAAAAACAAACAAAGAGAATATACAAAGGTGAGTTTAGAGATCATACTAAAATCTAATGTAAAGCAGAATCTCTAACTCAACAGATGTGGCTAAGGAACTGTGAATGATTCTGTGATATGAAGCAGTTTGAATCCGTTTCTCTTTTCAGCACAGTTGTTCCTCAGCCTCCTTTGGTACCTAATGATTGAGATGATCAAGTGGTCGAACAAAATTAGTAAAACCACTCAAAGTTGTATTCATTTGTTTTGGTACCCAAAACTGTTTATATAACAAACCATCAGAATAAACCTTTGTACCCTTCGGGACCCAAATCTGTTTGAATTTAATTGAAGTCGTTTTATTTTTATTTGGGATCCAAGATTGTTTAAATGGTTTGTTATAAAACAAATTCACATTATGTTTTTGATTCAACAAACCTCCAAGATTATCAAAGTTTGAATTTTCAAGTTGATTCTTTCCAAAGCCAAGACCATATTTGTTTTTAGAAGAAAATTGATTTTTCAACAACATATTCAAAGATTTTTCACCATTAGAAAAATTTTTCAAAGTTGTTTCAAGTTGTTGAATTTTAAATATAAGATCACCATTTTCTTTTGTTAAATCTGAACAACGACTTTCAGTGATCTTATTCCTTTCATAATCCGTTTTCAAAAACAAGTTTTCATCTTTAAGAAATTTAATTTTGGCTTGAGATTCCGAGATTTCAAATTCAAATCGTTTTTGTTTTTCAGACTCAAAATTCCTGGACTTTTCAATCTCATTTTCAAGTTCTTTCAAAATCAAGTTACTTTTCACCAAATTTTCATTTTCAGCAATTTCAAGTTTGGAATTTACGTCAGTCTTAAAAACTTCAAATTCCTTTTGTAGAAGATTGTTCAAATTTGATAACTCAATCTTGTTCTCTTTTAAGATCAGAATTTCATTTTCAAATTTTTGAATATTTTTATTGAGACGAACAAGATTGATTTTCAATTTCAAACAATTTTTACAATCAGAATTTGAAAGGTTTTTAAAATATTCAAGTTGTGATTCCAAATTATCAATTCTGCTGGTCAACTCAGAGTTCTTAGATTTCAAAGATTTGTTTTTAGATTTGAGTTTATCAACAGATTTAGTCAAATCAACGCACATATAAACTAAATCTTCGTATGAGAAATTTTCTGTTTCAGCATCTGTTGATTCTCCATTATCTGATTCATCTGAATTTTCATTTGTAAATCTTGTTAAGCAGAACTCTGAATCTGATTTGACTTTATCGGGTTTTGAGCTGTGGTTGTCAGATTTTCCATACTTCGTATTGAGAGTATCCCAGATTTCCTGTGCAGATAAACAATGACAGATAAGATTAAACTGTTCAGTATTAAGATAATCAAATATGATTTTCATAGCACGAGTATTGAAATTAATATCTACACTATCAAACCCATTGATAATAACATCCCAACATTTAATATTAACAGATTTTAAATAAAATTCCATTTTGGATTTCCAGTTAAAAAAATCTGTTCCATCAAAAACATTTGGAGATGAACTGGAATGACTCTCTATCGGTTGACAACTACGATGACCCATGACTCTAGAGTTAGTGAAATAACCTGCTCTGATACCACTTGTTGGATCTAGAATAACCCTAGAGGGGGGGTGAATAGGGTTTTTCACAGTTTTTTACTGAATTTAAAACTTAACGAGATATATAATAATAAACTGATCACAGAAAATAGCAGAAACTGAAATGCTGAAAGTAAATCACACACAGATATACCCAGCTTCGGCAAAACCCTGCCTACTGCTGCATTTCTAAGGTTTCTACTAGGTGATAGAACAGTTCCCGCATACAAGACCATGTACACTCGCAAACCCCTGCTCCTATTCTAACCCTACGCTCAAAACCGTAGACTGGCCAATATCCCCTTGACCAGATTTCCCTTGATTACAACTCGTAACCAATATCCTAGATTTTACAGAATTCTAGAATTGTCAGTTAACCCCTAACTGAAACTCCCCAGAGTTTTACAGACTCTATCAACTGTTCAGAATTGTTTACAAAAGAATTTAAGAACAAAACAAAACAAAATGAAAATTAAAACAAAAGAACCCCTTAGGTGTTAAATTAAAAGGGGTCATCCCCTTATCCATTTAAGACATGGCCGGCCCATAATTCATTTTTCTTTCACCCGATCTCTTTGCTTTGTAAAAAAAAAGAATGGCGGCGGCTTAGGCGATTGCTAGGGTTTCTGAAATCGATTCCCAAATCAAAATCGATGCTTCTGGAAATTTGATCTCTGATGGCTCTTGTCTTTGTAGCTTGCGTGCTGATGTCGATTTGCTGGAGTTCTCACTTGAACGAAACCCTAAAAATTGTGAGTAATTCGGATTTTATTGTTTGCTTTGATTTTGTGGGTTTTCGATGTCTGCCTGTGATGAAGTGGGTGTAAATATATAGGATTTAAAATCCTTATAATACTCTGATTTCACATGAAATTGACTTGGCTCTGATTGCGTGTGTATTCCTCTTTTGACTTCTCGGCTTGAAATTGACTCATGAATTTATGGTGAAAACTTGATGACCTTGGTTGTGAATTTGTTCCTGAATTGCGTTTTCCTCTTTTGGCATACCCGATTTGAAAAAGAATTTATGCTTTCCCCTTTGTTATACGACTTGAATGATTTTTTTTTTTTACTTTCTTTTAGTCCTTGCGTGATGTTGTTGTTGCCGTGATTCTTGCCATGCTTATAGAACAGGAAATCAATTTTGTTGCCCAAAACTGAAATTAAATCGGCTTGATTGATTGTGGCAATTCTGGATAATTGTTGAACTTTTTCCATATTTAACTTTCTGCAAATTAAACCCTTGCCAACCATTTCTGAGTATTTTGAAATGCAGAAAATATTTCATTGCCAAAAATGATTATTGCCAAAAATCAAGAATCCTGATCTCTAAAATAAATCTGTGTATTTATGAATTTTAAAACTTGCCTTAAAAACTGTTTCTGGAAAATGTGGAATTCTGAAATCATTTTAAAAATTGTTCATCCTTTCAAAACTGAAAACCGAATTGCAAAAACTGTTTTGCAAAAAAAAAACACTACCTGCACCATATTGTTCATGCTCTTGTTGCTGCTATGCCACCATTGCTGTTTCTTTGAATAAATCTGGATATCTGATTATGGTCTTCCTTTTTCATACTTGTTGCACTCATGAATTCTGAAACTGCTTTTGCACCATTTACTTGAGTTTGATGGCTCCACCATGCTTGACCACTTTTAGCCACTACTTGTACACATGCTGCATACACACACTGGCTTGTGCTTGAGCACTTGTTTGTGAGCTGTTTTGACTATGTCTCGACCATTTTTATGTCAGTAGAAAAACTGTTGCCTGATCCTGAACATCACTTTGTTGCTCGGCCATACTGTTTTGTGTATTGCACCATGCTACTTTGTTGCTGTGTACTTGAGTTCCACTATGCACATATGACACTGCCATACTGTTATATCACTTGTCGTTGATGCTGCACCATGAATTCTGCCGTGATCCATTGTTCTTGAGTATGACACTGGACGCTACAGTTTTGTATTTGTGCTCAATCTTGTATGATTATTACTGAGCTGATTTGCATGAACTATTTGTACACGTGTTCCTTGCTTTATGTTAGCTTCCATTCCGTTTCGTTTTGATGTACAACAATTAGAACTTGATGAACTGGATTCAAGTTGTATTCCTTTGCAACCAAAAAAACTGAACTGATTTTCCATAGTAACACATGCTTTGTCACAAGTCTTCTACATACATGAGCTTGAATATGTCATTTCCAGATTGCATGAAGCATGAATACATTTGTATCACCATGAATTACTGAGCCACTTGAAATATGCTGTGCACACCCATTTCCATACTGGCTTGACCTTGTTTATTTGTACTTGCTGAGCTGTTTTGACATGCTTTCACTATGGCTTGTACTTTGACTTTGCATCTCGACCATTTGTAGCTGCTTATCACATGATTTGAAATTCTTGGCTCGACGCTTTGGCTTTGTATGTTTGTTGACTTTGGCACCATGTTGACTTTGCTGATTTTTTGAAAAACTTGCATGTTGACTTTTGAGCTTCTGGCTTTGACTTTTCTTGTGTCAATTTTGACCATGCTTTTTGACATTTTGTATAAGTTATATCAGCAGACTAGTCACACTATGTTGAGGCTGATCAAAAATCAGCAAACTAGTGTGATTATGTCGAGGCTGATCAAATCAGATTGAGTCAGAAAAATGATGAGAAACACACCGAAATTCTGAGGCAAATAAATTTTAAAAAAAAAAAAAATTATATTTGCA
Organism: Allium sativum; assembly: GCA_030737875.1. Taxonomy (NCBI): domain Eukaryota; kingdom Viridiplantae; phylum Streptophyta; class Magnoliopsida; order Asparagales; family Amaryllidaceae; genus Allium; species Allium sativum. The sequence continues at coordinate 248,325,961 of CM060919.1, forward strand.
TGTATTCTATTTCATTTCTATTGCAGTGTACTGTGTGTGTGTTTCTGTGAATGACAGGTATGAAGACGATGACTGGACTGACAGTGAAGTGCTGTGAAGACTGAAGACTGAAGACAGAAGATTAAGAGATAGTGTCTGTGAAAGTAAATGTATCAGTGACTGTATATGGATATGAAAATGTAAAGACAGTGATTGCATATAAAAATGAGATGTATAGACAGTGTTATATTGAGGAGCTGTGTAACAACAGAATTGTACTTATGTTTGTAAACAAGTTTCTTTGAAATAAAATATTATTTTATTGTTGTCAAACAAGCTTGTCTATCATATTCAGTTTATTTATAAGTACAGTATCATGTGTAATATTTGTGAGTGTGTACAAATAGTGGAGTCATATAATTTGTACTGTTTGAATGTTGAAATATAATATTATATTTAAATAAAATACTCTGTTAATATTTGAACTTCTGTACAGTAGTATTTCATTTAAATATAAATATTATATTCCTGTCTGTAATGTGTGATATAACAGTACAATAACAAACACATTAGAAATAATATTTATTTGGTTGTTATCATCAAACAAAAATCATATAATTGTGTATACAACACCGTTATATACAACAATATCTGATAGGCGCTTCATTTTATGATCCTAAGCTCTAGTGTGGGAGCTCACTGATTCATCGATTGACTATTGAATGTGTCTTGCAATTCTAGTTGGTCTTGTTCTTCACCCATGGCATTTTCACCACTTTGATTGAGTTGACATACGACAGTCGAGTCATGAACTATTTTTCGTTTTCGTTAATGTTGAATGTATTGTGTGGACAAATGTGGAGTTGTTCATTCTATAAAATATTGGATTGGACAATAGAACCGGAATCGTTAGACTTTTTAATTTGATTTGAAATTTGCATTTATGCTACGCAAGTATCTATTTGATCATCTCAAACTAAGTGAATTGTAACAACCCGAAAAATCAGAACCAATTTAAATTTTTTATTTTGGCCATTTTAATGAATTTTGAATATTTAAAATGATTTATTTTAAATAATAAAAACTAGAAATTTATTTTGAATAGAATTAGAACGTATAAATTTATTTAACTCGAAATTAGAATATAAATATTTAATTTAATTATAAAACGAATTGAAAATGGCGCGGTAGTTTGAAAATTCGATTTCAATTTTCAAATGAATGTACAGGATTCCAAATAAACCGGATTTTAGTGAAACCAAAAATATTTGAAGCTGTTTAAAAATATCTTTCCAACGAATGTGAAAATTTGAAATTTCACAGCGGGAATAAAAGTTATGTCCAGTTGAAAATTCAGAATAGTTGCTATGGAAATATAGCTCTTAAAAATAACGATTTTGCAAACGACCTCCGATTTCGATGAAACCACTTTTGTTGGATCTGGAATGTAAAATTATTGCTTGATTCCAATTTTCATAATTTTTGGAATCAATATGTGAGCGTGGCGGATTTAAACGTGTTTGGTCAATTCAGTTTGAATTTAATCGACCGGAAAATGACCGTTTTTCAAACGGTCTCCAAATTCGACGAAACTAGTTTTGTGTGGACCGTCTCGTCAAAACATAGCTAGATTTATTTTTTCGGAATTTTTGGAGTCAGTATGTGGCCCCGGTAAATTAAAATATGTGTATTGATTTATATTTTAAATTTAACGGAAATTGTTCGTAAAAGCCGAATTGGGTTACGGAACATATCCCATTGTGTTCGGAATGGGGGTAGTTAGCTAGGAGCGACAGTCATTGGGTTCGATTTGCAGGCTGAACGAAAAGTAACTTTATGGAATTTAAAATAATTAAATATATAAAATTATAATATCTCTCTCTCACTCTCTCTCCTCACATAATAGTCAGCGGTTTTAAAATAAAAAAGAGAAAGAAAAAAGGGGGGTTCCTACGATCGCACGACTGCCGCCATCCTCCAGGCGCGCACCACCGCCTCCATTCCCCACGGCATCGCCATCGCCACCCTCCCTTCTCCTCACGTCACCTCTTCTCTCTCCACCCCCCCTAAATCAATTCGAACCCGAACCACACCCCCCTGAGACCCAAAACCCGTCGCCGCCCACTGCCTCCGCCGCCAGAGGTTGAGACACCCCCCCCCCCCCGACTGACACGAGCACCCCCTCTGGAAACAAAGAAAAAACTATGAGTTTTTATATTTTTCCCCTTTGTTTTCTGAATTTATTTAAAATGATATGCATTGTTTTTCAAATCGGTTTTTTTATTATATGCATTGTTTTTTTTTCAAATAAAATTTTATTTATATTAAAAACATATTTTAAAATCAGTTTTTATTTATATAAAACATAGTTTAAAAATCAATTTTTATATATAGTAGTGTTATAAAAAGATTAGATTTTTGAAATAATAAAATGTAAAAAGACTAGATTTTTAATTTAAAAAGATTTGATTTTTATTTTAAAAAGATTTGATTTTTAATTTGAAAAGCTTTGATTTTTATATACGAAAAGCTTTGTTTTTTTTTTATTGGAAAAGATGAGATTTTTATTCATATAAAAATATGATTTTTTCGAGTCCCGACCTCTTCACATATGTGAGGGAAAGGCTGCGTGCACTAATCGACCACCCCTAGAGCCCGGAAAGTCGTGAGAACAGTACTAGATGAGAGACTGTCTGGGAAGTCCTCTCGCTTGAGTACGGGAGCCTTTGGCACTAGGTATCCACCTTTATAAAAATATGATTTTTAGTCAAGTAAAAATATAGTTTTCAGCGTTGTAAAAAATAGATTTTTATTTTGTTTAAGTAGCGATAAAAATTCAATTTTTATATATATGATAGCCAAATAAAAATATGATTTTTGTATAGAAAGTGAACAAATAAAAATATGATTTTTATAATATAAACATCGTTCTAAAAATGTGATCTTTATAATGTAAACATCGTTATAAAAGGAGTTTTTTAATATAAAAATCGTGTGAAACAGATGGCGATGGAACCGGCAGGAACCAAATCCAAATCCGAACCGTTCAGAAATAAAGAATGGAGGACTGGATCCCAAATGTGAGAACTTCTCACTTTAATTTTATTTTCTAGTTAAAATATATACCAGGATGCAGACGGTGCTTAGCAGCACCCGACACCGTCGTCCACAGACCATGTACGACTTGTTTGATTGTGATGTGTTGAGAAAATTGATTGTGATTGTGATGTGGAATGGAATATAAAATAGTTATGTGTTGAAAATAATATTCATGTTTTGAATAAAATATTTTATAGTTAAAAATATAATTTTTAACGTGTGTATGAATAAAATAAATATTCATTTACCAATCAGACGATTTGTTTATGTACACCCATTTGACTTATATGGATTGGGACGATAAATTTTACACATCGCCCAACTGCACAAATAAAATCTGTGTTTGTTGATTGAAACCCCACACGGGTGTTGGGATGATATTTGACGTACATTAATCCCAATTGTTTAGTGGTATGTCGATCGTTTGGTTGACAGACTTTGTAAGCGTGAATTATTTATATCTAATGCTTATGCAGTTGGGTAGTGCACTCTGGATGAAGGTTGATTGTTTATCATTGTTGTTATGTACATGTGTGGTATGAAATCCATATAAATCACATTATATGGTAATTGACAGTGTCTGATTCCAGTTCAGAAAAAAGGAATATTTTAAAATAACTATTTTGTAAAGGATTAAAAGCTGACTTTGATGTCCGAATTTGGAAGGACACTAAATTATTGAAATATATAAAGCCGTGTTGATTAGATGTGCCCCATTTTGACGCGAACGATATTTATATCGATTTTATTCAATTTTAAAATGAATATAAAAAAGGAATTGATTTCAAATTCTAATGTTTTGAAAATATTATCATTTATATAATAATGATATGGAATATTCAATTTTGATTTAAAATTGAATATGAAGTTGAAATCGTTTTCAAAACGAATTTAAAATGATTTATAAAATACATTTGAATTGAAATCGACAAAATATAATATATATATATATATATATATATATTATATTAAATGGCCTGAATAGAATGCGCCGTGCTGCGACCATTCGCGAATTTCGACCATTGACTTCGAATTGACGTTACGGGAGATCCGAGCGTCGGATTCCAACGAATATAAGAAATTTGAAATCTAACGGTTGGATTTGGAATTATGTCCAAATCAAATTTGGAAAAGGTCGTTGTAAGTGCAGTTCGATGACCGTTTTTGGAAATCCAGTGTATAGGCCTTAATAAAATTATTAAAAAAATCGATAATTTGTGTAAAATCTAATAAATGATTTGGAAAGAATTGGAATGAAAAATTCCATATTTGAAAAGATAAAAATATATTTTTATCGAAATGAACTAGTTATGAACTAGATTTGAAATTCAATAATTTTTAAAATAAATAAATTGGATTTGTGAATGGTTTTAATATAACCAGAAATTTCCGATATAAGAATTAAAACGGATTTGAATCGAAAGTATCTTCGGAATATTTTGATATTGGATTCCATGATTATACGGATATTGTGGAGGAATTTGGAAGATATATATATACATATATATATATATATATATATATATATATCGTTATTCCAATACGATATTTGTTGGTTTCAGAATTTGATATTGAATATATGCCGATATATTTTCTATTCAGAGCCTTGTATTTAATATCAAATGGGATTTTGGGTTGGTCGTGAACGGTGTCTTCACTAACACTGTTCTTAAACCCAGTTGAGAAAAAATTAAATCTTTTTATTAAGATTTAATGAAGTTTACCAATTAATTAATATTTAATTGGAATTGAATTTTAGGTTTGTCGTGAATGGTATCTTTAAAAATGTTGTTCTTAAACCCAATGGAGTTAAGAAAATTAGAAACTAACTGGAGATTAGCTAAGTTGAATGGTTTCCTGGGTATTGATCTGATGTTGGTTTCAGCCTTCGGGATTAATACTTAGGGAATTTTTCTCTTACTAATTTACGGTTAGAGACTGATGGAATGGTGTCTTCAGTAACACTGTTCTTAAATCCCGTGTGAAAAGAATAAATCTTTTAATTAAGATTATTAAAATTTCCAGTTATATTTAGTAATTGAAATAAAATGGAATGTGATTTTGGGTTTATCGTGAACCATGTTTTAAATGACATTGGTTCTTTAACCCAGTTAAAGATAATATTAATTTCTTAGCTTTGAATAATCATTAATATTGATTTTTGGAAAGATTAAATCTAAATGGAGTTTTAATGAATCTTTGATTAAATTGAAAAGTGAATGTGATAATTAAAATTATCAATTCAAGAAAATGATCGAAAATGGAGTATCACCAGTTTTGCCCCAAGCGATAGTTAAATCTTTAACTAGATTTGAACATGAAATGGTAATTAATATTTACCGATAACACCGTGGTGTTAGATATGGAGTATTACCAGTTTTGCTCCATGGAATGAAAAGGTTGGGATTGGGAAATAAAATAAATGATTACTTCGATATAGTTCGCTAATCCCGACTAGTTTGGAAAACCTTAATATGGTTTGATATCCAAAGGAAGATTAAAGAATAAATTTAAAAGAATTTATCTTTGATAAAATTAATGGGAACCTATTCCCTAATGATGTGAATATTTGAATAAAAGAATTTTCTGGGTTTCAATGTGGCGTATGTTGTGTTTTTATAACACTTGTTTATTATATATGCGGGTTGTTTGGAAAGGCCGGGTTTATACCCATTCTGAATAACTGATTCGACGATAAGTCGACGATGAAGACGGTGGTTGAAGACCGGAGGTCTTCACATCATTTGGATGATTACTGATATCTTGATTAGGCTGCACACCCCAAACGAGGTAATACGTGATGATCGTCCAGACGTAATTGGAGATCGGCCGGATATGTGAGGGCATCTCTCCTGTATTGGACATATGGGACGAGGAATAAGGTGCCTCCGGTTTCATTCAGACCCAGAACGAACTTGTAAATGGATGTGTGTCTGACATTGGATTTTATTCGGTGTTGATTGATTTCTATTAAATATATATATGTTTGGCGGCGGAGAATTTGTTCTTTTGCTTAACGCCTTCTCTAAGACGTACGAGCTCAGAGGTTATATATCGATAGATATCAGTCGCATGGCATGAATGGCCTGTGTGGCATGCTGAGATGCAAATGATCAAGGCTTCTGTTGAAAAGCAGAGTCTTGTGGTTGATGATCAAAGCATGGCTTTAATATAGCATAGCTTTGTGTATAGCGTTAATTCGCAAGCCTCACACCTCGGTATGAGTCAAAAACAGGATCGAACCGTTGGGAGAACATGATGTTTCTTTCTAGCTATGGGTGGTGGCAGGGTTTTGCAATCCCTGACATTTTTATATTTTTACCTATGCGGTTGTTGGATTGCGAGGCGCCTTGGATATATTGGTCTCTACGGAGCCGATGGATATAGGTCCAATAGGACCGGGAAACGGGTGTTCAGGAATTGCCAATCCTCAAACGTAAGGAAGGACCGGCCCAACCGATCCAAGGGTTCACAACAGGGGATCCTGAGGTATTTACTAGAGTGTCTTGAATCGGAGATGAGCCATCCCTGGCCTCGGCTCATGACGAAAATCCAATTTCCAATACGTGACATTTCGGTTTTGATTGTAGAGCTTAGTATTGGCGACATGATATATGGTACCCATGCCGTCTATGATTGATACTTTTATATTTGAAGTTGTTTTACACTATACACTTATAATAACATCAAATGATTTGTTTTAAACGTACCAAGCATGTTTGGCTATTATAAGGGAAACCCTATCCTCCGGCTTGTGTTGCATTGTGTGAAGGGACCCGGGTCTTATAATAGCTTCATTTTTTCAAAAAGCATTGCGCTGTTTATCCTATGCACTAGTATTCTTGGGAGGAAACCCGTCCCGTGTTATACGGCGTGGTCCCTTGAATTACTCTCTTTTAAAGTAAAGTTTTAAATAACTGTTTTAGTTCTCACACCAGTCACATGATTGACCTGGAGTTTATTGTTTTAACCTAAACTCTGGGTGCCGCTATTTTCCACACTGGAAGAGCAAGTAGTTTGAATTTAATCGACTGGAAAATGACCTTTTTTCAAACGGTCTCCAAATTCAACGAAATTATTTTTGTTAGAACCATCTCGTCAAAACATAGCCAGATTTATTTTTTTGGAATTTTTGGAGTCAGTATGTGGCCCCGGTAAATTAAAATGTGTGTTTGAATTTAAAATATATTGATTTATATTTTAAATTTAACGGAAACTGTTCGTAACAGCCAAATTGGGTTACGAAACATATCTCATTGTGTTCGGAATGGGGGTAGTTAGCTAGGGGCGACAGTCGTTGAGTTCGATTTGGAGGCCGAACGAAAAAGTAACTTTATGGAATTTAAAATAATTAAATATATAAATTTATAATATCTCTCTCTCACTCTCTCTCCTCTCATAATAGTCAGCGGTTTTAAAATAAAAAGAAAAAAGAAAAAGGGGGGCTCCGATGATCGCACGACTGCTGCCACACTCCAGGCGCGCACCGCCGCCTCCATCCCTCACGGCGCCGCCATCGCCACCCCCCTTTCCTTACGTCGCCTCTTCTCTCTCCACCCCCCCCCCCAAATCAATTCGAACCCGAACCACACCCCCCCCCCCCCCCCGAGACCCAAAACCCGCCGCTGCCACCAATGTGGGCCTCCGCCCACTGCCTTCGCCGCTAGAGGTCGAGCCACACCCCCCTGCGACTGACGCGAGCACCCCCTCTGGAAACAAAGAAAAAACCGTGAGTTTTTATATTTTTTCCCCTTTCTTTTCTGATTTTATTTAAAATGATATGCATTGTTTTTCAAATCAGATTTTTTTTTATTATATGCATTGTTTGTTCTTTCAAATAAGACTTTATTTATATTAAAAACATATTTTAAAATCAGTTTTGATTTATATAAAACATAGTTTGAAAATCAATTTATATATATAGTAGCGTTATAAAAAGATTAGATTTTGAAATAATAAAATGTAAAAATATTTGATTTCTAATTTAAAAAGATTTGATTTTTAATTTAAAAAGATTTGATTTTTATTTTAAAAAGATTTGATTTTTAATTTGAAAATCTTTGATTTTTATATATGAAAAGCTTTGTTTCTTTTAATTGGAAAAGATGAGATTTTTATTCATATAAAAATATGATTTTTAGTCGAGTAAAAATATAATTTTTAGCGTTGTAAAAATTAGATTTTTATTTTGTTTAAGTAGCGATAAAAATTCGATTTATATATATATGATAGCCAAATAAAAATATGATTTTTATATAGAAAGTGAAAAAATAAAAATATGATTTTTACAATATAAACATCGTTTTAAAAATATGATCTTTATAATGTAAACAATGTTATAAAAAGGTGATTTAATATAAAAATCGTGTGAAACAGATAGCGATGGAACCGACAGGAACCAAATCCAAATCCGAACCGTTCAGAAATAAAGAATGGAGAAGTGGATCCCAAATGTGAAAACTTCTCACTTTAATTTTATTTTCTAGTTAAAATATATACTAGGATGCAAATGGTGCTTAGCAGCACCCGACACCGTCGTCCATCAGACCATGGACGACTTGTTTGATTATGATGTGTTATGAAAATTGATTGTGATAGTGATGTGGAATGGAATATAAAATAGTCATGTGTTGAAAATAATATTCATGTTTTGAATAAAATATTTTATAGTTAAAAATATAATATTTAACGTGTATATGAATAAAATAAATATTCATTTACAAATCGGACGATTTGTTTATGTACACTCATTTGACTGATATGTATTGGGACGATAAATTTTACACATCGCCCAACTGCACAAATAAAATTTGTGTTTGTTGATTGAAACGCCACACGGGTGTTGGGATGATATTTGACGTACATTAATCCCAATTGTTCAGTGGTATGTCGATCGTTTGGTTGACAGACTGTGTAAGCGTGAATTATTTATATTTAATGCTTATGCAGTTGGCTAGTGCACTCTGGATGATGGTTGTTTGTTTATCATTGTTGTTATGTACATGTGTGGTATGAAATCCATATAAATCACATTATATGGTAATTGACTTTGTTTGTTTCCAGTTCAGAAAGAAGTAATATTTTAAAATAACGAATATTTTAAAATAATGAATATTTTAAAATAATATTCTGTAAAGGATTAAAAGCTGACTTTGATGTCCGATTTTGGATGGACACGAAATTATTGAAATATATAAAGCCGTGTTGATTAGATGTACGCCATTTTGACGCGAACGATATTTATATCGATTTTATTCATTTTTGAAATAAATATTAAAAAGGAATTTATTTCAAAATCTAATGTTTTGAAAATATTATCATTTATATATTAATGATATGTAATATTCAATTTTGATTTAAAATTGAATATGAAGTTGAAATCGTCTTCAAAACGAATTTAAAACGATTTATAAAATACGTTTTGAATTGAAATCGACGAAATATATATAATATTATATATATATATATTAAATGGCCTGAATAGAACGCACCGCGCTGCGACCATTCGTTAATTTTGACCATTGACTTCGAATTGACGTTACGGGAGATCCAACCGTCGAATTCTCCTAAAATCAAAACCGTTGGGTTCGTATCGAAAAGTGCATTCCAAGAATATAAGAAATTTGAAATCTAACGGTTGGATTTAGAATTATGTCCAAATCAAATTTGGAAAAGGTCGTTGTAAGTGTAGTTCGATGACCGTTTATGGAAATCGACTGTGCGGGCCTTAATAAAATTATTAAAAATATCGATAATTTGTGTAAAATCATAATAAACGATTTGGAAAGAATTGGGATGAAAATTTCCATATTTGAAAAGATAAAAATATATTTTAATCGAAATGAACTAGTTATGAACTAGATTTGAAATCCAATAATTTTTAAAATAAATAAATTGGATTTATGAATGGTTTTAATATAACTAGAAATTTCCAATATAAGAATTGGAATGGATTTGAATCGAAAGTATCTTCGGAATATTTCGATATTGGATTCCGTGATTATACGGATATTGTAGAGGAATTTGGAAGATATATATATCGTTATTCCAATACGATATTTGTTAGTTTCAGAATTTGATATTGAATATAAGCGATATATTTTCTATTCATTGCCTTGTATTTAATATCAAATGGGATTTGGATTGGTCGTGAACGGTGTCTTCACTAATACTGTTTTTAAACCCAGTTGAGAAAAGATTAAATCTTTTTATTAAGATTTAATGAAATTTACCAATTAATTAGTATTTAATTGGAATTTAATGGAATTGAATTTTAGGTTTGTCATGAATGGTGTCTTTAAAAATGTTGTTCTTAAACCCAATGGAGTTAAGAAAATTAGAAACTAACTGGAGATTAGCTAAGTTGAATGGTTTCCTGGGTATTGATCTGATGTTGGTTTCGGCCTTTGGGATTAATACTTAGGGAATTGTTCTCTTACTAATTTATGGTTAGAGACTGATGGAATGGTGTCTTCAGTAACACTGTTCTTAAACCCCGTGTGAAAAGAATAAATCTTTTAATTAAGATTATTAGAATTTCCAGTTATATTTAGTAATTGGAATAAAATAGAATGTGATTTTGGGTTTATCGTGAACCGTGTTTTAAATGACATTGGTTCTTTAACCCAGTTAAAGATAAGATTAATTTCTTAGCTTTGAATAATCATTAATATTGATTTTTGGGAAGATTAAAACTAAATGGAGTTTTAATGAATCTTTGATTAGACTGAAAAGTGAATTTGATAATTAAAATTATCAATTCAAGAAAATGATCGAAAATGGAGTATCACCAGTTTGCTCCAAGCGATAGTTAAATCTTTAACTAGATTTGAACGTGAAATGGTAATTAATATTTACTGATAACACCGTGGTGTTAGATATGGAGTATTACCAGTTTTGCTCCATGAGATGAATAGGTTGGGTTTGGGAAATAAAACAAATGATTACTTCGGTGTAGTTCGCTAATCCCGACTAGTTTGGAAAACTTTAATATGGTTTCATATCCAAAGGAAGATTAAAGAATAAATTTAAAAGAATTTATCTTTGATAAAATTAATGGGAACCTATTCCCTAATGATGTGAATATTTGAATAAAAGAATATTCTGAATTGGAATGAGGCGTATGTTGTGTTTTTATAACACTTGTTTATTATATACGCGGGTTGTTCGGAAAGGTCGGGTTTATACCCATTCTGAATTACTGATTCGACGATAAGTCGACGATGAAGACGGTGGTTGAAGACTGGAGGTATTCACATCGTTTGGATGATTACTGATGTCTTGATTGGGCTGTATATCCAAAACGAAGCAATAAGTGATGATTGTCCAGACGTACTTGGAGATCGATCGGATATGCGAGGAGCTCTCTCCTGTATTGGACATATGAGACGAGGAATAAGGTGCCTCCGGTTTCGTTCAGACCCAGAACGAACTTGTAAATGGATGTGTGTCTGACATTAGATTTTATTCTGTGTTGATTGATTTCTATTAAATATATATCTATTTGGCGGCGGAGAATTTATTTTCTTGCTTAATGCCCTTCGCTGAGACGTACGAGCTCAGAGGTTATATATCGATAGATATCAATTGCATGGCATGAATTGCCTGTGTGGCATGCTGAGATGCAAATGATCAAGGCTTCTGTTGAAAAGCAGAGTCTTGTGGTTGATGATCAAAGCACGGCTTTAATATAGCATAGCTTTGTGTATAGCGTTAATTCGCGAGCCTCACACCTTGATATGAGTCAAAAACGGGATCAGACCGTTGGGAGAATATGACGTTTCTTTCTAGCTGTGGATGATGTCAGGGTTTTGCAAGCCCTGACATTTTTATATTTTTACCTATATGGTTGTTGGATTGCGAGGCGCCTCGGATATATCGGTCTCTACGGAACCGATGGATATAGGTCTGATAGAACCGGGAAACGTGTGTTCAGGAATTGTCAATCCTCAAACGTAAGGGAGGACCGGCCCAACCGATCCAAGGGTTCACTGCGGGGGATCCTGAGGCATTTGCTAGAGTGTCTTGAATCGGAGAGGAGTCATCCCTGGCCTCGACTCCTGACGGAAATCCAATTTCCAATACGTGACATTTCGGTTTTGATTGTAGAGCCTAGTATTGGCGACATGATATATGGTACCCATGTTGTCTATGATTGATACTTTTATATTTGAAATTGTTTTATACACTATACACTTATAATAACATCAAATGATTTGTTTTAAAAGTACCAAGCATGTTTGGCTATTACAAGGGAAAACCCTATCCTCCGGCTTGCGTTGCATTGTGTGATGGGACCTGGGTCTTATAATAGCTTCATTTTTATAAAAAGCATTGCGTTGTTTATCCTATGCACTAGTATTCTTGGGAGGAAACTCGTTCCGTGTTATACGGCGTGGTCCCTTGATTTACTCTCTTTTAAAGTAAAGTTTTAAATAACTATTTTAGTTTTCACACCAGTCACATGACTGACTTGGAGTTTATTGTTTTAACATAAACTCTGGGTGTCGCTATTTTCCACACGGGCAGAGCTACTAGTATTGGTTCTGCAGATTTATATTCATAGGATCCTGGTTTACAGCTGGAACGATATTCGGAAAGCTCTGTATCCGTTTATCTATTTCAGTTGTGTTTTGTATTATTTTCCGCTGCTATGTGATGTATTTTAATCTCTGACATTTTACAATGTATATTATTTGTTCATACTCTGTATATTCTTGTACTCGGATGTAAATTATTGTAATAAGCAATGAAACGTTCTTCTGTTTGTGTTCTGATTTGTCGTGTTCTCAATTCAATCCGGGCTTTCCTTTACGGGGAAGTTTGGGTGTTACATGAATGCTCACATTATCTTTGACTAAAACTGTTGTTAGAGAAACCCTATCACAAAAACAATTGGCAATATATATGGTGTACTTTTAATATTTATACAAAATTTATTTTATAAATTCTCCAATGTGGGAGTTGTCTCAACACGCTCTCGCACGTGTAGCATATCCAAAGCTTTACATGTGGATCTAATTGGGTGACGTAGACAAGTGTGGCAGTTATGTGCACACGAATTAAACCCGGCTCCGATACCATGTTAGAGAACCTCAGATTATCACAAAACCAATTGACAATGTGAGGGGAGAACTCTTAATATTTATATAAAATTTATTTTTATAAATTCTCCGATGTGGGACTTGTCTCAACAACTGTACATTATAGAAATACTTCAGCATTTAGATCATTCATATTTTGAGAAGCATCCACCTCCATATGTGAATTGCCTGATTATGTATTGTTATCATTGATAGGAACTCACACTTTGCTAAATTGGCAAGTGTTTTCCAAGTGTCCAAAACTCTGACCATTTTGATATTTAATTAGTTTTCATTCCTATTCAACGTCTTGTATGAAAAACTTGACATTTTCATCAAGAATGGGGATTTCCTTATGGTAGAAAATGTGTTAAAAACTTACCGTAATACTCGAGCATACGAAATTTTACGATTCCTTCTGTCATCCTATGTACTTTTATTGGGGTTTCCAATGGTACGGCAATTCGACTAGTACCATTTTACGGCTCGATAGTCTAGATAAAAATTAGACAGTTGAATCTAGATATGAATCGGTAGTAAAAACATCTTTGCTTAAATGCATATCTGAAGCCCATTATTTAATCATAAGAAGTTTTTATCATAGAAGTATGGACTACTCTCTAGAATCTTATCACAGTGGTTTTTAAAATCAAAATTTCATAACACAAAAGCCATTTTATTTGGAATAAGTGGTGAAATTCTCAAATGATTTTCATACTTTATGGATATGAGTCTTGAAAAATATAGAATACGGTTTTAAACGGGTATTGTTAATGCCACTCCAAAAACGGATAAGGGGGAATCATATTTTATTTTCACTCCATTAAAAATTAAATTGTTAATGAGGGCTAAACACAATGGAAAAATAAATAAAAGAACTTGATTTTCACCCTCCATTCAAATACACAAAATACAACAAAAATCGATAACAACATACCGAAATTCAGTACAAAGTTTGGAAATAACACGCCGAAAATAGATTAACTGAAGAAAAAAAATTCTACATAATCGACGATAGTACGTCGGAAAACACGATTTTACTCGGTGGCTTACCGCCGACTTTGTTTTATTATCGTGACCTGATGCATTCACTAAATTCGGCGAGTACATGCCGTTTGAATTATTTAACTTTGGCTCGCTGTGAACGAATATATCGTTTATGGTCGAAAATGGACCTTCGTTTTCTCCAATAAATTATTGCTTTTTCAGTGATTTCTTCAACATATTCAACATGACGTCCGCTTTTCTGAGTAAAAATCATGTTATCTTCTTTTTCAAAATTAATTTCGTTAGAAATTGGTTTCTCCATGAAAAAAATGATTAATTGTTCACTCTAAGAAGAAGAAGATTAAGGTTTAACGAACAATAAAATGTAATTAAGGTAAAATAATAAAATAAAATTTTGGTTTATATTTTATAAATTGTTAAGGGAGAGTTATGTTAAATGATCCTCCCCTTAGTACAAATAAATAAATAAATGACCCACTCTTAACCATTTTTGAAGTGGCATTAATGGTGCTCTTTTAAACCAACAACATAAATAACGATAATGTTATTTCATTGATTTAGTCGTATAATTAACAATTCATGCTGCATAACAAATGAAACTGAATTCTCTTGAAGAAAAATTTCAGTGGAACTTTCAAAATCTTTTATGTTTACTGAGTTGGACTACCATGAAAGGTAAACTTTTACTGCAAAGGCAGCCTAAAATACATGGAGAATGAAGACTACTCTTAGTTAAAAAAAAACAAATGGCACGCATTAAGAAAATCCACAAAAAACAAAACAAGCAACAATAGACGTTCAAACTTTGGTCATATATAGATCTAAGGAATCATACATGTCTCCCATAAATTACTGTAATACCCTTCTAAGTTGCTTTATAAAGGTAGCTAACTTAAAGTCTGTGATCTTGATGTAGTCTAAAGTATATGGCCATGTGAAGTATCGATGGCGAGGGATACAAGACAGTTGGAGAGTAATAAATTCCTCGTTAAGTTGTATCATGATTCAAATCATATCAAGATCATGCACCTTTACATTATTTTTTCTTTTCTTCCCCTTTATTATTATATGGGTTCTTTCTTTTACTCCTCCTAAACGTAATTTGCTGCTATGTTGTGTTAATAGTCTATCATTAACAAATCAGCCGTCTCTGTAAAATACTGAACATCTTAAAAAAAGATGTAATATACAATTTTCATGGTATAGGTCACAAGTTTGAATCCAACCGTTTATTATTAATTAGTGACTAGTTAACAAATAAACATACAAAATAAATCAATCTCATGCATTATTTATGGTCATTGACATTGAATTTTAACACCAAGTTTTGGTCACAAATATTAGAATTTGTTGAAATCTATAGCTATTTCTCTGCAATTTAAGATTCAGTGATCGATGGTTAAGATCAAACAGTATAATAGGATAGTTTGGTAATATATATATTGAAGTCATTGATAAATTTGTCAAACTACACATATGATCTCATGGCATGTGTACCCTTTTGTCAACATCACAAAAGCAAGAAATCTATGGTCATACATGCATATAGTTTGTATTCTATAAGTTTGATCTGCACGTTATATGCTTTATTCCAATATTGCAGTAGGTGTTAATTTAAAGAGAAGAATACTTCACATATGATGTGATTCTCTAACATTGTTTTTGAAGTCAATGGAATGCATTTTCAAGGAAAAAATAATACAAATTGATATAATAAAAATATATAGGTTTTTGGGCATATTTCATAATCAATTTGGAGTTTAAATATCATTCCACTCGACACTCTACAGGGAAGATTATACAGAGGACATAATAATATGATGCATTTGATGAAAACAAAATTAAAGCAAAAGCAAAAATATTTGTAATGATGCAAGTAATCATTTGTACCCAGTACCTCCCAGTTAACATTTGCAGTGATACGTAAAAAGACATCATGCAAACTGCATCTAACGTCCTTGCAAATAAATTTACTGGAAAACGCACACATGCACCACATGCTCATCCAGGCTATACAAATAAACCCCACACTAAAGTGGGCATTTCAGTAATTCGGCCTCACAGTTCCAACAGCATAAAATCTAAAGCAAAGTTCGTTAATATGCAGAGAAAGCAAATTTAGTTCAAAGCTTAGATTGCCCTTTTTCATTCTTCACCACAAAGATTAGTTCTTTCCAATATATTCCTCATCAAAACCTCAAATTTATATGTTTTCTGTTATCAAACTTTGATCCTAATGCAGAGATCGAGAAGGGTCTTAATATTTGAAGGATATCGCTTCTCTCTTTGCTGAATATATTAGAGGTGGATTCATTAAGATGAGTTTTAAGAGCAGAGGAGGATCAAATGCAGATGTCTGTGCTAATAATATGACTACAGTTTCAAGAAAATGGACAATTTTACTTTGTATGGGCAGTTTTTGTGTTGGTCTCTTATTCACTAATAGGTAATATTTGCTCATATCATTCTTAAATGTGATAAAGTCATCTATTATCATTTGGGCTTTGCTAATTGGTGTGTTATGCAATTTCTCAGGAAGGTGTTGACTTAGTTCAAATTCAATATTTCTTAACTATTTGATTACATATGTAAGAGTCAAGACAAATCATTGATCTCTGTTGATCTTACTTGGTTAATACACCAAATATTTGTGAATATGTCTCAGAAGCAGATTCTGGATTCAAACTCAGGAAATGTTGAATATCAATATATGACTGTAGCTTGTGATATGTAACTAATATGGATGCAGAATTTTTGGTTTAATATGCAATATTAACGAACATTCCCAACAACTTATATGTGTGGTTTTATCATATAATTTGTACCAGAATGTGGACTTTGCCAGAACCAAAAGATATGATCAGAATAGCTGGAGCTGAAAAAAGTAGAATGAAGCTTGTAGCCAGTGACTGCAGTCTCAAACCGGTACAAGCCTTAAACATGTTGTTTTAATAAAAATTCATCCACCACAGTCCTTATTTTTGAATTTTAATTGTTCAAATGTGTCTATTAGATAACTGAAACAAGAGAGCCTATCGATTTCATAGGACAGCCTTCGAAAACACAGGATGTTATGATGTAAGTTTTTACGTTTACACATCGATATACATATATTATTAACAAATGGTTTGATTTGACATATGAATATTTGGTCTCAGGAATATAGATAAAACTATATTGAATTTGGAAATGGAATTGGCAGCAGCAAAAGCAGCACAAGAATCTGTACTGAATGGGTCCCCCTTGTCAGATAGCACGAAGATCTCTGATTCCGGGAAAAAACGTAAATACCTAATGGTTGTTGGAATCAATACGGCCTTTAGTAGCCGCAGGCGTAGGGATTCGGTTCGCGCTACATGGATGCCTCAAGGTAGTTTTCGCTCATTATCCAAACAAATATTTTATGGCTGAGTTTAATGTTGATTGTTTAGTGTTGAATGCAAGGTTTCCAAAATAGGATTTAAGTCGTGAAATTCAAACGTTAAGTTGGAAACAGATTCAAATCGTAAATCCTAGATTCGAAAAATTCATATTTTAATGTGTGCACACCCTTTGCAATTGATTTTATTGTCTGACCTTCTATATTTAAACCTGAAACTTAGCTCTCTCTTATTTTATTTTTATTTTTGCTTCGAAAATATTACGCAGGAATTGTGAATTCAAATAAGTATACTAAATATATTAGTATGAATTGAATGATGTTTTTGATTGCGGCATTAACTAAGCTTGAATTGAAATTTGAATCGAATTATAAAAGGAAAGATCCGATTTGAAACGGGATTTAAATCGTAAGATTTTAAATTTTCTGGTAACATGCTTGAATGAATTATAAATATAGAGTTATGAACGTTTATCGATTAGTAGTTTGTTTGCTTTTTAAACTTCAAATTAGAATGCATTGACGGAAGTACCCATTTATATTATTTGGTTTTTGAAATAACGGTTATCAAGAAGAAGAATGTGAAGTTGTGAAATTTTTATATTTTAAAGGCAGTGGACTTCGAAAAACTTAAATTCTGAATTTATTTTTATATTTACTAGGGAATATATAAGAGAATCATCATTCAAATTCAGAATTTAGACTAAGCAAAAGAAAGGCGTTAAACAATTTTTCTTATTCAGAACATTACTAGAAACAAACAGCAAAGTTCTGAACACCTATTCAGAACTTAATTTAAGTGGCAAGGGCAGTAAATGTATTTTTTCCACCATCCAGTATGTGTACTGTAAGCAAGTCGATATGAAAAGGGTAGTCACAATAAGAAAATGAATGATTTTTTTCTACTGCATGTCAAAGATATGATTTTTTGATTATGTAAGTCATATGAAATGAGCACAAAGGATAAGACATTACATCAGAAGTTTATGAACTTAGCTGGGTGTTAAAAAAGGAAAAACTTGAAAGCGCGTTTTGGAGTCATGATAAGAAAGTAATATTTATCTTGATAATTCTTTGATATATATTTCAAGTGAAAAGGGTTAAAAAGCATTAGACCTCTAAGCTATTGGAGTTTTGTTACTGAAACTTGAGTCTTGCTCCTCTTATTTCATGTTTGGTTTTTTGTCACATTAACCATAAATTTTAAGCTATACCTCTTTGTTATCGAATTGGAAAACTAACCAGATGCAGTAACACGATTGTTATAGGAGAGAAGAGAAAAAAATTGGAAGAAGAGAAGGGTATTATCATTCGCTTCGTCATAGGCCACAGGTTCGATTCGAATATGAGTACTGCCAACATGAAGAGCAAGATTTGTTAAAACTGAACTTAATAGTATGATATTTTCAAGCAGTGCCACTACAGGTGGAATTCTTGATAGAGCGATTGAAGCAGAGAATAGAAAACATGGAGATTTCTTGAAATTGGTAAAACAACAAAAATAATAATTCCAAATTCCTTTTTCTTTTTGACAAGTTTATATCATGAATCTGCATTTGCAGTTCTTAATGACACATTAATGTGAGTTTCCAGGATCATGTTGAAGGATACCTTGAGTTGTCAGCAAAAACAAAAATATACTTTGCCACTGCTGTTTCTATGTGGGATGCAGAATTCTACATCAAAGTCGATGATGATGTGCACGTAAATATTGGTAAACACTTTTAATCCAAATTTACAATTTCCTTTCGTTGTGCGTGATGCATACACTTAACTTCTGCCTGTTTGTTTCAGCAACACTAGGAGCAACTTTGGCTAGGCATCGTTCAAAGCCTCGTGTATACATTGGATGCATGAAATCTGGCCCGGTCCTTGCCCAAAAGTAGTTAACTTATTTCAATTGATTTGTATATGCATTAGAAAGAAACTTAAATCAGAATGTGTTATGCTTACATTCAGAGGAGTACGATATCATGAACCCGAATACTGGAAATTTGGAGAGTCTGGAAACAAGTATTTTCGACATGCGACTGGACAATTATACGCCATATCAAGGGACTTGGCAAGCTACATATCCATCAACCAGTATGCTAACTTTCAAAATAACTCAAATTGTAATTTATGATGTATATAATTTGAAGAAAGGTGTCTTATTATTATTTTATGATATTCCACTTATCATAGACATGTGTTACACAAGTATGCAAATGAAGATGTTTCTTTGGGAGCTTGGTTTATAGGATTGGACGTCCAACATATCGACGACAGAAGATTATGCTGTGGCACCCCGCCTGGTATGTTTTTTCTTTTTTCCAGATGATTACACATCTAAGAAATTAGGCTAAAGGGTTTCTCAGCCAAAAGTAACAAGTTTTTAGGACAATATTTGAATAATTAGTTTTAACGACAAAAGATAAAAGAAAATATCAGTGTTCTGAGTAGCTACATGAAAATGATAAATGAAAGTGATGCTAAATAAAATTCTCTTATATCATTTATCATTAAAACCAATTATTTCGAAGTGCTATCTTATAAACTTACGTTGAATAGAGAAACGAAAGTGAAAAACCCCTATGTATGGGAGTGTTACACAAGTATTTCGAAGTGTTTAAAGGTTTTACCTGTTGCGCTTTGTGTGGAAGAATTTGATAAGATAGAAATATGTCATGTAATCATGACTCAAATGTATGTCATGTAATTATGACTCAGATTGTGAATGGAAAGCGCAAGCAGGCAATGTATGTGTGGCATCATTTGATTGGACATGCAGCGGCATTTGCAAGTCCGCAGAAAGAATTGCAGAAGTTCATCGTAGATGTGGTGAAGGTGAAAATGCTTTGTGGAAAGCTGTGTTTTAAAGAGATTACTTATGTGAATCATCTATGTAATTAAACTATAAAGGAGGGTTATACGTGAAAGGAAGAAGAATGGTTTTGAAGAGACGAGGGAGAGACCGTAGAGCCCCCCTCCAGCAATTTTTTTTCCTTAACTTACTAGTCACTACTCGTGGGTATACGTTATTGTCATGTAGAAGATAATACTCAGTTTTGTTTAGCAATCAATCATTTGATTATATTTTCAAGTTGTTCCTAATTTATAATCATTTGTTGCTTTTAAGCACTGTATTTTAGTTGTGAGATATGAAATAGCAAAATGAAGGATAACACTATAAAAGACATTTTATATAATTATAAATCCATTAGTGAGAGAGAAATAAATTTTTTGTACCAAATGTGCACTAGTACAAAAATTGGGAGAAAAAGACCTCACCAAAAAGCAAGGCAATGAAGTTTGTAAATTCCAAAAATAATATAGTGAACGGAATAGGATTCTCTTAGAATGTAGGTGCGGTTCACACGTTAAAACTGAAGTGGGCATATTTTGCTAAAACGCATCATCATATGTGTAGCCCGCATGCTCCAAGAGTATACCAAATTAATGCAAATAGTACTTTTACCATTTACCAAAGGTATTTTGACTCCTTGCTTTCATGCTCAACATTCTCCACATGTCATGTATCCAATAATCTGCACAATAAAAAGTTAATCCGATAATCTGAATATAATACGAGGATTGACGATTATTCAGTAATGTTGAAGCATGTCAGTTTGTTGCTTCAATGAATCATCAATCCTCCATCCCTAATAATGAAGTAGGTTGCATTCTCTGTTTCCTTAAGAAAATGAATGACTGATCAAATATAATACGATAAAAGTGAATGATCAAACAAATAAAGATTAGTACGGATTTACTTCCAAATATTCCATCCTCGTCCAAAAATTTAATTTGGAAAATAACTTCAAACACCTAAATAGAAATAATAGGGAACACTGAACAGACATTAGTACCAAAAAAACAAACCATTTTGGATTATTAACATCGATGAATGAGAGCCATTGGTCTGATCTCTTGGCAAAATTATTCCATTGTCACTGCACCATCAATCTTTATCTCGCATTTCATTTTTCAGAGCTATTCATTTGTCCATTCCTTTCCCTTTACTACAATGCAAAGATGCACTTTGTTTCGTCTCCTTCCTGCATTTTGAAAGACACACTGAATTGGCATTTTGGAATCCTTGTAATCTATAGCTGTTATATATACATATTTTACAAATTAACACAGGTAAATTTATGTGTATAACATAGTTGCGAATTTGTATTATAAACAGATGTTTTATGCATGGATTTACAAATTTATATCTGTATATAGCTCTGAATTTGTGGTGCATGATACAGGAAAGGTTAACCTGTTCGACTGACAAAGTCAATATCAGAAAGTGTGTGTATGCAAGTGTGTATATATGAAAAAGTATATTTGAACACAAAATTAGACACTAGCAATCTAACCATCTGATCTTCCATGAATTCCACTTTGCATATAAAGACAAACAAAACCAATTGCTTACAATTTTTATGTGTACGTCTGTATACACATATGTATGTATAAGTCCAACCCAGGTCTTTAGTGAATATTTGTTATCGGAGGTAACATTCTTGAGTTATTAAAGTTTCTTTTTCCCCCTTTTTCTGAAAGCCATCATGATCATGCACTTAACCATTTAATGCAATCAAAAATAACTAAATAAATAAATAAGAAAAGAAAGAACTTGGAAGAATATCTTGGAAGCAAATCAGCCAATTACACATATTTTTGCTGAAGTTTTTATTAGCAAATTTTGTAAAAATCTCTATGTTATGATTTGCTCCCTAAAATCTTATGGTGTACATTTAACATTTGAAAAGAATATATATAATAGAGGAACGCAACCAACCAATGTATCACAGCAAACAGTGAGAATAAATCAATCAAGGAGAAAATACAAACAGAAGACAGTGACATGTCCCTACTCATTTCAATTCTTCTTCCAATCACTTGGAACTCATTTATAAAGGCGACAAATTTCCAAATTGGACTCCAAAATGTCTTTATATTTGCAAAATCCATACATGCACAAATACTTTAAAAAAAATTATACTTGCGCATTCCGAAAAAAGGTAAGCATAATTTATTTATTTTTTAAAAAAAAAATTAGCACTAGCGCAATTCAAATTTGTACAAATAAAAATATTTTTTAAAAACAAAAATTTCATTTAACGCAATCCATATTTGTGCAAAATAATATCTACTTTTGTAATAAGCTTCGAGGTGTAGGGCTGAAATAACTTATTTACTGCAGTCTAATTTGAAAATTTGTGCTTATAAAATATGAAAAAGACCGCTGCTTCCCTCTCACTATAACTCAATAGCAGCTCACTGCTTGATTTCTTATTCAGTTCGGAACTACATTTAATAGATAAGGTTGCAGAGAATCATATTCGCTTCTTTTTTAGGAACCTCAGTTCATTTTTCCATTGCTTCATTTTACAACTCTCATATATCCTTCGTTCTTCTCAAAGAATCTTCTACAGTTATGATCGAATCACCTTCTTATGTATAATAAATATTTCCTGTTTTTGTTTGTAATTTATAAATAAATGCACTTTAAGGGGAGGTGGTATCCCTAGCTATATATATCTTCTATCATCAAGCATTTATAACCCGCTCATTTTAGACAGACATTTCAGTAGAACGCTTCATATGTTAAACTAGGGAAAATCAAGCTTGTTTCTCATTATTATTTTCTTTATTCCAACTTAAAATGGCTGATGGAGAGTACAAAGAAGAAGATATGTGGTCTTACATGAAGGAGACTGGTCATACAAGTAGCACCAAACGAGTAAAAGACCGATCTTTTTTCTCTTCATCCTCTTCGTCATTTTCTTTTCAAAGACAACAGCCTTCAACTATGGAAGTTCCAAAATTTAATGCAAATGCAGAAGAAAATTGCAGGAAACAGAGGCTGTCTGCTCCTGTTAAAGTTCCCAACTGGTCAAAAACATGCAATTGTAATGCAATTGATTATGATGAATTTAATGCTGAAGAAGATGAAAACGAGAGAGTTCCTCCACATGAATGGATAGCTCAAAAATTAGCAAGAAATCAAATCCCTTCATTTTCAGTTTGTGAAGGGGCAGGGAGAACTCTAAAAGGAAGAGATCAAAGAAAAGTGAGGAATGCTGTTTTATCAAAAACAGGCTTCCTGGAGTAGGTAAGTGAAAATTGTTATTTAGGGGGTCAGGTGAAAACCTAAGTTTTATGAGCACTTCTGAGGATGGTGGTTGGTTTCATTCAGTGCTGGTGCTGGAAGTTTTGTTTGTTTTATTCGGTTCCCTTGAGTTCCAATTCTTCCTATCCAGACAGCAATGAGGTTCTACTTGTTACTTGAACAAAAGTGCTTCTTGCTTATGAGTCTGGTATGAGATGATCTTGTATGAGAAAAACAAAATTATTTTGTTTTCAGATAAGCTTTTAGTGTCTTGTGTTCTTAGTAATAATACTAATCATGCTTTGTGTAATTCTAATTAAAAGGACTAGACACCCGCAAATTTCTACGTATTACATTCCCTATATACTCCTCGAGGCTGATTGAAACATAACATAACCTTCAGAATCTACACCGATTAACTGAAATAGTATCATATCTTCAACCAATAAACATCGAAGTTTATGTATACATCCAAAAAATGTACTGCAATTCACACATAATCCATTTCATCCACCTCACTTGTGTTTATACTAAGTGAGGAAAATGCATGTGTTTTCAGTCAATAATCCAGCCACATAATCTAAACTGATAACGAGCCTCACCGATTCGCCACAATGTAAAAATACGATATGTTTAATAATCCACATGATATCATGATCTGGTATACGTAAACCATTTAAGATTCATATTTTGATGCCAAAAATTTTCTGTTGAATGATTCAAATTTATATAAAAGGTAATGCACCGGAGCTTAGGTTTGGCCCTGGATATATTTCAAATGGACCTGAAATGCTTTTGTATTTCTACCACACGCATGTGCGCTCATGCACGCACACATAATCTTCTAGTATTTGTTGGATTGTTACTAGTAGAACATTAATTGAAACTTGCAAGATATCCCCTAATGTTTTAGGATTTTACTTACTACTTCAATTAATCAGTTTACGTGTAACAACTCGTAAGATAATTATTTTAGGACAACGTGTAGGAAAGGCAGCGTATATGCATATACGTGCAACATCATTAATGCTGTTCCTACATGCGGGTTATGCTTTTTAACTGCATTTACTCCATCAATGGAAGAATTTTTTTACTGCTGAATTTATCCCATAAAACATCTTAGAAAATTTTCAGTGCCAACGTCTCCACTCATGACAATAGTTTCTGAAAACGAAAGATGCCCCCACATCTCCAATGTAACATTATCACAGTCGTACTAATGATAATGATCATAAAGTTCATGACAGTTAACTTATTACCAATAATAGTGGATAAATTATCACAAATCTCCTTATATCAATGGTACAAGTATGGATCTTTACTACTGGAATTCATCTTACAGTGCCAAATTAATAGTATAACGAAGAAGAAAGCTGCTGTTTATCCAATCAGCTTTGCATCAATGTCTAAAAATGCAACTTATGGAGGAGCAAAATGGAAAATGGCGCACAAACTTGGCGGCAAATACCAAGTGCGAGTAAACAAATACTATGTTTGGTTGGCATGAGGTTTATCAACCATGACAGCATTACAGATTTTAAATACAGGGAAAGTGATTTTGCTTTTGTGCTATCCCTTAGTTTCATCACATGATGGTAGTTGGTTAGATTTATGCACTTCAACTACAAGTCTACAAACAATTAGTGGTAGGTAAGTTTTGTTTACATCCACAATATTATTCAGTTCATCCACCCTACTTTTAAGCATGAATTTCCTTTTGGCACCAAATATAATTTTATTTAGTTTATCCACGGTATTGTTTTTATATTGTCTACAAGTAATCTCTTCTTCTTAGAACTATAATCATTTTGTATAATCTGCTAATTGGAAAATATCAATGATCCTGCTCAACATAATCACTTTTTCGTAATAAATTCATTGTCTATGCTATGCACTCATCGTATCTCTAATCATATCAAACAGTCAAAACATCATTGTTTGTTTAATGTTGTTCTTCCATATGATTGACTAAAATCATATTGCTCAATAATATCACGAATAACCGGTGAATTATTTTGGAATGTGATATGAAGAGTTGATTTTGACCTTTGAAAATCATCTTAAACTTTTCTGAATTATGAAGCTCCATCAGAGAAATTGGCATCACATTCTTTTCACCTTTCTTACAAAAACATTCTAGATCCTTCATCCATAAAATAAATGAACATTGAACATTCAATAATTTAGTATGTAGGAATGAGAAAGTGTAGAAGTAGTTTCGATGCATGGAGAAAAAAGTACCAATCCAAAGAAATACCAAGAGTAAATAATTTTGATTTAGAGTTTTATATGAGATAGTTGATTTTTTGAAGACATGATATTCCATGTTACTCTCCATTGGGTAATAAAGTAAATATTAATACCCAGTGGATCGTTTAGTCTACTAATTCATTCCTCTCACCAATGTATTATGTAGGAGTAATATTCATTTTGATCCACAAAAGTTGTTGGCAATGAAAATAGATAACAATAAAAAAGACATAGTTCATTGGTCAGTTAATCCACATATGGATCAACTAATCATTATCCCGTGGATTAATTTAGATGTGGATTAACTGATCAATGCCGTGGATATATATAAAAATTACCTTAGTGGTATAGTTACCTGCTATAATTTAGAACCATATGTCCTTGGTACTGCAGGATATTTCAGGTGGTGTACAATCATGAACGTGTGTCCAAATAATCCAGAAGATGAGTAACAGAAACACAAATAGAATCATGAGCCTAAGTGCTATACTGGTTGGTAGGATATTTCATCATAGGAATAGACAAAAGGAGAAAGCACTCAGCATTTATATATTTATTTCTATACACCTAAAAAACTTGACATTACTGCCATTCTACAGACCTTACCAAGTACGTGTAAATTATATTTTGTATGTGGTCACAGTTACAGATTGTACCGTTGATTTCACTTGAATATCGGTATAGTTAGTTTAAAATCAAATACGTGAATTTTACAGAAAATCGTATAAAGCTGGAATTACCTTGATGGAAGTGGCCCATAATCCATATAGATGATGTCTGGTGACTTCAGGATCCATATGCAAAAACAAGGCAGTCAAAGTAGGTATCGGGCAAACTTGAATTTTGTACACAAATACTACATATTTTGCAGGAAGCAGGTATGTAAGTTCCATATCTTGAATAAATAATCCCAGAATATTCTCACAAGTACTAAAACTTAGCAAATGCAAGAGGAGAGCCAAGGTACATCAACCTCAAACACCACAATAACTAAGTTTAGTTTCTTCATCAACATAGAGGACTAAAGTAGAAAGCAGCTTACACTCTAAACTTAAAGAAACTGTAGCCACTGATTAATTGATATATTTAAACAAAAACTATAGAGCTTGAATGATTGCAGTTACAATTATTTATTAGAATAGTGGCACTATATAATTTAATGAAGAACAATAAGTGCAGTGACCCAATATCTACTGTAAGCACTTCTAGCAGCATGGCTATTCAAGAAGTTTAAAGATAAACTCTAAAAAAAGGAAGTGATTGAGTGAAGGTAGAAGATAGATACAAATTTTCTAATTTACATCTTAATGCACATGGTAAAGTATTAAGTAACTTATATTTTGCAGTACAAGGTATTTAAGTTACCCCATATGAATGTGTTACAATTGTACAGACATCAAATACAAGTTGTGTTTAAGCACACACTGATTGCCTGTGTCATTACTGTGCAAAATAGCATAAACGATATTATCCAAGCAAAATATTGTAATTAGCATTATGAGTCCCTGTTAGCAGACAAGAAGCATAAGCAATCGCATGACTGTCAATGATTATCCAAAAAAATCAATATCCATCCGCATTTGTATCAGAAAATATGAACAATATCCGATATCCACAAAACAGATACGGATATCTGATATTTAAAAAAAACTTTTTGGATACGGATATGTTTATAGTGATATTCATATCTGATATTCATATATATGTGGGGTGTGTGTGTACACACACACACACACAAAGGATCAAGATCATCCCAAAAGGTACAGGACCCCTGTAACTTCCAGATTTTCATCACATTCTTGTTTGTCTATCTTCCAACCGACTCTCTCTTTCTTCTCACTAACTTATTTAATTACAAATGAATGACTTAAAATGTGGTACTACGAAACAGTAGTGCCCTTGAGCGTGCCTCATACATATACACACACACACGAGCGTCATAACACACGCTTCATTTTTAGCAGGTCACACTAGCAACAAAATTGTGTTTTTCTACAAACTGATTTTATGTGGCATGAATTATTTTTCTATAAATAACATATTGTAGAGAAATGATTTGCACAAAATTAAGCCCTATCTTTACATTGAAATCACAGTTTGAATTTTTATTTCTTAGTTGTAATATCTTTTTTTTTTTTGTTATTTCAATTTTCTTTGTTAATTTATATATAAAATTTTTGTTAGATTTTATTTTTAAGTAATATAAAATTTTGTAATATTTGAAATTAAGTTTATTTGTTAGATCGTATAGAAAAATGGCTGATATTCAATAATATTTGTAGAGGTTCATTTGTTGGATGTTATATTTAAGTGGTATTAAGATTTGATAATACGCACAAAGGGAAAATTTGAATTTTAAAAGAAGTTATATCCAATTTGTAAGGCAAATTTTGAATCTGTAAATGAAGGTATACCCGATTTTTAAGTGATATTAAAATAAATTGGCGTTTTTTATGGTTTACTTTGATGCAAAATTTTTTACCAAACGTATTATCGCTATTGATGAATTTATAGAAGAAATTAGATTCAATTTTTAAGTGATATTAAAATAGAGAGACGTTTTTGGTAGTTTATGTGACATCAAAAAAGTGTGACATAAAACGTATTACGACTATTAATAAAGATTATTATGCATATTAACATTACTAAGCTTTAATTAATATATAATTTCTCACGTCTAACTCATCCTCCATCCAATATATCCCTACGTATACGGAAACAAAATAACAAATCAAATTCTATTTACATTTATTCACAAAGCAAACTTCGAAACTTTAGCACTGAGTCATCTAATGCCATGCTTATTTCTCCAAAATTGAGTTAGGGTTTCCACTTTTCAAACATTCTTCTCCAACTAACATCCACACTTGGCGCTCTTCTCGACTATATCGAACAACTACGAACTTGCAACCTCCACCATTTGATCGTCAATCACTGCATCCATGCTCCTCATGATAGTCTCCACTGTTTGATTGTTGAGAAGCTCTTTCGGCATCATGACTCTTCTCATCCAATAACAGCAGGCAAAAATTTTCATTTCCCATATGAACTATTTCAACTATCTTAATGCTGTTTAAAATGAGCAGTTGGAATTGAAAATAATTTTAAAGTGGACCATCATGATTACTGCTATTTAAAAAAAGGGTCGGCTATTTGAACACAAAATTAAACACAAATTGAGGAACACAAAATTTTGACTCTTGGATTATTTTATCTTTACATGAAAGGTGGAATTCAAGAGGGAAATTCAATAGTGTAGATTCATTGTGTCATCAATTATGTCTATTTTTTGACATTTTGTGTCCAAACACTTTCCCTTTAAGATAATAACAGGAATAGACTTTTAGAGAGATTTTTAAAATATTTATTGTATCATGTATGAAGTTTGTGTGATTCAAGAACTATTGTTGATTTCATGTATTAAACCGTTTTTGAAACATTTCATGAATATTTTGCCAATTTTTGCAACTAAAAGTGAAAAAAATACAGTTTTAGCGTTTAACAATCGAATATTTTCAAATATTCATGTTTGACGTATATTTCTAAATTTCAGATACAGATATATGAAAATATTTGTATATGCTAAGTCGGATGCCAATCCAAAAACATCCACGGATGCTGATATGCTTCAATAAATATTCATATATATTAGACACAGATTTAGATTTCCATTTTCAGATATGAAAACAAATACAACATTATCCGTATCTATGAGCATTCGTTTACAGGCCTAAGCAATCAGAAAATTTGGCAGGTGAACAATCCACTTACATCCAGTGAGCACTTAAACCAGAATATTAGCACGAACCGGTGTTTTAGTGACCGGAACCAACCGCAGTTTGACATCAGATTACTCCGGATCATGGATCACTATAGACCGAAACTTAATCAGACAACATTCGTAAACGAACCTGGATCGAACCAATAGTTCAACCATCAATTTTGCTTGTTTGAACCGCGGTTCTTTTATTTCTTCTCACTTTCTCACCATGCAATTCTCTCGTATTTCATCATTTCCATTGCTTTGAAAAGTAACTAAATCTATATTGCAAAAATCAATGTCTCAAAATCTAAACAAAAGCTCAATCAGTTCTTTCTTCACGTTGCATGCTCCTACAATCTCCCAGAAGACCACTACAAGAATTGTTTTACTATCACTAGACATTCTAGTTGCACACTACTATTGTGTATACAACTATAGTTGTGTTGGTCCAGTTGTGCACAAAAACAATACAATATGTCGATTGCAGATCATACATTCTATTTCAATATTTTAGTATAGAGCTTATAGTTAAATTTGTAATTTTATTTAAAGAAAAATTCACGGTCCCTCGAATCATCATAACCTTAAATCTTGAGTCATCATGTTACAACTCAGTCCGATTATGAAAACTGTGGTTAATGCTACACATCAGCTGTTTATATATTTTTGATGCCAAAATAACTTTGTAAAGGCTATATACACACACATACAGATATATATAGGAAAAGTCTACTTAAACACAAAATTTTGATACATATTAGAGGACACAAATTTTCGGGTCGGTTCATGTTCGGTTGGATAATAACACTAAAAACATATATTTCAATGCTTTTGGGTCGGGTCTTTCAAGTCCTTATTGTATTTTTCATCACCTAGACTCGACCCGAAACCTATCAGGTTCAGTTCGGGTCCGGGTCTTTTCGAGTCAGTTCGGTTCGGTTTTTTGGTTCTTGGTTCTAATTGACAGCCCTATGCATCGTACCAGGGCTCGTCGAGTCACACGAATTAGGTCATTCCATCAGAAGTATAATTGGCACGAAAAGCAAGTTCAAATGGTCGAACCTTCTTCAACTGAGCTTATTCTACAAATTTTTCTGATCCTCCAGTTGGAAAATCAAAAGGCTTGTTCCAATGCTTGTCGCTTTGACATGTGTCTACTTAATTTACAGAATAAAACAAAGTTAATTCTATAAACATTTCGATAGATTACAGGTTTACAGTGTATGATTCGCGAATTGTTATGTGTATGTGTTGATTATTTAAACAGTGAAGCATGCTTTTATATGCATCTAAAAGTTATCTGTATATGTATATCGTCTTAACGCTATACTAAGCAATACACAATGACAAATTAGGACTGTTTAAGCAAAACATTTGACATCCAAATATATTTCCTTTCCATCTCAAACAAATAGATAATTTCTGCATGCTCGTAAAGTATCAAAAATGGCAAATTCTATTTTTAACCCAAGAATTTGCTTGGTAGCCCCTTATAATTTGAAAATCGGTAAAAAATTTGCTGAGTACCCCCCGTTGAATTTAAAAGGATCCAAAAATACCGTCTCACGTAGGGTAACTGCGTGGTTTTTTAGGATACCTCATAATCGCCCGACGTGGTTCCATAAAATACAACGTAGAAGCTCTCCGTGGTTCCTTCAAGGACCACGTAGAGCAAGTACGTAGTACTCTAAGGAACCACGTATGACAACTACGAGATACCCTGAAAACTAAAAAAAATATACTAGAAAAAAAGCATTTTTATCCATTTTTTTTAATAAAAAGGGGGCTACTCAGCATTTTGTTGGGTTGAAATAAAATTAGCCATCAAAAATTGACATATACAAACATAAGAGTGTTAGAAAAGTAATAAAATCGAAACATTTGAATTCACGATTCGTAGTATTTGGTCGTGAGATAGACACGAGTTTAGAAGTTGAACCCTTTGTAGGATATTATTTTATGTCAGACCAATCCAAATTTTCTGTAGTAGCTTCTCATTCTTTATATTTTGTGCAGTGCTAAGGACACCTCAGTTTACACTTCCTATTACCGCAACTAAAAAATATCACAAGAATTATCATTACACTCTTCTTAATACCTCACGTAAAAAATAGAGGTTGCCACACCGCATTTACCTTATTTTCCTCTCTTCTCTTATTCGCTCCTCTTTCATTTCATTCTGAAACACTAGTTATTCAATCGATCGATCAACGATAAATTGTTCGACGCCGCAACAATGCTAAAAAAGAAGAAAACTTCAAATACGTCGTTGTCTCAGTCCCAGTCAACTTAATCAAGTAAGTTTAGGACTTCAAACGGTAAAAATTTCAATTTTCCTGCGGGAAAAATGAAGTAGACAACGATTGTTGTTGATTAGAGTTTTCAGATTAGGGTTGACTACGTGATTAGTTCGGTAAATGCTGGTTGAGTGAAAGATTAGAATAGAGAGTTCATGTGGTATAAGAAAGCATACAAAATATAATGAGTTTTAATTTTTTAATTGCGGTGCTAGGAAGAGGATATTTGAGTGTCTTTGGCATCACAGTATATTTTTACCCAACCAGACAATAATTATTTCAGATATTCACATAATAGGGAGAAAGATCGATTGGAAAAAAAAGTTGTTTTTCTTAAAGCAGTAGAGCAAATAGGCAATGAAAATCAAATAGTTTTTACACCAACTGCAAACGCTTTTAGCCGCAGAGTAGAATCAACATACTTCACCAAAATATTCTAGAAGTATGACTGAGTACTATGCTAAATTGCTAATAGCGGCTCTTATTTTTCCATATCGACGTGGATGGAAAAAACATCGATCATTCGCGAGCGATTTCATAAATGCATACATCAATTTCATTCGATCATTCCCACAAACGATTCGTTTGCAACTGGCAGCATCAATGAAAATAAGAACGAAAATAGCATTTTGGAATTGGAGAATAACAGAGAGGCGAGCAAATGTTGAACTTACAGAGTTACACTGCTAGAAGATCTCTAGTCCAGAGGGAAGCAACGGAGTAGAAAAAAAGGGGATCGTTAAAAAGGCACTCTAAAGTAATATATTTTTTATTAAGGGATGGTCTGATTTATTCAAAAAAAAAAAAGAAAAAGAGACCTAACTACCATTGGATCGTCACTTATGTTAAACGCTAACTTACTAAATTCAGCGTAATTAGCAAACATGTAAATTACTAAACATCTCAATTACAAAAACTCAATACAACATATTAGATCAAAAAATTTGTTTCTACATTTAAAATTAAACATACCAATTCCAATATAAAAATTACAATTATTTATCTAATCCGATGTCTTCTGATTACCTATGAAATTTTCTTGTGTCTCTGTTACGTTAACTATATACATTTTTTATCTTTATGTGCAGCATTAAATTCTAAGAATTAATAAAAGTTTAAGTTTTACAGTTTATATTAATGAGTATTATAGGGGTTAATATCGAAATTTTCATTTATATGTTTAAGGGGAGGCTAATTTATTTTGTCCTCCCCATAACAATTATACAATAAATTAAAATTGGTCCTCCCCTTAACCAATTGTGGAGTCCCTATATCAATCCCAAAAAAATAAGGTAATGCAGCCTTGTCCCCTAGACGCACAAACAACGCGTCATAAGCTATTGAAATTAATGTGGTGCTAATGGTACTCCAATATGTTCTTCCTAATACCGCAATTAAAAAAATAAAACTCATTAAATTTTGTATGCTTCCTAATACCGCACTAGCTCTCCATTCTAATCTCTAACTCAATCATTATTTGTCGAACTAATCACGTACTAAGCTAATTTAAATACCCTAATCTCTCTTAATCGTTGTTTCTTCGCATCTCTCGTGGGAAAATTCAAATTCATATGGTAATCTCTCAATTGCTTTGTTATTTAAAAACCATAATCTCTCACTTCCTCTTCTAGTTTGCTTAATTCAAACTTTATTCGCGGCTTTTGTACATTCCGGCGTCGAATTCGTTGATCGGTTATAGATCTAGGATTTAGCTCGTTGAACGGCTTTATAAATGAGGACAAACAAATATCGAGCGAAATATAAATAGGGTAAAACAGTGTGATAGCCCCTATTTTTTAAGTGTGTGGTATTAAGAAGAGTTTAATACTAATTCTTTTGGTATTTTCTAGTCGTGGTATTAGGAAGAACATATTAGTGTGCCCTTAGCATCACAATTCAAATGAAAAGGGGAAAAAACTCAAAAACCAATGTAGTGGGTTATGAAAAACTAAACGAACAAT
Organism: Allium sativum; assembly: GCA_030737875.1. NCBI lineage: Eukaryota > Viridiplantae > Streptophyta > Magnoliopsida > Asparagales > Amaryllidaceae > Allium > Allium sativum. The sequence continues at coordinate 248,359,867 of CM060919.1, forward strand.
TAAGGCCCATTTAGATGGGCTGAAATAAGTCACTTTTCAGCTTTTTAAAATCCAAAGTCAAAAACTCTACATAGGTCCATCAGTTATTTGGACTTTTAGAAGTTACTATTTTGCTTATCCCACAAGCGGGAATTTGGTGTTTTCGACTTTCTGCAGCCAAGGACTTTTCTGCCGCATTTATTCAATTAGAGTTAGGCGATTTTCTCATTTTCAACTACGCTCGATTTCCTCTCTCAAATTTTTCACAAAGATATCAATTTTTAAATCTTATTTGTCTCCAATGTTTTCGATATATTTTCACTTCTCTCAATCGTTTCATTTTATTTGTGTTTGTTTGGTTGATCACGAATTTGTTCGATAGTTTAGATTTTTTTTTTGTTTGCTTGTCTCGCTCGAAACTCTAATCTATTTTTGTGTTTAGTTGTCATGTTAGTTGTAAGCAATTGCGATTCAAAACCATATAAGAAATCTAGATTGAGAAATACTCACTTGGTTTAATTTCTTTTTTTGATGGGTTCATGCCCGCATATGAATTCTAAATGCATATCTGGTATAGAAATATGCGTGCTATGAAACTACTGTTGGACTTTGGGCTTCTTCTGGCCATATTACCTTTGAGTATACTGAAGTTATTGCATGACTCACTTATTTATTTATTTATTCTCGGTTCTATATGCGTTGTCAAATCATACATTTAAGAATATGCGTGCTTGACTTAGTGTTCATGTGTATTTCATTTATATGTACATTGCTTTAGTTATGTATGCATTAGGAAGTTTGTATTGCACCTATTTTGTTCATTTTTTGTGCATTTTAAAATTCATACATTGAATCGGGGATAAGGCTGTAATTCTTCCAATTTCAGATGCTTTCAAAGAAGACAAAGAATTATCTGCATTTGCCAGTGTTGCAGAATACAAATGGCTTTAACGTTCTCTAGTTGTTTGTAATCCGTTTTATGGTTTTAATGGGTTCATTTATCCTCCTGATATATGATGCAGTAGTGTTACTCGCAAGAAGACATTATCAGAAATTTAAGAAAGAAAAGATAACAGGGAAGAAGATTCATTCATTTTTTCCATACTTCTTCCTAATACATTACTAGCTTATATAGCTGCTACTGGTAATATCTAACTGTTCATTCATAACCACTAAAGTCAGTGGTCCTTACAACTTTATTTCAGGGCATCCAACCACCATTTGCTAATAAAAGAAAAGTAAAATACTGGAAATTACTAAAGAGAAATTGCTGGAAATATTGATAACGGCTTCTGCTTTTGGCTGGTATTCTAGAAGGTACTCATTTTGTTTCTACTCTCCTCTAACCGTATCATTCCCGACCGCTTGAAAACGACCTTGTCCTCAAGGTCGGAGATGCCCTCTATGTGGAATGTGCCACCAGGGTCGAAGATGAAAACTTTGCTTCCCTGTTTCAGCTTATACATTTCAGCAAACATGTTGTGTGCAATGGACCATTCCTGCTCTTTACACAAACTAGATTTCAATGCTGTTTGCACACATAAACCCTCAAGCAGCATGACTCCCAAAGAGAACGTATCTAACTGGATATGGGAAGCGATTTCAGAGCGAGCTTTGACTACGGGGTTGTCAAGGAAAGACTCGATGCCGATGATGCCTGAGATTGTCGAAGGTGTTATTGTAGGGGTGTTGGTGGCTGTTTTGAGAATGGCGGTTTTGGAAGGAATAAGAATAGATGTGAGGCGAAGTAGATTAGGGATGAGTTCAGAGTCTAGCGTGGTGACAGCAGATGATGTGCCTGTTGAAACTTTAGAAACCAGAGAAGAGTTTAGGTGCGGATCAAAGCAGCAGTCGGAGGGGCCGAAGAGAGTAAGAGAGGCGGTGGTAGCGTGATTTGGCAGCCAAGTTTAGTGGCGATCTCAGACACGGATTGAATGATATGGTTGATGGCGGTTTTGAGATTAGAGATGTCGGAGCGCATGGAATCCAAGGAGGTTGTGTGGTTGGTTGAATCGATATGGAGTTGGGAGATAGCTTCGTCGATGGCTCGGTTACAGTTTTGTGTTGGGTTAACCATGGTAGTATAAGAGGGAGGGGAGTTGAGAAATGAAAGCACCATTGATGCAGTAGTGTTACTCGCAAGAAGACATTATCAGAAATTTAAGAAAGAAAAGATAACAGGGAAGAAGATTCATTCATTTTTTCCATACTTCTTCCTAATACATTACTAGCTTATATAGCTGCTACTGGTAATATCTAACCGTTCATTCATAACCACTAAAGTCAGTGGTCCTTACAACTTTATTTCAGGGCATCCAACCACCATTTGCTAATAAAAGAAAAGTAAAATACTGGAAATTACTAAAGAGAAATTGCTGGAAATATTGATAACGGCTTCTGCTTTTGGCTGGTATTCTAGAAGGTACTCATTTTGTTTCTACTCTCCTCTAACCGTATCATTCCCGACCGCTTGAAAACGACCTTGTCCTCAAGGTCGGAGATGCCCTCTATGTGGAATGTGCCACCAGGGTCGAAGATGAAAACTTTGCTTCCCTGTTTCAGCTTATACATTTCAGCAAACATGTTGTGTGCAATGGACCATTCCTGCTCTTTACACAAACTAGATTTCAATGCTGTTTGCACACATAAACCCTCAAGCAGCATGACTCCCAAAGAGAACGTATCTAACTGGATATGGGAAGCGATTTCAGAGCGAGCTTTGACTACGGGGTTGTCAAGGAAAGACTCGATGCCGATGATGCCTGAGATTGTCGAAGGTGTTATTGTAGGGGTGTTGGTGGCTGTTTTGAGAATGGCGGTTTTGGAAGGAATAAGAATAGATGTGAGGCGAAGTAGATTAGGGATGAGTTCAGAGTCTAGCGTGGTGACAGCAGATGATGTGCCTGTTGAAACTTTAGAAACCAGAGAAGAGTTTAGGTGCGGATCAAAGCAGCAGTCGGAGGGGCCGAAGAGAGTAAGAGAGGCGGTGGTAGCGTGATTTGGCAGCCAAGTTTAGTGGCGATCTCAGACACGGATTGAATGATATGGTTGATGGCGGTTTTGAGATTAGAGATGTCGGAGCGCATGGAATCCAAGGAGGTTGTGTGGTTGGTTGAATCGATATGGAGTTGGGAGATAGCTTCGTCGATGGCTCGGTTACAGTTTTGTGTTGGGTTAACCATGGTAGTATAAGAGGGAGGGGAGTTGAGAAATGAAAGCACCATTGATGCAGTAGTGTTACTCGCAAGAAGACATTATCAGAAATTTAAGAAAGAAAAGATAACAGGGAAGAAGATTCATTCATTTTTTCCATACTTCTTCCTAATACATTACTAGCTTATATAGCTGCTACTGGTAATATCTAACCGTTCATTCATAACCACTAAAGTCAGTGGTCCTTACAACTTTATTTCAGGGCATCCAACCACCATTTGCTAATAAAAGAAAAGTAAAATACTGGAAATTACTAAAGAGAAATTGCTGGAAATATTGATAACGGCTTCTGCTTTTGGCTGGTATTCTAGAAGGTACTCATTTTGTTTCTACTCTCCTCTAACCGTATCATTCCCGACCGCTTGAAAACGACCTTGTCCTCAAGGTCGGAGATGCCCTCTATGTGGAATGTGCCACCAGGGTCGAAGATGAAAACTTTGCTTCCCTGTTTCAGCTTATACATTTCAGCAAACATGTTGTGTGCAATGGACCATTCCTGCTCTTTACACAAACTAGATTTCAATGCTGTTTGCACACATAAACCCTCAAGCAGCATGACTCCCAAAGAGAACGTATCTAACTGGATATGGGAAGCGATTTCAGAGCGAGCTTTGACTACGGGGTTGTCAAGGAAAGACTCGATGCCGATGATGCCTGAGATTGTCGAAGGTGTTATTGTAGGGGTGTTGGTGGCTGTTTTGAGAATGGCGGTTTTGGAAGGAATAAGAATAGATGTGAGGCGAAGTAGATTAGGGATGAGTTCAGAGTCTAGCGTGGTGACAGCAGATGATGTGCCTGTTGAAACTTTAGAAACCAGAGAAGAGTTTAGGTGCGGATCAAAGCAGCAGTCGGAGGGGCCGAAGAGAGTAAGAGAGGCGGTGGTAGCGTGATTTGGCAGCCAAGTTTAGTGGCGATCTCAGACACGGATTGAATGATATGGTTGATGGCGGTTTTGAGATTAGAGATGTCGGAGCGCATGGAATCCAAGGAGGTTGTGTGGTTGGTTGAATCGATATGGAGTTGGGAGATAGCTTCGTCGATGGCTCGGTTACAGTTTTGTGTTGGGTTAACCATGGTAGTATAAGAGGGAGGGGAGTTGAGAAATGAAAGCACCATTGATGCAGTAGTGTTACTCGCAAGAAGACATTATCAGAAATTTAAGAAAGAAAAGATAACAGGGAAGAAGATTCATTCATTTTTTCCATACTTCTTCCTAATACATTACTAGCTTATATAGCTGCTACTGGTAATATCTAACCGTTCATTCATAACCACTAAAGTCAGTGGTCCTTACAACTTTATTTCAGGGCATCCAACCACCATTTGCTAATAAAAGAAAAGTAAAATACTGGAAATTACTAAAGAGAAATTGCTGGAAATATTGATAACGGCTTCTGCTTTTGGCTGGTATTCTAGAAGGTACTCATTTTGTTTCTACTCTCCTCTAACTGTATCAATATACTGATTATATACCCTTCAATCTTATGAAAAATATATAACCTGATCACCTTTTATTTTCCTTCTCTTCTTTCTATTTATGCTTTGCTAACTCGTTAGATGATCACTACGACCGATGATCTATGGGGATGATAATTATATGCATGAAATATGTGGTTATCTGGCAAAGCTTATGAGTCCAAATTAGATGATGACTAGATTTTACCTAGTGACATGGTATTATAGGCCACATATGAATTCAAAGTCAGTTATTAATGTTTGTGGCCGATGCTAAATATACATTTAATTAGATCCTTCCAAATATACATCATCATACATGAATTCAAAGTGATATTACTAGTAAGTGATATATGATATATTTTGTTGATTTTATGATTTTTTTTAGATTGCTGGAAACAACAATAGTAAATATTATCAGCTTGTTTGCAATATTTATGAGAAAAGGACAAAGTTAACCATGGATATTTTACTTCAAATTGTGCATAAATATTTACTCATTTTTGGAAAAAGTTGAAAATATCCATACCTTGATTTTCATGGAAGCAAAAGAACAAGGAATAGATGTTCGCTTTTGCTTCGCATGCCACATTTATGTAATTTCATCAAAAGTTTTATGTTAATTTTCTGTACATGAAACAGTGGGTTCTACTGTGTCAAATTAGATGATGCATGCATGCCTTGAAAGCCATACCACACATGCATTAATCTAACTTGCTTATGGGTTTCAAATTTCAACATTTACTATTATTAATGGTTTAAAATTTATAATATGCACTTTTTATATATAAAAAAAAGGAAAAGAAACTAATTATCATTGGTGTTCTCTTATTTAAAAACTTCGTACTCAAATGACTAAATGTCAATGATCAATAGTAAAAAGAAAAGACATTAGATTATTAAAAAAAAAGGTTTAAATATGAATTGTGAACAAAAACAAGGAATGCGTTGCATGAGTCACAACCGACCCTGGCCCAATGCAAACGGGGAATGCGCACAAGGAAGCGTCGCAGCTAGGGCATAAAAATTACATCACCTACAGCAAAAAAAAAAAAAAAAAAAAGACGCGAAATTGAATCGCACAAATAGGGAGGAGAAGAAGGCTGAAGACAAAGTTTCTTCATACTTTACGCAAAAAGGGCCAAGCGTTAGAGAAAAGACTCATACGAATCCCGAAGAGACGCAACTAACGCAAGGGGTAGGGCAATTAAAGAAAAACAATTTCAATATTTCAGATCTGATTTTAGGTATCCTTAGTTTTTAAATTATCCAGTTTAGTGTAATTTTTGGTTAGTGGCTGGGTGAGTAATCAATTAACCATTATCATGAATGAATACAGAGCATTTTTACTTAACACAGCAATAACAGTGTTTCTACCCAAGCACATTTTTCTGGCAATAGTATTCATCTTACTGTTAACCATGGTGATGCATCCTGACTCAACTTTGTCCAAACCTTTTATATATTACAGAATATAAAATATTAGTTAACCATATATTTTAAATAGATATACCACATAATACTTAGCCATTATATATCAACTTAGTTACATACAAACCTGAAGCCACTATGAGCAGTGCCAGAAGAAATGAACGAGCAACAATCCTTGTACTTTTAAAATCCATGAGCATTTTTTCTGGGTAGTGTGAAGTAGTGAATGGTGGGTATGTGGGAAAAACTGCGCATGTATAACGGTTATATATACATAATTGGGCTTACATTTGTATTAATTTGGAATTAAATAAAGAGCTGTGCTAGGAAGCCCGAAGGAAATATGTGCGGGTTTGTGCGGGAATGAGAAAAACCATTCGATTGTGGCACGTAATTCACGGGTACTCGTCCACGTTTCAGCCGTACCTGTTTTTGGCTGTTCTTTCGGGCCCCCAAGCATTTGTGTTAAATAAATTAATAAGCACATGTAGCTCATATAATCTATTCATGTATTCAACAAATACCTCAGATGTGAAGCTTATTAATGAACATATAGTTCAAAGTTTTATTTAATTGCTAACCTTGTCTATATTTTATAAAGAACCTCTTAATATCATTGGCATGTTCCATTGAGAATTTTTATTTCTTCTTTCAGCATAAGCTATCTGGATATGCGTGCATCTTTTTTTCTAACAGTTTTAATTAGAAATAGTAGAATTAGTTGCTAGAATTACGATTGTATATTTTAGGATGACAATACTGATGGTTGATGCCTTTCAGTTCCTTTGCTTTTTGGTATACCACAATTGTTATGAAACATCGCTTTTAATCGTTGTGATTTTTTTGAACCTTGGGGGCATCATTTAGTATATCGCACCGGACATTATAAGTCTCAGGACCGGCTCTGGCATGAGTTTACTGGCTGTACACAAAAATAAAATGTTGAACTAATTTGCAAACTGGATTAAGTTTCCTAGATTTCAAAAACTTAAAATAATGAACTACCATTAGATTCTCTAGTGATATTCTTCAGACATACTTTGAATGTTTCTTAACTACGGAGTATATTTTGCATTGGACTGGGAATGACCTGCTATATTGGAACTTCTAAACCGCAGTTGGACTAAGAATGACCTGTTATATTTGACCTTCTAAATTGTTGTCTTGTCATTTTAGGTTCAACTCAAGGAGAAAGGCAAGATTTCAACAACAAAAGAGAAGAAATCCGATGAAGCATGGCCGCATTTTATCATTTGCATTTTAGGTTCTGCATGATTTTATAAGTTTTTAATATTTCGATTATAATGCTTGAAATTTGTGTAAAAGATCAACTTTTATATATTATGTGGTTTGTTGTTTGATTTTGTAAGTTAAAATGGACTTAGCTGCTTGGATTATGTGCTAATAACATGCAAGTTTATGTCATCTTTCAGTTCAATATTTTGTGATTTATATTTCAGAATACGAATTGTTTTGTAATTTTTAGTTAACTTGTTGTAATATATACTTTTAAAAATCTAAATTATCTCACATTTTATTTCAATATTCTAGCGCAATAGCCAAATAGCTATTGTGAAATAAAAATTCTATCCATACTGGCTTTTTATCTTTTTAACTTATAAGTCGTTACTTTGCCAAACGAGCTTTTTGACTTTTTAGAAGCAAAAGCACTTATCATATAAGCATAAGCACTTATCATATAAGTCATTCAGTATTTCATAATCGGGCGATGCCTATATGATAAAAGACAAAATTTTAAAAGCTATTTTTATTTCAACCCACAAAATTGAGTAGTAGCTCCCCTAAAACCAAAAATTCTTGCGTACCCAGAAAATTGATTAGTAGCACTCACGCTTCCACAATTGTCCTTCTTCCATTCGCTTCTTCACGTTCAAAAATCAATCCCGTTCGAAAATCAAATGCGTACCATTTCCATCATCTTCCCAAACACGAGCATCATCTCCATCCTCTTCTCAAACACGCACGACATCTTCTTCGAATCTATGTTAGGGTTTTGAATTGGTGAGGTTAAGGCTTTTTTGAATTTGTGCATGTAATAAAATAGGGTGATACATAACCAAAATAGATGTATGAATAGATGATAGGATGATTGTAAAATTAATGGTTGGGACAACGATTGAAAATGTGGTTTCGGATGTTGCTGGTTACAACAACAATATAGAAGATAATATGGAAAAAATAGATCCCATGCACAGGCATTACGAGGAAAAAATTGTTACCACGCATTGCATATGCGTGGAATCTAGTTTTTCCACGTTGAGTCACTGGGTGGAAACAATAGATTCCACGCAGAAGCACTGCGTGGAAACTATTTTTCCCACTTAGTGCTTCTACGTGGAAACTATTGTTTCCACGCCCTGTCTACTGGGTTGTTGCTAAAGCTAACAACAACCCATTTCTTGTTAACACTTCTGTTGTCTTTTAAATTTGTCGAAAAGTTGTCGAACCCTATTTTGTTGAACACCCATTTTGTCGAACCCAAAAAGTTGTCGAATCCTATTTCGTATTCAAAAGTGACTGGTAGTTATCAGAATCTTCAGTTTAAAAATAATTGCAACTTATTTTTTTGTTGAACACTTATTCTCTTCTGGGATGTTCTTACTTGATTGAAACTTGTCGAACATTTATTCATTTATTCATATAGTTAGTTGGTAATTGATTGAAACTAATTTTTGTCTATAGTTATTTCGTATACATATAGTTCTAATTTATTTTTTATTAATTGCATATGGGTCGAACTCGAATGGTAACATCAGAAAGATGATGGAGAATGGAGAAAGCTAAATATGGTACTAGTTCAAGTTTTAACAAGGAAAGAGAAGATGTTGATGTAGGGCAAGAATATGTGGATGAGGGGATATATGACATAGACAAGGATGCATATGAGGTAGTCACAAGGCGGGAAGATACATATAAGGAGCAACTAAGTGAGGAAGGGAAAGGTGAAGAAGAAGATGAGGAAGATGATGATGGAGATGGTTTAGAGTCGTCGGGAGATGACGAAGAGGAGACGGAGGATGATTTGGAGACGGGCGATGCTGGGGGAAAAGATAATGAGCCCGAGGAAGAAGGTGAAGCCGAAGAAGATGTGAACATGAATGGTGGACCAAAATTTAATGATGTGATTAAAGAGTTTGGCACTCATGTTGCATTTATGATATGCATGAGTCAGGTATGTATATATTACTGTTTTAAATAACTGATTTGTTGCATTTACAAAATGTACATTTATGTAGGAACGATCACCGCTCACATGTGTCAATCATGCTCAAGAGCTATCAGAATGGAGAATTCCATATAGTGCTACTAGATTAAGAGCCATTATTGATTCGTTTGGCTTATTTTCCATTGTTAACAAGAATTTGATATCATCTTTTATGGAAGTTGGTTTCTGGAGACTAACACCTTCCATTTTCCGTTTGGTAAGATGACTGTTACACTTAATGATGTTAGCATCTTTATTGCATATTCCAGTCGAAGGTAAACCCATTCAAAGTATGACATATGAAATGGAACAAGCAGTTAGTATTGTTTCAAAGTATTTTGGCCTTAGTAAAGAAGAAGCAAGGTTGCAAATGAATGACAGGGTTGGGTATAAATTAACTTGTCGACGTTGGTTGATATATTTAAAAATGTTAGCGATGAGTGGACTGATCGAGAAATTAGGTGTGTTGCTCGTGCTTATCTATTATTCTTGCTTGACAGCACATTATTTGCTGACAAAAGCAAGTCTCATGTGCACATATCACTTCCGGATTCGCTAAAAAATTTGGACATCGTCAACATGTACTATTGTGGTTCAGCAACACTTGCTTTTCTATATAAACAACTTGGATTAGCGATCCCAACCCGAATGGGTGTGCGGTAGATTGCAGGGTTTCTATGTTTGTTTGAGTCTTGGATATTTGAGCATTTCACATGTTTCCATCCTTCAACCAATCTGTACTATGAGAATTTACCACAAGCTGCTCGATGGAATCCCTCTTCAGAAGGTGTTGCAATTGTCGTCGAGCTGCGTATATTCATTGACACTATTCAGATTGAGCAGGTAACTTGCTACATTAGATTTTACAGTCATCCATTCAGTTAACTAACAAACGACTAGATGACCGGATTTACTTATGATAGTAACACCAAACAATGGATAAGTTTATATTTTTATTTGCTTACAGGTTATTTTCGACCCTTACAACATTACACGTCATTAACATCCATTTCATGTTATTTCCTGGTATAGCGGATGCATTCTATGTCCCAATGTTGTGGAGGTGTATCATCCTGATAGAGTACTTAGGCAGTTTGGTAGAGTGCAAAACCTTCCTATGGCTCTTATTCCTCCAATTACAACAAATGTGAGGTGAGGTACAACTTCAACAACATACACTCGGGTGCGGTATCAGTTTTTAGAAAGTATATAGGAGAATTGGTACAATTATGTAATTACAGAAGGATGTAGATCTATACCACTCAATTAGCCTTTTCTGAGTTGTACAGACAATTATATGGAGTGGTACAAGGATCATTGTGTTTTACGAGTACACCATCCGTCACGCTTACGGGATAATATAGTGATTGGAGCATCTCATTTTTAGCCTACCTATGATCAACTTTACTCGGTATGTTCTATTTAATTTGAGTAGATGATATAATGATTGTCGTTATATTTATAACCCATTTTTTTTCGAACTCTTCATGATGTGCATGGCATGTTGGATAAAGGAAACACTCAAGTCGCTAGTGCAAGGGTTTTTAGTAGACGCTACATTCGCCGTCAGCGTTAGTTTCATATGCTTGGATTAGCGTATTGTTTTGTAGTTGGATGTATATTCGTACATTTTGGCGTAGTTGACTTTGTGTTTTAGCGCTTGTATTGACTATTGTGGCATGGTGTATTAACTACTTGGTTGTGTGTCTTGCATGGATTGTTGTAATGTTTTGAACAATGTATGTTACTACCATTTATGGTATGTTCATGGCGTGCCACTTGTTTGTTTGTTTACTATTTTTGAAAGGCAAATGAACTTTTATTCACACTACAAGAAGTTACAAAGAATGTACAATCAACTCTATAGTTATAAAAACTGTATTGACACTCAACTCAGTAGTAATGAGAAAAAAACAAAATACATTTGAATTAGAAAAAAAACTCAACTGGTGATCAAAAATTCCAAATCCAAGCAAAATGCTCGCAAATTCCTGCTACTCACTATTCATCAAACTGCCAAGATAAAGCAAAAACCCCAAAGACAAAACATCTCAATGAAAGAATATTTCCAAAACGCAATGAATCACTTGAACAGAAGACGCAGCACGCTTACTCGAAGGACCAAAATCAAAAAAATCAAATTGGATTACATCTCGTATGCTTCTTACCTGATTTTAATCCACTACTTAAAGGCATAACATCTTCAGATTTATATTCAATACCTTCATCAAGATCAGTACCCTCATCAGAGTCTTGCCAAAATTTCTCTTTCAACTTACTACTCTTAGATTTAGACGGCATTGCACTAGTAGAAACTGCATTGGATAACAGGGAAGGATTAATAGATGGGAAAGTCAACCTACATCCTATGACGTTAGCAGGAGGTAGCTTAATACTCAAAGGAGGTTTAAGATGATTATAAGGAGAAGGCATGCTATTTGCAAATGAAGACAAAGAATGAGCAGAAATATTATTGCACATAGTAGCCGAAAATTTAGAACTAAAAGTGGAAGAGCATGACATAGAAGCATTTGAAGTGGAAGAATTATTCTGTAGAGAAGTAGAAGAAACAGACTTAGATGCAGAGTCATCTGAACTTGCATTAGCAGTAGAAGAAATATTCACAACTGCAGCATTTTCATCAAACAAATTCCCAAATAAAGAATCAGAACCTGATGCAGTCATACAAGACTCAACCCCTTTATAACTTTCTTTAATTGGGGCATCATTATTATTCACTTTTGAAACATTATTATCTCCAAAAATCACTTTATCTACGTTGACATTAACATGTGTATCATCTCCAGACTTATCAGCTTCACCATGAGCAGAAACAGCAGATAAATTCTTGTTAGGATCACCACCAACTCCAAATTTCTGAGCTAAACCAACATTAAGATCATTAGTAGAACCTCCACCAGCATCTTCGTTGCAACCCATTGCCAAAGCTTCAAATTGATTTGCACAAACATTTCTAGTTTCATCAATATTAACTCTATTATTAGGATTAGCATTAATATTCTTCCTCATCCAAATTTGCTTTTTCTTAGGAACAACATAAGTCCAATTATTCATTCCAGCTTGAATATTCCTCTTCGAATTACCAGTATTTACAGAACCTGCTTGATACTGAGGAAATTCTTCCATATTAACACCAGCCTGATTATCATTAACCAAGTTATTCTGTGAATTTAATTCACAAGAATGAGAACTGTGACCAAAAACTTTACAGTTAGAACAAATCATAGGTCTCCAACCATATTATATTTTCACTGAAGGAAAATAATCACCTAAATTATCTAATTCAATCGAATTAGGAAGCTCAAAATCCGGGGTAACCTCCACTAAAGCCTTCGCATATCTGAATCTACTTAATCTTTCTGTACTTATGTCATAACAAATAAGCCTACCAACATGATTCACGAGCCAGTTGATACCCATCAATGTCCAGAGAATAAACGTTATTCTATACATATAGATCCAGATTGGTACTTTTTTGATTTGGGATTGAACACACCCAATTGATGGATCCCATACCGTTATGACGAACATTCTCCCTTGAATAAAGATTAGATCAGAGTGGAGAATTTTTTCTCGATCAGCAACATTAGAGAAATTAAAATAAAAATGAAACCCATCGGAAAAAATGTCTACCTCACCAATTAAGCGCCAATGTCTTTAAGATAGTTAGAAACCGCAGGATATGATAACGAACCATCAAGAAAGAAACCGATGAGGTTGTTACTCCAATATTTGATTCCTTCGTTCTTGATCAGATCTAGAATTGTCTTCTGCTTGCAATCTCTATCAACGTCAAATTGACGAGGCTGATAAGACCCAACATTACGAGGAAAAGCCTTGAAGAGGGAGACACTTGTTTGTTTGTTTATTATCAATTCATGTTGTATTTACTATTAATTATTGCACTTGTTTGTTTCAGTATATGAAATTGTTTGTCGTTATTAAAATCTAAAACCTAATTTTTTTTATATATTTTTTGGCTTTCTTAATCACCACGCATTGACAAGACATGGTTTGGAAACAAACCACTTACAGACAATGCGTGGTACAAAAAATATCCACACATAGACCTTACGGGATTACCCACTAACCACTGGGCATGGTGCGTGGTTCGTTGATGAACCACGTATAGTTCCTGCGTAGGGGCCTGGAATGTGCAAAAAAAAAAATGCATCTATAATATCACATACCCAGAAAATTATTGATATGCGCCGATTCATTTACGCTAATATTCTTCCATGGACTTACATAATATTCTTGTATTTATGATTTTTATGTGCATCCAACTATTTGATACTGATTCTCATTCATATACGCAGGTTGATCTTCTTAAATTGTAGTTAAGGAAAATAATATATTGTTTCTCAGGGTTATGCATATTAGATCGTATCAAAATGACTCAAAACTTAAATTTAGGAACAAATCGTGATTGGATGTAAAACAAAGCTCTTTCAATCTTTGTTCACTGGTTGATGCTAATAAATATTTTACAAAGGAGAAGTTTAAAACCTGATGTTTGTCGTTATTAAAAATCTAAAACTTGATGTTCTTATATATTTTTTGACTTTCTATAATCACCACACACTGACAAGACGTGGTTTGGAGACAAACCATGTAGAGGCAATGCGTGGTATGAAACATATCCACAAATGGTTCATACGGGATTGTCCCACACTAACCACATTGGCACGGTGTGTGGTTCATTGACTAACCACGTAGGTTCTTGCATGAGGGCCAGAAATGTGCAAAAAAAATATTGCATCTATAATATCACTTACACAACAAATTATTGATACGCGCCGATGCATTTACAAACCGAATACTAATATCCATAGCAATTCCAAACATGTATATTGCATTTCATTCCAAACAATTCTTTCATTCCAAACAGAATACAATCACCAACTTTGTAAATTCACCAATTATATTTTGTGACAAAAAATAATAATTACTTCTAATCTGTGTACGCATTTCTTTCATTCCAAGCTTGTCTTCTATCAGTGTAAATATACTCCCACATACTTGCATCTGTATCACGAGCTGTGGACCATTTTGAATATATAGGTGGTACGGGATGTTGGGCTCTAGTTCTACCTACGACATATAAACCATGAGTCATTAAAAGAAATGAAATTAATTTGAATTTTATTAATAGATAAGTTGTGTACCTGAACAAAACAATCCTGGTTAACGAAAGCTATCGCAATTTCAGTGCATTGTATTAGTGGAGGAACTTTTCCTTTCGATGGAGGTATTGTCAAGATAAGTCTATCACTAATGCTAAAGACCACAACGTTGTATCCAATTGCAATAATGTAACCAACATCGGGCATTGACATTCACTTTTCCATTCGTGCAAATCCTTCGTCTTCATGCATGCTTTTGAGAAGAACGTTATTTATCCCTTCCTCCATGAAAACATGATCGTACAAACTCTGATTTTCATATAGTTCTTCGTATAACTCTCTCCTAATTTGAATCCAACTTGATTCTCCCAAACCAAGCAAAGCAGTCACACATTGATACCCATAATTACCATCTTATCGAACGTCAATAATATCTGTAACAAAATCCTTTAAGTCCAATGGTATCCGATGCAAATAGGTTCTCAGGCCTTCGGTAAACGAGAGTTCCAATGGTGAATGCATCTTCGTCTAAGCTTGTTTGAAATTGCACTGACAACTAGCTAAATGTTTCTTCAATTTTGAGTGAGCGGTCTCGGCCTTGCATATGATATAAACATATTAGAACTGTAGCAGTAATTACTATGTTGAATAAATATTAACATAATTATTAAATAAAATTACCAATTAGAGGTATAATTTCCAAAATGCTTGTAGTCATCTGTCCATGCCTGAATAAAGCGGTCTTTGTACGTATCCAACCATGTCTCGTGATTATACTTCAACAATGATGTATGAGTTGCATACTTTTCATGCAACACTTGCAGATTCTCATTATAAGCAACCATATTTTGTGAACACACAGGTTCATTCCAATCAAATAAAAAAGACTTCTTATCTTCAAGCTTCATTCCTTTCACTTTTTTTGTTGCATATACGTTAGAACATTATTTTTAATGTGTCATGTGCATAACATATGTGCAGAGTTTGGGAATACAAATTCAATAGTATTAACTAGTGTTATTTCTCTATCAGAAATGAATATTGATGGCATTTCCACTTCATAATCAATAAAAACCTATTTCAGTTACGCTGAAGCAAAAATAGTCGAACTTTTAAAATGGCGTCGTCATGGCGAACGCTTTTTGAAAATTCAAAACACGCTTTTTCTTCTCTCAAATCGTCTCTCTCCTCACAAATCTCTTCTTTACACGTTGATCAGGTTGACAACGCTAAAAACGTTTCTGCTAATCCATCTTTTAAGGATATTCTGCTCAGGCCAGCTGTAAAGCGCAATCCAGATCCGATTTTTCTAAATAATAAAAGACCTTTGTCAAAACCGTCTCCTCGCATCCTTCACAGCTATAATGAAAATCTCAATAATATCAAATCAAAAAATGGCTGCTTCAGATGTGGTTCGACAGATCACTGGGCGAGATCATGCCGCAATCCAGTTATTTGTTTTAAATGTCATAAGACAGGGCACAAGGGTTTTAATTGCAAATCTTTTCGCTCCCCTCCCCCAAAAATGGCTGAAAGTTCCAGAAAACCAATTTCCGCTAATCGTTTCCAAAATTCTTTTGATTGGGCTCGATCGATGGTAATCATCTCTATTGCGAGTGGATCTTTCTCGATACGGCAGATTGAGGAGATTTTGAAAGCCAGATATGGTCGTCGCGCCCCATCCTGGGACTGGAACGTCAAGCGAATGGGTGATGTCTTTGTTGTTCGGTTCCCACAACATCTGCTGACAGTAAACTTCCAGTATAACTTCAATTTTACCATGGGGAGAATTAGCCTGAGGCGGTGGAGTCCGCGTTTTGGCAGTGTCTCGAGGGAGAAGGAAACTTTTTGGATCTTATTGAAAAATGCTCCGCTTGTATGTCGTAAGCTTGACGTCCTCCAAACAGCTCTTGAAGATTATGGAGAAGTGGAGAGAGTCCAGTACGGTGCAATTCATGATGTGGATTATACTTGTTTGCGTGCCAAATTCACGAAGGAGGTGGGCACCCCATTGCCGAATTCTGTGGCAATTCCAATTGATGGTTTTTCACATGTTGTTCAGATCGAAAGATGCGAGGAAGATTCGCCACCGAAAATCAATGTTCCTCTTTTCAAGCAGAGGGTGTTTGCAACTGATGGAGAGGGGAAGCTTAAAATTTTGAGTAGTAAGGATGGGGGTGCCAAAATGCATGTGGAGGAAGTGATTGCTTCGGTGGCAGATTCGGTTATTGAAGGAGAAGGGGATGTTTTTGCAAGAAGGAATAATGAAAATTATGTGGTTCGATTTGATGATGGGGTGGCTGTAGAGGTTGACGAGGTTGGTAATATTGTGGGTGTGGGTGCCAACTCCAGAGAGATAATTGCCGTCGACGAAAACGAGGGAGTAGGTTTGCAGGATCTTGGGGAGGAAGGCAACATGCATGGCGCCAGAGAGGCGGTGGATGAGCAAGTCATGGACAATGAATCACAAGACTTAAATCTGGCTGGGGATTTGGCGCTGGCTCCAACCAGCTCAGGGGAATGCTCGGCTACAGGTGGTAAAGGCAAGAGTGCATCGGATCATGGTGTGGTCATGCTACGTCGCAGCGCACGTGGGATGGGTCACCCTTTGGCAGGTAGCATTTTTGTTCCTGCTATACTTAATACTTTGTCTAGTGATCAACTTCATGATATTGCAAGTAAATCTGGTTTTGTGTTAAATGATGATGTGATAAGTGATATTAAGAATAAAGAAAATGAGAGGGTTAAAGGTTCAACATGATTATCGTTACTTGGAATGTTAGAGGCCTAGGATCTTTTGATAAGTGCCTTAGGGTTAAAAATTACCTCAAGTCTGTAAAACCTGACATCGTCATGCTTCAAGAGACCAAGCTTGAAAATCCTGAACCATTTATTTTCAAATGTCTGGGGTGGGGTGTCATTGATGATTGGGCTTTTATACCTGCTGTGGAAACCTCGGGTGGCATTTTTACTGGTTGGAATAGTAATTCTTGGTTGCTTAAGCAAGAAATCAAACAAACTTACTGTCTGCATTTAGCCCTGGAATGTAAATCTACAAATGTACTTTACTTCTTTTCTAATGTTTATGGACCCAATACAAGACGAGAAAGAATGACATTATGGGCTGAGGGCTTGGACTTTTATAAACTTATGTATGGTCCCTGGGTAATTGGTGGTGACTTTAATGTTACAAGATTTATGTCTGAACGCAATGTTGTGAAAAACGCTGGCTTGGGTGACATGAACGATTTTAGTGACTTTGTTGGAATCTGTGGCCTCATTGACCTACCCATGACTAATAGAAAATATACGTGGACTGACGGTAGGACCCCTCCTACTTTAGTTCGACTCGATCGCTTCTTCATTAATTCTGCTTTTGATGACTTGCACCCCCTAACTCTTCAAAGAGGTCTTACTTCCCTTATTTCTGATCACTGCCCGGTTGTTCTCAACACTAATGTAGATTATAAAAGGAAATCTTTTTTTAAGTTCGAGAATATGTGGTGTATTGAACCAAATTTTGATGTGATGTTGCGGGAGAAGTGGTTAGAGTTTCGCAACTTTGGTGATGCAGCTAGTAATTTTTGTAGGAAAATGAGACTTTTGCGTAAATTTTTAGCCAAATGGAATAGAGAAGTCTTTGGAAACATTAGAGTCAAGAAGCAGAGACTTGAATCTGAGATTATGGAGCTCAATGTGCTTGAGGAAGGGCGTAATCTAAGTGAGGCCGAGCGTGCCTTGTTAAAATCAAAAGAAAAGGAACTCCTAACGGTGATTGATCAAGAAGAGATCTTTTGGAAACAGAGGTCGAGAACTCAGTGGCTTAAGCTTGGTGATAGTAACACAAGTTATTTCCACAAAGTTGCGAACGGTAGACGGCGTACTAACACTATATGTAGCATTTGGAAAGACGGAGTTGAAATCTGTGATCATCAAAGGATAGAGGAGGTTTTTACTGAATTTTATAAGGGAATCTTTGGTGAACGCATTGAGAATCGGGTGAATGTTGATTGGAAGAAGCTGTATCCTTCGTCTGTTGATCTTAGTGGCATTGATTCGGAGTTCTCAGAAGAGGAAATCGTCGCGGCTTTAAACGAAATGCCTGGTGATAAAGCCCCTGGCCCTGATGGTTTTCCAAATTTCTTCTATAAGAAATATTGGGATGTGATTAAAGAGGATGTTATTAACATATTCAAAGAATTTCATTCTGGTTCCTTGAGATTGGACATGTTGGGATACGCTAATGTAGTTTTGATCCCTAAGAAAGGAGGAAATGTCTCGGCTGCGGATTTTCGACCTATTAGTCTCTTGAATAGCAGTTTCAAATTGATCACGAAGGTTCTCGCAAACAGACTGAAAGCGAAGATGGACAACCTGATTGATGTTTCGCAGACAGCATTTATTAGAGGAAGATTCATTCTTGATGGTGCGGCTCTTGTTCAAGAAGTTATCTCCCATAGTGATAGACATAACGTGCCTTGCGCAATCCTGAAGTTGGACTTTGCTAAGGCCTTTGACACAGTTGACTGGAGGTTTATCATGGATCTTCTAAGCGCGAGAGGCTTTCCATGTAAATGGCTAAACTGGATTCATTGCATTTTAACTTCAAGTAGATCCAATATTTGTGTGAATGGAGTGGCTGGCAAAACTATTGTATCCAAGCGTGGGCTGCGTCAGGGTGACCCACTTTCCCCACTCCTCTTTGACTTGGCTGCCGATGTATTTTGTCGGATCCTTCAGGTGGCGAGTTCTAATGAGATTATACAAAGCTTTGGGCGTGATCACATCATTGGGGGTATTAATTCCCTACAATATGCTGATGACACCATTATTTTTTGCAACCCTGATTGCAAGAATATTGCCTCTTTAAAATTTTTGCTTTATGCTTTTGAAAGTTTATCTGGCTTAAAAATTAATTTTCACAAGAGCAGTGTTTACACTTTGGGTTGTAGTGTTGATGTGCACAGGAATTGCGCTGAAATGCTCAACTGCATGGCTGATTCTTTCCCTCTCAAATACCTTGGTGCTTATATCCGTCCAAAGAGATTGATGAAGAGTGATTGGCAATATGTGATTGATAAAGTGGACAGGCGATTAGCAAGATGGAAAGGAAATTGTCTATCAAAGGCTGGACGCCTGGTGCTGGTAAATTCTGTTCTGGCGGCTATCCCTTTGTACTGGCTCTCTTTTTATTCGTGTCCGGGTTGGGTTGTTCAGAAGATTGATGCTGTTCGTCGGAATTTTTTTTGGACCGGTACGAAGGACACGCGCAAAACCTGCTGTCTTGTGTCGTGGGATCAGGTGTGCAAGTCCAAAGTTCAAGGAGGCTTAGGTGTCATCAATTTGAAGAATATGAATCATGCATTACTTTGTAAATGGCTTTGGATTATGCTTAGCGAAAAGAAAGTTCTCTGGAAGGAGTGGATCTTAAACACTTGCTATGGTGGTAGATTCGACTGGAATGCGGACATTTCCCATTGCTCAATATTCTGGCGTGGTGTTATGGCAAATGTTCACTGGATGAAGATTGGGACTGAGATTGTAGTTAAAAACGGCCGAAGCGTCTCTTTCTGGTATGACTGTTGGTTGCTTCCTATCCCCTTGCGTAATGAATTTGCCGATCTGTTTGCTATTGCATGCAACAAAAGTGCTTCAGTCTGTGAAATGTTTAATACGAATTCTGCTAACTTTAAATGGAACCTGTCCTTTAGTCGTATTGTGGCTGGTAATGCTCTGCTTCAACTTTGTGGACTTATTCGTTTGCTTGAAGATGTTCACCTTCATAGCTATGAGGAGGATGTCTTTGAGTGGAAGATTGGTGGTAAATTTTGCGTGAGTGCACTTTATAAGTTGATGAACTTCTCAGGAAGAAAGTACGATGGATTCATGAGAATGTGGAGTTTTAAAGCTGTACCTGCTAAGGTCAGGATACATATGTGGACGATCATGCACAACAAGCTCAATACAGTGAAAAGATTAAGGCTTAAAGGTGTTCATGTTGCTGGGGGATGTGTTTTCTGCAATGACGATGACGAGGATTATATGCATCTTTTTCTTGACTGCGATTTCGCCTTTTACGTGTGGACGAAGTGTTTAGTTAGCCTTAATATCTGCTTAGACTGGTTTCACTTCATCTCTGACCAATTGCTCTTCTGGAATAGTACTATTATTACATTACCTGACACTGACATGCGCCATATGTTTGCTCTTTTGAACTTTGCTTATGTTTGGATCCTCTGGCATGAACGCAACTCACGAAAGTTTAAATGCAAAATGAAACGGCCCAACTCAGTTATTTTTCGCATTCTTAATTTTGTTTCTCTTTGGTCAGGCAATGAAGAAATCAGGTTTGTTGACACAATCGGAGCTAGAGTGATGGACAGGGCCCGTGGTAGCAGAGCTTGATGTTGCCATGATTCACTTTATTGGGTTTGCATGCTGTTTCTGCTGTAGTTTCATAAAATTTTTGGACTCTATGTAAACATGCCTGCGTGCATGTATTTTGATTGTATATATGTATGTAAATATATGTAACTATTGTAACTAGTAGACAGCTCTATGTATGCTGAACACGATGTACTTGCTCTATGCTTAATGAATGAATGAAGGCGTGAATCTAGCGATTCACTACCTTTTTTGCATCAAAAAAATAAAAACCTATTTCAAACCCTTTAAAGCCCATATATATTTTTCCTCTGTTTCCGCTACTATGTAGGCAATCGCAATATATAATATAAGATTTGTACATGTAACTCCAACAATCTCGATTAATGACATTCTATATCTATTTGTTTTATATGTGCAATCTAATATAATAACCCTGAGAAATGTACGTAGAAAATCGAAGCTGGTAGGATGTGCCCAAAAAATATCCTTAATAATGTCGGTACCGTCTAATGTTTTACAATGTCATTCAAAGCAACCAAACATTTTCAGTCTATTAAGCAAATATTAAACTTTAGAACGACATGCTCGTTCAATAGCATTTTGTGCTTTTATTACATTGTAAATGGTTTTAATTATGGTGCAATTTGAAGGACCATTTCGTTTAATGGTTGCTAAAATTTCCTTCGCTTTTACCAAGTTTCTACGCATGTCAGTAACTAACTTGGTCTCGTCTTCGGTTAGTCGACCAATATACGAATGACCTTATGTATTTTTCAACTTCGAATGATTGTGAACAACTTTAACAACATACAATCGCCAATCATCTAAAGTAGGAAGGTTTTCACCTTTTAATCTAAATGGGAAATTGCATTTTTTTGAATCGGTCATTCGCGGGTTCTTCGGGCTTTCATCTTTTATCTTTTTGTATGCATCACTGCGTTCACAAATAAACATAATTCTTGGTTTTTTTTACTGAAGCACCAGTATCAGATTTCATAATTATGATAACAAACCCAAGACGTTTTCCCATATCACGAACCCAATCAACTAATTTTTTCCTTGAAGGAAATATCTGCATTCAAAATTTTAAAACAAAGTATAAGTACTAAGGATTTATTTGAAAGTACTAAGGATTTATTTAACATTAATAAAAGAAAACTTACATTATAAGTCGTGAACTCATTTGAATAATCCAAAACTATTTCATTATGCGCTTTTTTATCAGTTGAATACGACATAAACTACATAAAACAAGTATTGAAATTTATAAATTCGAACTATGGAAAAAATTTATATTATTAGCACATAATAATGTGGTTTAAGGACTAACCACACAGGTTCTTACGTGGTTTAAATATATACCATATATTATCACTACATGGTTATGTCAAGTACAACTTATCTCCTACGTGGTTGGTCTACAAATCTAGTTGAGATCGTACGTGGATACTCGTACAATCTCATGTTTCGTCAAACATCCGCTACTATTGACTAGATTTAGAAAACTTAAAAAAAATGATTACCTGTTGTGATTGAGATAAGAAAGCATCTCCTTCTTAAAAATCCATCATATACTTGTTTGTAAAATAATTTTTTCTTCTACGTTTCAAAAATTAAGGTTTTGGAACTACGATATTTTAGAGCTACATGAAAACTTACGTATTACTCAGAAGAATTAAGAAGATAACTTCCCAAGGGTAACTTTATCTTTAAAATTGTAAAGCTTTTAGGGGGGAGGCTACTAACTAATTATGTTGGTTGAAATAGATATAGCCAATTTTAAAATATGCTTCTGAATCATTTACAGAATGCGCAAATAAAAGGATCCAGAACAAAAACGAAACTATTTATACAATAAATTTATAATTAAGCCTATTTATCAAATAAGTTTCTCTTGAGAGACCTATTTCAAAAATTTATCATATATAAAACCAAACCAAATTAACAATTTTTATATCGATTTCATATTTTCAATTAATGGCAAGCCAAATTCAAAACATTCTTAATTTTGTTGTTGTAAAAATCTAGGCTTCTATCTAGGTTCCATCTAAATGCTCGCTCTAGGCGACACATTGGGCCTCGTGATTCGCCTAGGCCTGCCCAAACAAGATATACCACCTTATTTTAGAATAAAACATGTGTTTAGAAACCGGTTGAGCATTACATAAGGTTCACTCAGAGACATAAGTATCATTGTGCTTGTTTTTTTCCAGTCTTTTTCTTTTTGGTTACTCCTAAGAATATTCAAAATCCCGAAATTTTAGTTTATGCTAATCGACATTAAGTGGTGCACTAATCTTTTATCCAAAATACTTGAATTATTGTAAATTACTAACTTCGATTAGTGAAAGTGATGTGAATTAAGGATCTTAACACTAGAAGGTGAGTGAATGGTATTACTTAAAATTGTGAATCTTTTAGAAAACTTTTCAATTTTGATTATGAGCATATGCATAGAAAGATCACAGAATCAAACAAGTAGATAAAAATGCAATAAAAGTAAAGGGACGGTTTGACTAAGGTCTCTGTTAAGTTTTAGAATACACAAAAACATCTTGTCTTAAAACTTTGAAAATTAGGTCCACGTTTCTCAGATATCATCAAAAAGCATCAAGAATCAACGTAAAAAATTATCAAATTCAAAACTTAATTTAATATATAATCATCTTCGTATTTATGCAAGAAAAGTACCCAAAAAAACTTCAAAAAAAAAATTGCACCTTTAAGCAATAATGCAGAAAAATATGCATTTTTTGAAAAATTACAACCATCAAAACAATTATATCAAAATATTGCATGATTTAATGCAATTTTTGCTAATTGCTTCAAACTTCCAAATTCAACGCCTACGCTTATTCAAACATCACATTATTGAAGAAGAATCATCAAAAAATGATAAAGATTGCATACCAATGAAAAATATACCACTTTCGATAAAATTGCAAAAAAAGAAGCAACTATATAGAAAAAATGCAGATATGTCTGTTGTGACGGCCCGCCCCGCACCAGCCGACACTTCCAATGAAAGTGCGTTGTGTCAATGCCCGACTAGCACGGGACGGTCGCCAAAGAAAGGAAAAGAAAAGAATTTGAACTAACAAGGAACCTGTAGAATGTCTCACAACGCATGAGATAAAATATAATAATATCATAACTTTGACATAAAACAGACGAGACAGTGCATAAGCTGAAAACTAAACCATCATAGCAGCGGAATCCAAAATACGGCTTATGATCCAACATCATTATTACAACTTTAAAATACTGTCTCTAAAGCAAAAGAAAGGAAAGGTACGCTACTAATGCCCAAGCAGTGGCCAACAACAACACAGGGAGTATATATATATATATATATATATCATACGTGGAAGCCTCCTGCTCGTCTCTGGTACACCTACTCGCGCATAATCACCTGACCTGTCTGCCCGTAAAGAGCACCCAGAGTAATAAGAAAAGACATAAAACTCTGGAGCAGACAAAAGTCTGGTATGAGCGATAAGCAGTAAAACAGAACAATAACAGGTATACATAACCATACCTGAACCTGGACCTGCAACCAAAGAGTTAGCACAACAGGATGTACAATACTCTAAGGTGACACTAACACATGGTATAAAGATACGGAGGAGGGGTGTGCATGTCATAGTGATGTCAAACAATCAAGCATAGCAACCATCCTCATGTCTCTCACTCAGTGCGTAAAGCATACGATAACCACTGCTTTGACCATCCAAATCCTTTACTATGATCACTCTGCCCCATGGAGTCATGATGGCTCCACTGCACTGATCTATAGCCACTAATCCCTTGCTATGTCCACTCTGCCCCATGGATTCATAACAACCCCACTGCACTGGCTCATAGCCATACTACGATCACTCTGCCCCATGGAGTAATAACTACCCCACTGCACTGATTCGTAGCCTAACATCCGTCTCTTAGTGGTGAGTCAAAGCTATAGACATCGATGACCCCTTAGCACACGTCCTGCAACAAAGTCCAATCATGAAGTTAACTCGTTGGTTCCCATCTGGATCCTGAGTTCTACTTCCTATTTGGACTACCTTTGCATCTCGGGTTTTGGTCGAATTGGAGTTGGTCTTCAGAAGAGTCATCGCATAAAAGTAGGAATATACGTTCGATTCAGTTTGGTCATCCGGTTTGGTTCGGTGTATGGAGTCCTCTATGTCACATCAGTTCGGTTCAGCCCTCCTTTCCATGCTCCAACTTCCGTTCGGTTCGGGTGTCCTCATGCGGTTTGGTTTGGTCATCTCCATCCGATTCGGTTCGGTTACGGCGAACCGATCTCACCCGTTGCTCCAGCTCCTCTTCTCCGATCCGATCCAGTCTCTACTCCAACTCTATACAAGTGGCCTTCCTTCTTGCCAAGCCTCCTCTAGTGCCCAATTCCGATCCGAATCGAATTCCCTTGCACGGTTCTCCTATCCGACCCGAGCCTTATATCTGATCCGATCCGAGACACAGCACATTTCCTGCAACTTTTCCAACGACTGTTTTACGCCATACGACGGCGTTTTCGACCATTCTAACTTTTATAATCAATCAAAAAGCATACCATACAGTCATAGCAACATAGAGAATCATCAATAAACACCAAAACAATAATTTAATATGTCAATATGGATCAAACATACCCAAAAACCTATGTTTTCCCCTTAATATCCCTTAATCGTGTTTAATCATACAATTAGCAAAACTTATCCAAATTAACCCAAATTTCTATCAGAGCCCTAGAATAATATTTAAGAATTTTACAAATTTTTCTAGATTTTTCTGAGTCATAATTTCGTTAATGAACACTAATCACCCCTAATTAGCCGTAATTAGTGAGAAACAATGCAAATCACTCACCTTAGCCACGAATTAATCTTCGATCTGAAAGTATCTCTGAAATGGGTCAAATCTCTATGCAACACAACAGCCTTTGCCTCTAATTTGATGTTGATTAGACTTGGTTTGATGCTAATTAGCTAAATCTTCAATTAGAAAGTGATTTGGAGGTGTTTTAGAAAGTGGAGGCCATGGCTAGGGTTCAAGAGAAGTAAGTGGCGGCTAGAAAGCTGATTAGAAATGATTCCCCAAACCCTATCAGCCTCCCCATAACCCTAATCCCGAAATGGGTTATGGGCCTAGCTGTTAATCACTCTAATTAGGCCCGGTTAAGCTGTTTTCACCTTCTAAACCTTATTTCAGCCATATCTCCCAAATGGTAAGTCTGTTTGGCTAATGTGACCACTCTACAGAAAGGTAAACCATCATCTGAATCCAATGGAAGTGGTTTCAGGTCAAAACTTCTTACCAATCAAAAGTTATAGGCGAAACAAGATTCGCTAGGGGCGAAATGGTCATTTAAAAATCAGCAAAAATCGTGAACATTGGAAATGACCCCAATAGTCGTTCCCCAAAGTTGCACGAGCATACGACTTCGTATGAAAAAGAAATAAATATTCTACGATCCTTCAATATGTAGAATGCGGGTTGTTACACTCTCCCCCCCCCCCCCCTTAAGAAATTTCACCCCGAAATTCCTTAACCAAGAACATACAGAGGTGTTCTGCATGCCTGTCAGTCATTCACAAACAATCAAACATATACAACAAGCACAACAAGCCTACCCTAGTATGCGGTTTACTAACAAAAGAAGAAATTATCACTTTTAAAATCTTACCAGGCAAAGAGTTCTGGATACGACTTCCTTGTGCTCTCCTCTGTTTCCCAAGTACAGTCATTGTCATTCTCGTCCCACTGAACCTTGACCAGTTTCACCGCCTTCCTTCGAAGTTGCTTCGTATCGCTCTTGACAATAAGAATCGGCTTGCGGTTCCCAACCGCCTCGGGTTCTACTTCGATGTCATTCAACTGATCTGGTGAAATAGTCATATCGGGGTCGTGCACGAACTTCCTTAACTGGGAAACATGAAACACGTTATGAACTCCTGCCATCTTGTCAGGTAATCCAACCTTATATGCCAAATACCCAACTTGCTCGAGAACTGGGATTGAACCAACAAATCTTGGTGTCAACTTGCCTCTCTTACTAAATCGAATCACGCTCTTTAACGGAGAAATCTTGACAAACACCAAGTCGCCAATGGAGAATTTTAGATCTCTCTTCCTCTTATCAGCATAACTCTTCTGCCTATCTTGAGCAGCCTTCGTTCGCTGTTGGATAACCATGATCTTGTCTGAAGTTTCTCTTATCACATCTGGCCCAAGCACAAACTTCTCATCGGTTTCTAACCAACACGATGGTGAGTTGCACGGTCTTCCATACAAAGCTTCAAATGGAGCCATACCAATATTGGACTGATAATTATTATTATATGCAAATTCAACTAGATGCAAGTGGTCATCCCATGACCCTCCAAAATCCAATATACAAGCTCTCAAGATATCCTTTAATATATGACTCACCCTCTCTGCCTGACCGTCGGTTTGAGGATGATACGCGGTACTGAGATGTAATTCTGATCCTAAAGCCTCTTGTAAGCTCTTCCAAAATCCACTAGTAAACAATGGATCTCTGTCACTTATAATGCCTTTGGGTACTCCATGAAATCTCACTGCCCACTTCATATATAGTTCCGCTAACTTAGCTTCCATTCTATTCGACTTGACAGGTATAAACCTTGCACTCTTGGTCAATCGGTCCACAATCACCCAAATACTATCATGGCCCGATCTAGTCCTTGGTAACCCATCAATGAAATCCATTGAGACTTGTTCCCATTTCCAATCGGGAATTTCCAATGGTTGAAACAAACCACTAGGTTTCTTTTGCTCGTCTTTAACTAGCTGGCAACTCATGCATTTGGATATAAACTTCCCAACGTCTCTTTTCGTCCCTTCCCAGTAGTAGGTCTGCTTCATGTCTCGATACATTTTGTTACCACCAGGATGTATAGTCAGTTTTGAGTGATGACATTCTCTAAGCACTTCATCTCTCAATCCATTAACATTGGGTACAACTAGTCTCCCATTCTTTCTAAGCCATCCATCTCGATCAAGCCCATGCTTGTTCATCTCTTCGTCGATTCCCATCTCTAACTTGGAGATGATTTTAGTTGGTTAGGATCGTCTCTCTGACTGGAACCAATCCGTTCAATTAAAGTGGGTTTGATCGTCAAACTTGCTAACATTTCTAGATCCAATTCGCACTTTGGTCTGAAATCATACCCTGCGATATACTTCAGTTGCTTCCATTCTAGAAACATAGCCCCTAAACTAGCATATCTTCTACTCAATGCATCAGCTACCGCATTGCCCTTTCCTGGTGTATATGCGATATCAAAATCATAGGAAGCCAAGAATTCTAACCATCTTTGCTGTCGGAGATTTAAATCCTTCTGAGAGAAGAGATACTTTAACGATTTATGATCGATAAACAACTCGAATTTTTCTCCCAAGAGATAATGTCTCCACATCTTCAACGCGAACACGATCGCTGCCAATTCCAAATCGTGGGTAGGGTATCTTTTCTCATGCGGTTTCAGTTGCCGACTAGCATAAGCTACAACCCTACCTCCTTGCATCAATATAGCACCAAGTCCGGTACCACATGCATCCGTGTATACTGTCATCTCTTCATTCCCTTTAGGAATGACTAACACTGGCGCACGCGTCAACTTTTCCTTTAGACTCTTAAATGCATTTTCACACCTTTCATCCCAAATGAAAGCTTGATTCTTCTTGTTCAACTGAGTTAACGGTGCCGCTATCTTAGAGAAGTCCTGGATAAACTTACGATAATATCCAACTAACCCCAAGAAACTTCTTACGTCTATTGCATTCTTGGGCGTAGACCAATCTTGTACCGTAGCCACCTTCGCAGGATCCACGGCAATACCATTCTCTGAAACAACATGGCCTAAGAATCTCGCTTCCCTCCTCCAGAAGTGACACTTAGAAAACTTTGCTTTCAATTGGTGTTTTCTCAACACCTCCATCATTACTCTTAAATGTTCCTTGTGTTCTTCCTCTATCCTCGAATAAACAAGTATATCGTCCACGAACACAAGAACAAACTTATTCAATTGATCCATGAATAACCTATTCATAAGACAAAATATGCTAGTGCATTGGTCAACCCGAATGGCATGACCAACCACTCATAGAATCCGGACGGCGTCCGAAAGGCCGTTTTAGGTATACTCTCAGCTGCTACTCGGAGCTGATGAAATCCTGTCGCGAGGTCCAATTGGGAGAACACTCTTGTTCCCTCCAGCTGATCAAACAAATCATCTGTCCGCGGAAGAGGATACTTATTCTTCCTAGTCACTTTATTCAACTCGCGATAGTCCACACATAAACAAAGGGAACCATCTGCCTTGGTAGCAAATACAACCGGTGCTCCCCACTTGGAAACACTCCTTCTGATAAATCCCTTCTTCAAAAGATCGCTTACTTGCACCCTGAGCTCTCGCTGCTCCCTTGGAGCCATACGACGAAGTGGCATTACTATAGGTCTGGCATCTTTCACCAAATCAATACGGAACTCAATCTTTCGGTGTGGTGGAAGTCCGGTCACTTCCTTGAAGATATCCGGATATTGGCTAGCAATGGGAATTCCTGCTAACTCGTCCTGTGAGATGTCGAGGGAATTTAGAAAACTAGCCATCACCTCATCACTAGGTATGCCACCAAACACTACCCTCCGCCCATCATCCGCCCTAATAGTCACCGAAAATCCCTCACAGTCTACCACCACCCCGTACCTTTGGAGCCAATCGACTCCCAAAATAATACCAAACCCAGTAAAGCCCAAAACAAAGCATTCACAAGCAAACATACATCCATGACTCGATAAGAGCATATTACGACAAATCATGCTAAGGCTAGTCGAACCACCAATCAGGTTCGTCACAACTAAAGGACTATCGACTATCTCGGGTTCCAGTCCCAACCTATCTACCAGGCCACTAGATATGAAAGAACGGGAAACCCCAGTATCAAACAGTACTAGAACAGGGACATCATAAACAGAAAACATACCTTGAATGACGACATTAATTCCTTTCTCCGCCGCAGTTGGGGCATTCGACGAAGAAGGAACGACATTAATAGCATATGCTTTCACAATCTGCTTCTCCTTGGGGGGTTGCGGACATTTATACTTGTGATGTCCCTCTTGGCCGCAGTTGAAGCACTTCTTGTCTGCTGGCTTTACTCGACATTCTTTAACATAATGGCCCTTCTTTCCACAGCTAAAGCACTCAACATCTTTATTATTCTTCTTCTAAGCATCCTTAGCTTGGTTCTGACTCTTCTTCCTTTTATTCTGAGAATTATTCTTGCCTCCACCGCTTGCTTGCGGCTTTGGCCCTCTGCAGATGCAACAACGACTTCAGTCTTGGGCTTAGGATAAAGGCTCTCTGATCTCAATGCTTTCCCAACAATCGATTCAAAAGTCTCATCAATATGGTTTATAAGCCTTTCCCCCAAGTACTGATCTAAGCCTGTTATAAACTTCTCATTCTTCTTCTCGGGAGTGTCAATAAGGGATAATCCATACTTTGATAAAGTATCGAACTCAGCAATATACTCCAAGACTGCCCTACCATTCTGCTTAAGCTCCAAGAACTTCCTAAAAAATTCTGATTTCTGAGCAACTGGGATTAACTTATCACTGAATCGGACTATGAACTGATTCCAGGTAACTTGATCCTCAGGGGTAGCTGCCTTAATAGCATTCCACCAATTCATAGCCCGGCCTTGCAGCTGACAGGATGCTAGCTTTCTCTTCATTGCATCATCGATTCCTAAGTCCTCGAAGATGCACTCACAACTATCGAGCCAATCCTGAACTTCTGTAGCCGATTTCGTTCCATGGAAAGGCTTCCCACCAAGACTAGTGTAGTCCTTACAGAGCTTGGCGAAATCAGCCCTAGGCGCCTGCACCATTACACCACCCCCATTTGCAGCATTAGGAGCTGCCCTCTGAACATCCCTAAGAATCTCTCTCATGAAGTCAGTGAACATCGTCCTCATATCAGGAGCATTCCTATTATTGGCTCCTCTACCAGTACCCCTCGTATGTCGGCTCATCGTTCAATCTGTAAGGAGAAAACGATTAACCATCCCTTTAGTGGTGCCAGTGCAGTGCGACTTCGTCCCTAGATATACTAATAGTATATATATAGCTTTTGAAAACCAAAATATCACAAATACGCTCTCTCATATACGTATTATCTATCCCTGGTGTCTTTCCCTAGGTTAACTATGCAACCGAGAGCTCTGATACCAAGTGTGACGGCCCGCCCCGCACCAGCCGACACTTCCAATGAAAGTGCGCTGTGTCAATGCCCGACTAGCACGGGAGGTCGCCAAAGAAAGGAAAAGAAAAGAATTTGAACTAACAAGGAACCTGTAGAATGTCTCACAGCGCATGGGATAAAATATAATAATATTATAACTTTGACATAAAACAGGCGAGACAGTGCATAAGATGGAAACTAAACCATCATAGCAGTGGAATCCAAAATACAGCTTATGATCCAAACATCATTATTACAACTTTAAAATACTATCTCTAAAGCAAAAGAAAGGAAAGGTATACTACTAATGCCCAAGCAGTGACCAGCAACAACACAGGGAGATTATATATATATATATATATATATATATATATATATATATCATACGTGGAAGCCTCCTGCTCATCTCCGGTACAGCTAGTCGCGCATAATCACCTGACCTGTCTCTAGTCTTCCCGTAAAGAGCACCCAGAGTAATAAGAAGAGACATAAAACTCTGTGTCAGACAAAAGTCTGGTATGAGCGATAAGCAGTAAAACAGAACAATAACAGGTATACATAACCATACCCGAACCTGGACTTGCAACCAAAGAGTTAGCACAACAAGATGTACAATACTCTAAGGTGACACTAACACATGGTGTAAAGAAAAGGAGGAGGGGTGTGCATGTCAAACAAACAAGCATAGCAACCATCCTCACGTCTCTCACTCAGTGCGTAAAGCATACGATATCCACTGCTTTGACCACCCAAATCCTTTACTATGATCACTCCTCCCCATGGAGTCATGATGGCTCCACTGCGCTGATCCATAGTCACTAATCCCTTGCTATGTCCACTCTGCCCCCATGGATTCATAACAACCCCACTGCACTGGCTCATAGCTATGCTACGATCACTCTGCTCCATGGAGTAATAACTACCCCACTGCACTGATCCGTAGCCTAACATCCATCTCTTAGTGGTGAATCAAAGCTATAAACATCGATAACCCCTTAGCACACGTCCCGCAGCAAACATGAAGTTAACTCATTGGTTCCCATCTGGATCCTGAGTTCTACGGACTACTTTTGCATCTCGGATTTTGGTCGAATTCGAGTTGGTCTTCAGAAGAGTCGTTGTGTAAAAGTAGGAACATATGTTCGATTCAGTTTGGTTATCCGGTTCGATTCGGTGTATGGAGTCCTCTATGTCACATCGGTTCGGTTCGACCCTCCTTTCCATGCTCCAGCTTCCGTTCGGTTCGGGTGTCCTCATGCGGTTTGGTTTGGTCATCTCCATCCGGTTCGGTTTGGTTACGACGAACCGATCCCACCCGTTGCTCCAGCTCCTCTTCTCCGATCTGATCCAGTCTCTACTCCAACTCTATACAAGTGACCTTCCTTCATGCCAAGCCTCCTCTAGTGCCAAATTCTGATCCAAATCGAATTCCCTTGCACGGTTCTCCTATCCGACCCATGCCCTATATCTGATCCGATCCGATCCAAAACCCTGCACATTTCCTACAACTTTTCCAGCGACTGTTTTACGCTATACGGCGGCGTTTTCGACCATTCTAACTTTTCTAATCAATCACAAAGCATACCATACAGTCATAGCAACATAGAGAATCATCAATAAACACCAAAACAATAATTTAATATCTCAATATGGATCAAACATACCCAAAAAACCTATGTTTTCCCCTTAATACCCCTTAATCATGTTTAATCATACAATTAGCAAAACTTATCCAAATTAACCCAAATTTCTATCAGAGCCCTAAAATAATATTTAAGAATTTTACAAATTTTTCCAGATTTTTCTGAGTCATAATTTCGCTAATTAACACTAATCACCCCTAATTAGCCGTAATTAGTGAGAAACAATGCAAATCACTCACCTTAGCCACAAATTAATCTTAGATCTGAAAGTATCTCTGAAATGGGTTGAACCTCTATGCAACACAATAGCCTTTGCCTCTAATTTGATGTTGATTAGACTTGGTTTGATGCTAATTAGCTTAATCTTCAATTAGAAAGTGATTTGGAGGTGTTTTAGAAAGTGGAGGCCATGGCTAGGGTTCAAGAGAAGTAAGTGGCGGCTAGAAAACTGATTGGAAATGATTTCCCAAACACTATCAGCCTCCCCATAACCCTAATCCCGAAATGGGTTATGGGCGTAGCTGCTAATCTCTCTAATTAGGCTCGGTTAAGCTGTTTTTCACCTTCAAAACCTTATTTCAGCCATATCTCCCAAATGGTAAGTCCGTTTGGCTAATGTGACCACTCTACGGAAAGATAAACCATCATCCAAATCCAATGGAAGTGGTTTCAGGTCAAAAATCCTTACCAATCAAAAGTTATAGGCGAAACAAGATTCGCTAGTGGCAAAATGGTCATTTAAAAATCAGTAAAAATCGTGAACATTGGAAATGACCCTAATAGTCGTTCCCCAAAGTTACACAACCATACGACTTCGTATGAAAAAGAAATAAATATTCTACGATCCTTCGACACGTAGAATGCGGGTCGTTACATCTGTAGTTTTTCCATACACGACATGTTTATAAATAGTTGTAGATATATCTGCACTTATTCTCAATAAGCGTATACATTCTTCCATTTTACTGCTTATAATACACTATGTGAATAATTGCATATATATTTGCACAATGAGTGCATACATTTTTACAACTTTTTAACTAGTAATCTTCCAATTTGTATTTATAATTTTCTTAAGTAGCAATGCTAAAAACCACGGAAATGTGTTGCTATAGTAAAACAAAGACCTGCTTTATATTGAAATTCATAGGAGGAGCTGTTTTAAATTAAGTTTCATTTTAGAGATGCGACCATAATATTCATAAAGTAAAAAGTAACTAAGGAAAGAACACAGCGGGAATTTTTATACTAGTTCGAAGTTACCCTATATCTACTTATGCACTGCATATAGTCTCTATTAATATCAACAAGTGCACTCCTTGATTTCAAGACCGCAGGGAGACAACCTCCAGTATATCGATCCCTGGAAATCCAATTTGATTTGCGGGGAACATATCCTCACCCAACTTGATTTCTGGGCAAACAAGTCTCTTCCAATTGTTTTAGACGGGCATAATTAAATCCAACTAAATTCAGGACTACCTAATCACACCCCTATATATTTCTGAGTGGCTTGTAGAATGAATTGCAAACTTGGGTCATTCGATCTTGATTACAATTGACCTTGTAACTCTGGTTTTCACTTTGATCTTGGTAGAAATGGAGAGAGTTTGGTATAGAATAAAATTGGAGGAAAAAATAGCTCGATTCGGTTGAAAAATCAGTGGTATATAGTTAAAGAAATTAAGATTTTCAAGAGAGATTAAAAAGAGCGAAGAAACGTGGATAAGATGATTAAAAATCATTTTTGGAAGAATGATATTTATAGTGGGGAAGGAATATGGTAGTTATAACTAATCTATCATGAAAAGACACTTCTTTTCAAATTTAAATTATGAAATTTTACTATTACATGTCGATATGTACGGAATCCCTATGTTGACATGCCCTAGTTAAAAATTAAAACTACTTTGTTATGAAATTGTTTTGAAATTATAAATTTATATATAATGTTTTAAAAATTTGTAAACATATCTTATCAAATTAAAAGTATAATTTAATCATTGTAACACATATGAAAACTTATTTAAAACATTAAAAATCCTTTAAGTAAAAGTATAATAAAACTATATATATAATCAAATTTATAAAACTAGAAATATAAATAATAAAACTATAAAAGTATCAAAACATAATGAATTTAAAATCAAAATATTAAAGTATATAGAATTTTAAGTAAAATCAAAATATGATATCAAAACTTAGATATCGGTATAAAATCAAAATTACTTTATGTATCAAAGTAAGCATTGAATAAAAAATAAAAAATAATCAAAGTATATAAAAGATACATAAGTATGAGAATTTAAGTATAATCTAAAATATTATGGTTTTAATACCAAGTGTAAAAAAAAAATTCAAAGTAACTTTTAAAACTTAATTTGAAGACAAGGATATTTTAAATCATTTTGAAAAGATATTTGAAAATTCTTTTTGAAATCATTCTAAAAGGAAACATTTTGAAAAATCATATTGTAAAATGGATGGAGATCACACAAGTGCAATCTGAGTTTTAACATAATTTCTAAGACACTTTTATCTTGAGCTCTTGAAACTCATGAGTCTTCATCTTCTTGAATCAACATTCTAAATTTTCAGCCTCACTGCTATATAGTCCCGAATATCAATTACTTTTGTATCATCTTGCGTTATGCATAATATCTTAGATAATGATTAGTGCATGTTAAATATAAAATATTCATTACCTGAGGTTATAACCATCAAAATTACCATCCACGGTACTAACAATCCCCTCTTTTTGATGATGACAATCATTTATAAGATATATCCTTATCACCTTTGTAACTCCCCCTGAATTCAATAACTCACGTGTAAGCTGCAATCCCTCTATGTCTATGCATATTTTATACTTCCCCCTTTTTTCATCAATAAAAACTACCGTATCTCAATTCTATCTTAAATTGATTACCAACTCAAATATATTGATTATTATATTAATTATATTTTTGACTCAAATACTGACTTTAAACATTAGAATATCCCAAAGAATAGACAAGGTGTTTGTATACATATATATAGGCATATATAAACATGAAATCAAGCATTTCAATCCAATACAAATCAATATATATTAGCTAGTTCATTCATTCAAATAATCAATTCAATTCAATCATATGTTAGATACGCACCAATATGTCTTAAGTATTTAAAATGAGTAAATTAAACAATCAATTCCTTTGATTATTTGCATTTGACTTAGCTCTAAATTCCTTTGATTTCGAAGAGAGCAGTGGTTGGAGGTTACGGAACCTCTAACCACTGTTCTATACAAGAGAGTACATTCTTATAAGATTCAAGTGTTTTCTTCAAATTTTCACTTAGCTTATGGATAGGACAATCCGTTTTTAAGTTACATGGTAAGAATAAGAGGGAAGAAAGAAAATAATTTTTTGTTTCAATTTTCTGGTATAGAAGGTTATTTACAGGAGAAGAAATTTTCTTAAAATGTAAAGATACTTGGGCAGTTATTCTAATTCAAAATTCAAATATTTTGATTTTAGGCTGTTCACTGTCGACATATTCATGGGAGCATGTCGACATGTGTAAGGCAAACTTGCCAACTAGTGTATTTTTTATGATTTTAGGTTTCTTATTGTCGTTTTATCGAATTCTAAAGGATAGTACATGTGTTTGACAAAAAATAAAAGATTTTTCATTCATACTAAAAATCGATTATTACTTCTATCAGGAAAAAAAGTGATACAATGGTTAATAAACTAACAAACTTGACTAATATAACATAAATAGAGGTAGATAATCTAGAATGTAGCGGATGAAGATGATGACGATAGACCAAGCCTCCTTTCAATCTTCCCAAAGAACTTGTCTACTTTTCTTGAAATATTTTTGAATTTCTAGCTCATGGAGTGCTTAAGAATTTTTTAGTTTTCTATGCAACTTCTTTAGATTCATAAAAGGATCTTTGGTGCTTGGATGGACCGGTAAACCGACACTTTCTAAATAGGAATCTTCCTCTCCTTCCTCCTCGACTTCTTCCTCGATTGTCGTTCCTTCTTCTTCCTCTTGTTGTTGTTCTTCTTGTTCTGTTTTTTATTTATAAGCAAGCCTTTGTTTTTTTATCGATAAGCATCTCGTAAGGCTCAAACATTATGGGAATTTGCATAAGATGAACATTGGCAAAAGAAAATGTTTTTTAAGGGGAAAAAATTCTCTCCTTTTAGATCAACTTTGAAAAACTTAAAGATACGAGTAATATATACTCCATGGAAGAGAGTACATTCGTGAATAGAATGATTACTAAGATATAATTCATCAAGTATGACTTGTGCCCAATTTATGTCGTATTGACCAAAGAAAGTGGAAAAAGCTTTATTGATTTTGAAAGTCGGGCTGTTATAATTTCCTAATCGAGAAGTAATGAACTGCTGTAAAAGAAGATTGAACATTTTTGTTTTAGTTCAAACATTATGATTTTTGAATTCATGATTTTCATCGCTTTCAAAGATGTATTGGAAAGTCTCTTTATCAGTTTCATCAAGTTAAAATGTAGGGAGACTGGTTTCGGTAAATTTACAATTAAGTATTTGGCTTATATGTTCACAATCCAAGAAGATTTGCGTTCCTTTTATGCTACTCCATACTTGATTTTCATTTCCATCAAAAAACATTCCATTCAAATCAACATAAAACATTTTGATAAGATAAGAGTAACATATGAAAATATTTTGAGTTGCATCAACAAGAGAAAGTAAAATTTTCATTGAAAAGGGAATTAAGCTCATAAGAATGAAAATGATTGAAAATGACAAACATACTGGGATGGACTTGGCCATAATTCATATATTTGATTTAGGTATTCATAGCCTCTTGGTCATAGTAAAGATGAGCTTTGACAGCCTTTGTGAGTCCCATGTTAGTAGGAGTGTTTGAGAATGAAGTCATTGGACTAGTATGAAAGAAGTGTTTTAAAAAAGCGAGTTTGAATTTTAAATGTGATGGTAAAAAATTAATGAACGTGGATGATATAAATAGGTATTGAATAAGCACATTCTCTAGTCAAAAATGTGTCTTTGATTACGTAGGAATCGGTGAAAAATGGTATAAATTTTCGAAATTTAAACACAAGTTTGAGTTCAAAGAGTATGACATATGTGTCGGCATATGGTCTACGGACATATCCACATGTCAGTGTAATTTTGTACAATATAATTATTTTTAAACTATTGTTTGTTTGCATGAATATATATATATATATATATGTGTGTGTGTGTGTGTGTATTTTGGTTTTAGTTTTCTCAAAAATAAGAAACTTATACTTAAAATTACTTACTTTAAATTTTAAAATTAACTTAAACAGTTTAAAATTATTTTGAAAAAATTGATTCAACCAAAGCAACCAAGGCAACCAAGAAACCAAATCAATCAATAAACTCAATGTAAAAATATGCTTATTTTAGATCTAGCCTTCATTTTGTTTGAAATGTATATTGTCGTGGAGCAAATATTAGCTATTTTTGTACCGAAACTGCTATCGCTTGTTGAAGTATCCAAATCTGAATCTAATGTGCAGTATAAGCCCTTTTTTATTTAAATGAATTAGTGTTTGGTGTAGTCTTTTGTTTAACTAGTTATGGATAGAATCATTGCAAATGCCCTGCCTTATCACAATTATAGCATCTGACTTCATTCAGATTATTGTTTCCATTCCCTTGTTATCGTTTTTTTGGACTTGTTCATCTTTCTATATCTCGAGAATATTATGAAGTTCCTTGTCATTAGTGTGTTCTCCTCATCATCATTATCTGAGTCTGATCCATCGGTAATTGCATTAAGTGTTATCAATTTCTTTTCAACTCTGTTTCTCTTTTGCCATGCATTTGACTTCTAAAATACATTAAATTACCAATTAACCCTTCAATTTTCAGAGTGCTAATATCACATTAGGTTTAGTTCGTATTTTACAATATAGTTATTGGTAGTCATTTATCGCTCATACCAGACTGTTGTCTTACTCTAGTTTTATGTTTTCTCTTATCACAATTGGATGCTCATCAAAAATGTTTTTGAGTAGGCTAAGTAGTAGGTTTGGTTACGATGTTGCTATTCAATGACGAGCTAGAGGTTGACGTATTATTATTCTTCTATATAGGTATTTGACCTATATACTCTAAGAGAACTTGTAGTAAAGCTTGATGTACTCATATTGTACCAGATTTTGAGATTTTTATCTAGAAATGAAATTTCTAACTTATCAGGCTATTATTCTTTCATATATTTCCTTAGTATATTCTATCCTTACACCATGAGATATATGATAAATTTTGTTTTAGTTTATTTTTCCCTTGACGATCGTTCCATACAAGCTTGGCATGGCTTTCAGCGCATAATTGTTAGCATTCGGTGCAAGAGGTATAGGGTGATCATCACATGTGGTATCAGAGTTTTGGTTAATTAATTCACCCAAAATTTTAGAGCATATATGAGTGACGCACTTGTAATTTATTACGGATGGTAACCATATTTTATTTTGTACATACTATATAGTATAATATATTAACATGCACTTGAGTACCATTGCAGTCTTTTTCGGAAATGAACTAATCATTCCTGCTACAGACAAAAAATGATTCATCGAAATATAAGAAATGCTACTGGAACAATCATGCTTCTAGAGTGGTAGTAAAGGATGGCGGATCGAGTGTCTCTACACCCAATTTTCCTGCTGCGTTTGAGGCCATGATGGCATGGATTATGAGGAGAGTACCTACTCCAAGGGTGGTGGTAGACGGTGATGCTTTTGTGTAGGCACCTAGGGTTGTAGATTTTGCTGAGTTGTGCAAATATTGTTCTTCTTTTGGGTGGCAAGCCATTTTCTAGGATAGAATCGACAGTTGAGGTTGAGAATTGATAGGATACATGTACCCACATTTTCAGATATCTTGGAATAGATGATGCGATGAAAAGGAAACTTTCTTCAAGGAAGCTACATGGTTGAGTTATAGATTGGTGGAACTCGATAACCATTAAGACTCGAGAGGAGCAAATATCATAGGAGAAGATTAGGACCAAGTTCGAAGATAAGTTAGAAATCAATTCTCTTCAAAAGGTTCACTGAGTTGAAGTTAGGAGAGAATTCTATTGCTGAGTATGTAGCAGAGTTTGAAGCACTATCTAAGTATGAACCCTCTTTTACGGATACCCCTATTAGGAAGAACAGGAAGCTTATAACGAGATTGGATGAGTATCTTGGTGAGAAGTTAATTGACCACACTGAAGTTCAGTTTGAGATGTTGGTTGAAAAGGCTCTTAGGCACGA
Organism: Allium sativum; assembly: GCA_030737875.1. Classification (NCBI taxonomy): domain Eukaryota; kingdom Viridiplantae; phylum Streptophyta; class Magnoliopsida; order Asparagales; family Amaryllidaceae; genus Allium; species Allium sativum. Next base: position 248,399,919 of record CM060919.1, read on the forward strand.
GAGCATGTTTCCTAAGAAGGTTGAGGCTATTATTGAGGTTAGTGAGAAAGGAGAGTCGAAAACACAAAATGGTGGTGGAGATAAGAAGACGTAGAGTGGGAAGAGAAAACAATAACAACATGGTGAGAATGGCCATAAGAAACCGAAGGGTAAAGTTATTTGTTTCAGTTGTCATGAGAAAGGCCGTTAGTAAAGGGACGACAAATCTGGTAAGGTTGGGAAGAAGTGTTTTAGCTATGATAAAGTTGAACAGATAAAGAAGAATTGCCCAGAACCAGCAAAGGATAAATATATTGTCAAGGCTTATACATTATATGCTATGTCGTCTACTTCGTGAGCTCCTACTACGGCGAAGAAGGGGGAGAGTGTTGTTGTGCAAGGTATGCTTTCCATTGTAAATGTTTTAGTTAGAGTTTTGTTTGATAGTGGATCATAGCATTCTTTTATCTGCAATTAACTTGTGTGCAAGTTAGGTTTAGAACCTGAGATTGTTGATAAAGCATTAGTTATAACTAACTATATAGGGGGATCATCTAGTCTTTGTATGCTTTATCGTGGCCTAGGCTTATCAAGTCATGGTTGCTCTTCTATTTGTATTGTTTGTTTGGAATTTCACTAGGTTTGGGATTATATTGGGTATGGACTGGCATAAGAGATATGTGACTATACTAAATTGCGAGAAGCTCGAGGTGACAATCGGGAATGTTGAAGGGTGAATGGTTGTGATACACTACGTATCGAAGGATGAGGTCATGGTTTTCTTTTTATATTCGCTTGTGATTCCTTAGGATGGTTATCATTTGGGCCAATCATTAGAGAATTTTATGTGGTCTTTGACAAGGTCAAAGGAATTCCAGCGCAAAGGAAAATTGAGTTTCAGATTAATCAGTGGATGGAGCTAGACATATAGTCTTAGGTGGGTGGATCCAAGAGAACAATGAGAGTTAGAGGTGCAAGTGAATGATCTAGCGAGTAAGAGATTCATTTGAAGAAGCGTATTCGAATGGGTTGCACCATTTGTTTTTGCAATCAAGGATGATGGGTTTGTGAGAATGTGTGTGGATTACTGTGATTAAATAAGACGACCGGAAGAACAAGTATCCATTGCCGAGGATTAGTGACTTGTTCGATCAACATCATGAAGCCAAAGTGTTTTACAAAATTGATATGGCTACAAGATTTCACCAGTTGAGAGGGGAAAAAGATAGTGTGTTGAAGATGGCTTTTAGGACACCATATGGATTCTTTGTGTAGTCGGTTATTGCCATTTGGATTGACCAATGCACTTGTATATTTTTAAAGATCTTATGAATTGAGTTTCCAGAGATCAGCTGAATAAGTTTTCGCTTGTTTTTGCAGATGATATCTTGATCTATTCTAGAACTAAGGAAGAACAAAAGATGAATTTGAGGGTTGTATTGGAAATCTTGAGAAAGCATCGGCTGAGAGTTAAGTTTTCTAAATGTTACATTTGAAAGGAAGAAGTGGCGTTCTAAGTTCATGTCGTATCGGGAGAAGGAATAACAAGAGATTCTGCTAAGTTAGTAGTAATTTTGGATTGAAATCAACTTAAAAGTGCTACGAATATTAGAAGTTTTCTGGGTTTGCTTAGATATTATCGAGATTTATCAAAAAAATAATTGAAGATGGCTACACCATTGACCAGTTTGACAAAGAAGTATCAGGCCTTCATACGGTATTTGAAGTGTGAGCATGCTTGTGATCTTGAAGGAGAGATTAATGTGCTCATGTGTTGATTATTCCAAGTGGGAATGAGGAAATAGTTTATTATATCGATGCATGTGAAATTTGTTTAGAAGTAGTATTGATGCAGAAACGAAGAATTGTCGCATATGCTAGCCGATAACCAAAGCCACACGAAAGAAACTATCCAACTCACAATCTAGAGTTAGCGATAATAGTGTTTGCTTTGAGTATGTTGAGGCATTATCTATTAGGAGTAAAATTTGAGTTTTTTTTGGAGATTATAAGTCATTGAAATATCTTTCCTCCAAAGAGGTTTTATATATCTTTGGCAGCAAAGACGGTTGAAGTTTTTAGCTTCCTGTGATTTTGGTATCGCCTACACACCAGGAAAGGAAATGCAATAGTAGATGCTCTAAGTATAAGATATGCTAGTTTAGGAGCTATTTTTACGTAATGGAAGCAATGGAGTATATATATGGATTTTATTTTAGGCCTCGGTGTGATTCAGATCCTGAGATGTTAGAAAGCTTATATATTAGACCTACTCTCATTGCAAGGATTGGCAAAAGCCAAGGGCGAGATGCCAAGATTGTTGAGGTTATTAAGAGGTTGGAGATGAGGGTCGAGTCTGAAGATTTGGTGCAATATGAAATCAAATGGGATGGTTGGCTTTGTAAATGTGGACGATTAGTTGTTCTTGATGTAGAGGAATTGAGAGATGAAGTTCTATGACAATGTTATCACTCTAGATTGACTATTCATCCCAGTGGTATCGAGATATGAAGAGAACCTACCATTGGGATGGTATAAAGAGAGATGTTGGAAGATTCATCTCGAACTTTATGAACCGTCAATTGTTTAAGGCCAAGCAAAAGAAAGCGAGTGGATTCTTCTAGTCATTGGAAATTCCTATATGGAAATAGGAGCAAGTATCAATGGATATCATTGATGGATTGCCAAGGACTAGGGTAGGATATGATAGCATTTGGGTAGTTGTGAATCTCTTGACCAAAAGCGCAAGTTTCATTCCAATCAAATCTACTAGAATGGAAAACAATTTAGCTAAATTATATGTTAGATAGATAGTTCGATTCAATGGAATACCTAAGGGTATAGTAAGCGATAGAGATCCTCTATTCACTAGCAGATTTTGAAAGAGTTTGCAGAAAGCATTAGGGACTAGCTATATATGTTGGATCTAGATTAACCCTAGAGGGGGTGAATAAGGTTTATTGGTTTTTTTATGATATATTTAAAATTATCACATCATAGATTTCAGTAGAGAAAATAAATGCAGGAAATAAATAACACAGATTTTACCCAGCTTCGGCAAACCTTGCCTACTGTTGCATTCCCAACATTTCTACTAGGTATTAAAACAGATCCCTCTTACGAAACCCTGTAAACTAGCAAACCCTACTCCTGATCTAATCCTACGCTCAAAACCCTGGACTAATCTTTATCCCTAAGATAATTTTTTCTTCGAATTACAAACCCGTAACTCGTAAACCCTAACTACAAATCCTATAGCTAGTAAACCCCTAGTTTTACAGACAAACTAGAAAACCGTTTGGATCAGTTACAAAAGAATTTAAAAAACAATATAATAAAAAATTAAAACAAAACCCTAGTTTTAATAACTTAAAACACTTTGAATAAAGATTGGTCGGTCCTTTTTTAGTATGGCTTGGTTACTTAAAATTTTTGGCTCCTCTTTTTCTTCAGTGGCCTCCTAGGGTTTTTCTTCCCAAATCGATTTGTGACTTTGATTATTCTGATTGAAAATAGTCTTTAATGGATTGAATGATTGTGCTCCTTATTGAAGGGAAAAGACTTGCGATCAAAACATGAGTGTGCAATTTCTAATTTTGATTACTTTTTGCTCTTGAATTTGTTGTGGTTTCGATAAGTGCCTATAATGATTTGCATTGCTTATAAGGGTTAAACTAACCCATGTATTCTTTGAGTTCTTCGAATGGCTTGATTTGAATGTTGCATGACTGTTGCTTGATTAAAATTGACATGAGTCCACTGATTGATTGCTTATACATTCAACTTTGATGACTTGCTCTGATTTTCAAATTTTGTTTCCACAACATTGATTTGCATGAATGAATTTATTTCCAAAAATGATTTCTGGAATTTTTGGCATATCTAGAAATAATCAAATTGATTTTCATTGCACGTTTAACCATGTGACAGTTTCCATTCTAGGAATGATTTGATTTAAAAATATTCTGCCTAAAAATTATTTCTTTGATTCAGTTAGCGAAAAATTGTCTGAGTTCTTGCGTGATTCCTGTTTCCAATTTTCACATATCCAAAACTGGAAACTTAAAAAAAAAATCTACCAAAAAAAAAGTTCGTTCGAAACTTGGATTTTGTATAGTCGATTGTTCACTTGCCACATAAAACATTATTGTGATTTCTAGAAATAAATCTTGCATGCCAGTTTTTGCTACTTGCATGATTTTCTTTGCATTCCATAGGTATACATTTCTAGAACCAAAATCTTGGTGATTTCTGAAATTCATTTGTCACGAACATAAATGTGATCTACTGTACTCCACTGATGCTCCACTGGTTCGATATGATTGTCCATATCCACGTAGATTTGAATTTCTTTTGTGATGCAAGCGTATTTACATACACTAGAATTTACTAGCATTGGCAGTCTTCATGACATGCTTATCTCTGTAGCATACATGTAGTTTTCACCATGATGTCTTCTTATTTGTGTATTTCTTGGCTTTTGACAAGACCACACATATATATATATAAATATTCGAGCTTGAGTTTCTCTGCTTTGTATAACTGTGACCTATAAACCTGCTATATTTATGCGCAAACCATTTTTCTTTGTGTGCCTGTATGCAATTTCACTTGCATGAAACTGGTTTATGTAACTATGACTTTGAAACTACCTTACGACTTGCATCACTGTACATATGCTCATTTCTATGTGCACATAGAATTTTGAGTTGAAATGGTTGATGCTTTGCTGGCCAATGCTTTGTGTATGCACATGTATATTTGCCTTAATCTGTTTACATGAGTTTGCACCATGGAATCCCCTGACTTGCCTTGTCTGTGAATGTATACACAATATATTGATTTGAGTCTTGATCAGCCGCACATTGATTAAATCATGTGTATGTCTTACCATGTTTGTGAATGTCTGACTTTCCTTAATCGGTTGATTAAATCATGTGTGTGTATTTTGCACCATGTTCCTTTGCAATACAATGTGTAGCTGATTAAGGCATGTGTATGTAAATACACTGGTTAAGGCATGTCTGCATATGTACACAAGATTTACGTGTGTATATGTATATTGATGTAGTACTCCGTATTGTTTCTTTACAGTACATTGATTTAAAAAAATGCTACTACATGAACCATGAAACTTGCTTGCACACATTGTTTTTATGCTCCTGAATTTGAACATTCTTGCAACCAGCTTCATACTTGAACTTGTACATGTATTTTCCACTTGTCCATGCTAGCTTACATGTGCAGTTTTCTGTAGCCATATTGTATTGCCATTTTGGTTTGCTGCTTCAGCTGAACATTTACTGCCGTATATACATGCATATTTATATATATACAATTATGTATATGTATATGTGTGTTTAGCTCTTGGAATTTGAACTTGCCACTTGTACATTGCATCATTGAAAGTGTTGCTTTGACCATTTGCATTGAATTCCATAGTTCATGTCCATTCACATATATTTGACCATCTTGCACCTACACAAAAAATATGTGTATGTACATACACATGTATGTGTATACATGTATTGTGTATGTGCATGATATATATATACACACGCACACACACATGTGTGTGTGTGAGTACTAGAGACGATGTCTACCTTGTGGTATTTACAGTGAATCATTGTGAATATCACAAGTAGTCTAGACACAGATGAATAAATATGCATATCAGATCAAGTCATGAAATATGCTGAGAAAACACACCAAAATTCCGAGGTAAATAAATTTTAAAAGTAAAATCATATCTGTTAGAATTTAAAAAAAATCTTCTAGTTTACCGTGTGTTTCTATGATAGGTAAGCAGATAACTGGACTGGCTGTGAAGCAGGCAGAAGAAAATGTGAAGATAGAGTGTGAGTCAGTGAGTGAAACGACATATATAGGAGAGTGTGTAATTGAGTGTGTCAATGTACGTATATGGGTGACTGAGTGGAATAGAGAGTCTGTAGTTAAGAGTTGTGTATATGAAATGGAATGTATTGTATTACAGTGAGATATACAAATAGTGGAGTTATGAAAAATTGTACTATTGAAATGTTGAAATAAAACATTATATTTAAATAAAATACTATTTGAATATTTAAATTCTTGTAGAGTAGTGTTCTATTTAAATATAAATGTTTAATTTTGTCTGTGATGAAGTAGAATAGTACAATTACAAATACATTTATAATATATATATGTTTGTTATCATCAAACAAAAATCATCGAACTTTTATATACAACAATCTCCCCCTTTTGATGATGACAACCATATAATAATATTTTGAATATAATAAATGTGTTTGACAGTGAATTGTAGAACGCCCCTATATATATGCTCCCCCTTACAATAGAACTCCCCCTAAATATGTGCATGAGTGAAAAGAATAAATCAAATGAAATATCAAAATGAAATATTTATAAAAATATTCACTCATCAATCAAAATCTTAACCCATTCTCCCCTTTTTTTACTCATCAAAAGGATACAGAAATTAAAATAGAGATGAAAAATTGACTAGAAATATAAAATCAACTTACGAGAGAGAATGTTCATCATAAATCTCAATTAATTAAACAAAAATCATAATATTTTAAGAACTAGAAGCAAATTTCACATTTTAGGATGATGGATTTACAATAAAAATTATAAAAATGGAGAGAGTTTTAAAATATATGATTTCCAATTATTTTCAAATAAAAATTTAAAAATGAGCACAAAAAGGTGATGGATGTGGACAATGATTATAAATTCTAGTTAAGTGACAAAATCAAATAATCTCAAATCCTAATGACTATCAATCAACAAATCATAATATGTCATAAAATATTAACACATTTCACAAATTAGAAAATGGATTGATAGGTCGGTTTTTACACACCACGAAAGATTTCATATAAATCTTTATTTATTTTTCTTTTCCTTTCATTTTAATTTTAAAAGCACACTGGCCACACATAACCAGATCTTCGATTTCTAAATGAGGTCAGTTGCAGCTTAAATTATAAGTAATCTCATAACCATGCATGACCAGATCTTAGCTTTGAGGTTAGAGAAACACTTATGTGTATTTTATATTTATCATTTTCTTTTTCAAAATCTCCTCAATATATAAAACCAATATGGATGATTGAATTATGGTAGGTATAGAAATGATTGTGAAATAAGTTTCTAAATTACTCATATTAAGTAATATGATCAATTGTACCGGGATTTTTGAAAAAAAATTTTATTTTATTTTTTTTAGAAAAAATAATACAATCACATTTTGTAACGAACCAGGATTTTCGACCCCGAAAATCGACACAAATACTAGTCAATTATTCAAGCATCAAAATTCCGGACATTAATAGAAAGAAGTTAGAGGGTGAGAAATAAAAAGAAAGAAAGTTATAATAGAAGAAGAAGAACACAACAGAATAGAATCAAAGTAAAAACGAATCTCATAAGTGAATGAATAAAATATATTATATAACAACTTTTGAAATACAAAACTGTAACTGTATATACATACCATTATCGAGTACAACACATAACTTCACAACGGAAATAAATTTTATATATATATCTAATGTTGAAGCATTATGCTTCAAGCTCCTCTAGGTATAACTGTAAAATGCCGACTACTTGACTGTCCGTACAAATTTGGGCACCCAAGAGTTTAGGGTAAACAAAACAAAATAAACTCTAGGTCGGTCATGAGACTGGTGTGAGTAAACTCCAACCACTTGGTTTTACTTTTAAAAATCCTTTTAAAAGAATTGATAATCATAGGATCGATCCACACATAAAAATGGATGGTTTTTACCTTACGATAACCCAAATAATTTTTAAAATCAATATTATTCTGATATTATAATAGTGTCTAATTCAGGTAAATAGCAATCTAGTGGAACGCTTGCATCTCATGCTCCATGTATATAGTATATAATCAAAACTGTAAACTCTTATTGGAGAATGGATTTTCCACTATGACAAGGTATGGAACCACCTTCCGATTAGTGTACTCTAGAGGGGATACACTGGAGTTCAACAAGAACATCTTGCAACTTGGCCACACATGACTGGTCATTCATTTCGCTTGAATGTTCTGAATATATTGTCACCTTACAGTTAGTACACCAACATAACCGTTCCCGGGAGATACAGAAGAGAAATAAGAACAAAAAATTATTATTCTCTGGATGGTGACAATATACCCTAATTGGGAGCTACCCACTTAGCCATGTTGCTTGCCGGATTTTGTCATTTTCCAGTTGATGAGGCTTCAGGTCATAACGTATCTTTTGGCAAGTCACACCTTCATTTACTTTGACTGCCACATCGTCATAACTTCCAAATCGCAAATTGATTTCCCAAAAAATACGACGGGTATAAAGCTAAGAGAAATGAATTCCTTCGCCACCAAACGTGAATACGTTTGAAGAGATCAACTTACGCGATCTATTAGATATACTTTGTCACACATTGGTCCGTACAAGTTGACCTGGGACTGGAAAAGTCGAAGGCACTATTCTGTAAATCCATCTTAGGAAATTTCTACCTAGGATTCCCAGAATAGCCCTTGCATAAACTCCGTCTTCAATTATCTTCATCATATTTTTATTCGCAAAGCTAATGCCCATATGGAGTTATTTTCAAATAATAAATCTGATCCCGGTCTCTCCGTATTGACAACAGGAAAATGGTAAAAACGTTGATAGTTGGTTATTTAACTATCAAAGGAAAACATCCATATAAACAACGATCTTATTTCCAAATGGAAAATATATCGATCAACCATCAATCAAAACTGAGCCCTTTAATTAGACTAATTATCAATAATTTATTCATTTTCGAATTTTCTTTCAATATATCTACCCAGGTATTTCTCAAAACTCGTTTAGCCTCTCGCGATTTCTTGGAAAACGTTTCCATTTATCCATAATTTCTTATTTTCTATATTTAGAAAATATACGTTACCAATATTGGAAAACATTCCCATTTCTATTCACGCATCACTATTCTTCCACATCAACCAATCCTTAATCGTAAACTAGTAAGAGAACAACTAAGTATCAACCCCAAAGGTCGAAACCAACATCAGACCGATACACAAAAAACCATTCAACTTGACTAGTCTCCAGTCAGTTTCTAATTTTCTTAACTCCATTTCTTAACCTCTTATCAAAATAAATCATTCAATTTCTATACTTAGAAAACATCTCTGATTACATTTGGAAAAACGTTTCCAAAATCCATTTGTATAGATTTAAACGAACGTTGTATAAAACATTGATTATAGCGATAACATTATAATACCTACTTCCAAAAATTTTAAATTTAAAATATAACTTTCATTTCTTTATTTAGAATAAATAAATAATATTTAATTAATTAAATAAATCTCAATTAAAAATGGATAGTAAATAGTACCTCCTTGAATTCAATATAATCGAATCTCAACTTATAATCCTCTTTCAAATAATCTCTATTTGATAAACGTTTTGAATGCCGGAATAAATTCACCGTTTCAGGTCAACTTAATTTCTAAATTCACTTTTGAATTTATCACTCCAATACCATTTTCCTTTTGTAACCAAATAAATATGCTAAATGTTTGCTTTTAAATCATCACTCACTTTAAAACATGAATATTATTTCTTTACAGAAAACTGGACTCGTTATATCAAATAAATCTTGTGTTTATTTGTAAATAGCATCATAGGCTAAAATTCCAATTATCAAGACATTTTATCAGTCTACATCATACTTCATTAATAATCTCTGTTTACAAGTCAACGTTTTATTAATTACATATCAAGCTTATAACTAAACTTTGATTACATATTCGATTATAAATTATTGATTTCAATCCAAACATTAACTATCTTGTCAAATTCTAAATTATATAATATATAATTTCTGAAGATAATTATTTTTATAACATTTTCCATTGTCGGATTCAAATTATAAATCCTTATTAATTTAATTGAATTCTATTTACATTTCGAGCATCGAAATAATTTCATCGTTTTACTTTTGAAACGATTTCCATTTCCCTTTCTATTATTCATTTTTGAACATACATTCCCAAATTATTTATTTAAAATTATTTCATTTTATTTATAAACACCGTTTATAAATTTAATCACTAATTATAATTAAAACAGATATTATTTCTAGCTCATTCGAAATCTGATTTCTATTTTGTTAAAATAGATTTCACTGTTTCAAAAACCCAAATTCCTTTCCAATATATTTTCAAGATCAATGTTATTCAAACATCCTAAACACACAATAATCAACCATGGTTTATTTGTCACATCATATAACGCAATATATGGAAAACATCAATATAAATGTTGAGGAATCCAGTTGGATTCCTCCAACCTGTTTCCCTGCATCCACAGATGTTAATTGATATAAATGACACCAATTCCATATATATATATGAAATATTAAAATAAACAGAATTAGTATTCAATCAAAGTTTTATATATAACTGTATTTATGATTTCAACCAATTTATAAGCATTTCGTCCAAACAACCATCACATAACATTTAATCATTCTATCAATATGAAATAATGTTATAATATTATAAAAGTGGACAAAGTTAGTGAATTTACTCACCTTGATCGTTAGTCATTTAATAACGATTAACGTTTGTGTAAATCAGACATTTTATCTTGCCATAACTATAACGAGCTCCAAATTGCTCCAAACATGTTTTGTAGTGCAGTATTCTTTGATACGATTTCAACGGCACCTGTTTTGTTTGATTCTGTTCGCGTACGAATTAGTTATGTTTAATACAAGTTTATACATTATTAAATTAAATTAAACTACATTTTTTATATTTAAAAAATATTGGCTTACTGTAAATAAATCGGCCCATTCCCCTTAACCCATGCGAATGCTTTCTTCTTCCTCAATAACACTTCGAACAACTCAAAAAAGACCGTGACTTCGATTCGCTCCTCCTCCTTCATCCAATGTCATCACCTCAGTTAAACTCTCCTTACCGAGCTCTCCGCCTCCCTCCCCTGCACAATACAATTGATCCATTCCCCCTCATCGCGTGCTGATCCCAGACCCACTGAAACGACCCAAATTTCCACTTTCGGGAAAGCCCGGATTGAGTTGAGAACACGACAAACCAGAACACAAACAGAAGAACATTTCATTGCTATTACAACAATTTACATCAGAGTACAAGAATATTCCAGAGTATGAATAATTATTGCATATTGGAAATACAATATCAGAGATTTAAAATTACATAACAGCGGAAAATAATACATAAGTATAATGCGTAGCGGAAAATAACAACTGACACAACTGAAAGAGATATACAGATACAAAGCTTTCCGAATATAGCTCCAGCTGTAATCCAGGATCATGTGAAAAGAAATATCTGTGAAAACCAAAACTACTAGCTGCAAGTGTGGAAAAAATGGGCACCCAGAGTTTAGGTTGAAACAATAAACTCCGTGTCAGTCATGGAACTGGTGTGAGAACTAAAACAGTTATTAAATCTTTACTTTAAAAGTTGGGAAATCATGGGACCACGCCGTATAACATGGAACAGGTTATTCCACATGAATCCAAGTTTAAAATAAAACAGCGCAATGCTTTTTGAAAAAAAAGCTATTATAAGACTCAGGTACCATCACACAATGCAACACAAGACGCAGGATAGAGTTTTACCTTATAATAGCCAAACATGCTTGATACGCTTTAAAACAAATCATTTTGATATTACTATAACTGTATAGTGTCAAAATAACTTCAAATATAAATGTATCAATCATAGACATCATAGTACCCCATCCTACTATGTCGCCATACTAGTGTCTGATCACGACTCCTCTGCTAACCTAGGCCTTGCAGCATTACAATAATTTTGTTTTCATAGTTTCCACAATACCATTCATTTTCAAGACACAATGAATTTACCACAAACACAATCAATTTCACACCACAATCATCACACAATCATCCATGGTTTAACAGAAAGTAGTGTCAGGAGCTACTAAGCCCCGTCTACAATCTAGGATATATTTATGTGTAAAATAGTTTGAGTGAGAAGGTGTTCTCACCTTGGGTTCCACTCCGCCATGCTTTATTCAAAGGAATGTGACCTTTTCAGCTCCACAGTCTAAATACGACATCCAAATTTCATTACGAAGCTCTCGTCGATACAGTTCCAACGCATCTTGTTTCGATGAATTCTGAGTTTGTATGAAAAAGTTATGATTTTTACAAGATTCATGTACATATGTATAATTAACATATGTAATTAATTAAATCCTTTACCTTAATCACTCCACTCATCCTCCTTCTTCCCAAAACACACAACACTCACCAGCCCACTCCAAACGCACGTTGTTCCATTTTCATCCCGACACCTTTTGTTTTCGAATCCTCTTAAATTTTGCATACAAGCTTCATTCTATCTCACGAACTCAAATCCATACACCAAATCATGCATTTAAGCTACCATTCACCAAAAATCGAAGCCCTAGGTGATTAAAACATACGCTGGAAAAATGACAGCATCCCAAACATTCTTTGAATTCCACCAAACTCATGTAGGAGGTAGAGAACCACCTCACGAACAAATATATATATATATATATATGTATCATGATTTTTAGAAAAGAGTTTGATTTTATTTTATTTTTCTAAGAAGGGGAAACTCACGTTTTGGCTAAAGAGAATGAACGACCTGAGTTTGGGCTTTAGGATTCGGTTTAGGAATGTTAATGACAATTTATAGTGGAAGCAATTCATTTATTTTTATTAGTTTTATATTTTATTATATCCAATTTTCGCTTACTTTCATCATTTAAAAATCCATGTGATCACCTACGGATCCCGTTTTCAATGAAAATTGACATGCAGTTACTCTTCGACATTATGGACCCAAAAAACTGGTTTCGTCGAATTCCGAGTCCGTACGCACAAATAGGGAATTTTTAAATTCAAAATATTGTTTGTTTTTCACTTTAAAAATCACGCCAGGCTACCTACTAACTCTAAAAATAACGAAAGTTGGAATCTTACCATTATTCGACATTACGGATCCAATAAAAAAAAAAATTGTCGAATTCCGAGGTCGTCTCAATAATGTTCCTTTGTAAAATTGCTCAAATTAACTTCATAAAATGCGATTTTAGCATACCTTTTCTTCTTGTACGCCCAAACGCTAACTTCAAAAATTATGCACTTTTAGATTTAACCATTATTTGATGATACGAATCCAGAAAAAAAGTGGAATTGAATTCTGAGATTGTCTCAATAACGTTCCTTTCTAAAATGACCGCCTGTTTTTGAACAAATTGTTTTGCTTCGCACAGCCACATACTGACTCCGTTCAACGCGCACTTTGGAATCCAACAATGTTTTGTCATTATGAATCCAAAAAAAATTGTTTGGTCAAACTCTGAGCCTCCTAGCAAAATTTCACTTTTTAAGGGCTATATGATGACTTTAAAAATCGATTTTTTTTTAAATTTCCAAAACAAAGCTTATAAATCAATTAAATAATTTTACTGAGGTTATTTTAAGTCAAATAAAAGATAAAAACTAATTTTAAATTTTTCTCAAATTTTATTTTGCAAAAGTAACTAATTTATATTCGCATATTCCTTAAAATAGTTTAAATCAAAATTTTAAATTGGTTTTGAAAATACGGGTTGTTACAATCTCCCCCACTTAAAATCTTTTCGTCCTCGAAAAGGAATGGAGCTGAAAGTTGTTTAACTAACCAACTCAATGTTCATTCTGGCTTTCATTCTTCAACTTTTCAGTTTATAAGAATTTTCTATTTTCTCTGAAATTTGGCTAACACCCTAAATTTCTGAAAAAATTCGCCATAACCTCCCTTGTACGGGTTGATCGGTAAAACCACAACTTGCCTCGGAGGGCCCTCACCAATCAGAAGTAAAAGAAAAAGCAAAGCGGCTTGCCAATCGGCTCATACAATCATCAAAACCCAAGAAATACAGTAAATATGTACCTATTTGTAGGGCATACAATTTTATTCCTCTTCTTGGTTTCCATGCTATGACTTGTTCAATATATACACATGTATATGTATGTAATTCCAATCAATTTTCAATTCAATTCAATTTTTACTTGATTTGGCTTAATTTCTCATTCATTCACATATTGGTTAAATTAATTATCATTTCAATATTTTTATTAGTTAAACTAATAATCAAGCATCACAAACAACAATCCATTAGTTGATTAACTTTTTAAATATATATAACTTTTATATATAGTCAAAAATCATATTTTCAGTGTCAAATCACAAACAATAAAATCCAACTAAGTTTTGGTTCTCACACCAGTCAACTGGAAATATATAGATATCTCACTTTAGAAACTCGAAAATAACACTGATGATGGGGCCCCATCATCAGAATCATCCCCGGGCGACTAGAGTGTATTCTATATCTATCAAGTATATTTGAGACTTCGAATATACGTTCATGACGTGTGTATGCAAAATCTTTATATACTCGATTGTCCAAATTTAATATGAAATAAATTACTCAAATACGTATAATAAGATATAATTTTTAAAATTAAATTCGTTTTTTTATTTTTAATAAATAATACTCTTCAAACTCATTCTAGGATGCTACTGATCATATCTCTAACAAGTTATTTTTATAGGATATTACTAATCCTATATCTGATGAATTCTTTCGTTTGGTTCTAATGTGTCTTGTTCTTGAGCTCTGTAAACCAAAGCTATGACACCACATGGAAATGATCCAGACTTTCCCTTTCGGGAAAGCCTGAATTGAGTTGAGAACACGACAAATCAGAACATAAACAGAAGAACATTTCATTGCTATTACAACAATTTACATTAGAGTACAAGAATATTCCAGAGTATGAATAATTATTACACATTGGAGATACAATATCAGAGATTTAAAATTACATATCAGCGGAAAATAATACATAAGTATAATGCGTAGTGGAAAATAACAATTGACACAACTGAAAGAGATATACGGGTACAAAGCTTTCTGAATATAGATACAAGTGTAATCCAGGATCGTGTGAAAAGAAATATCTGCGAAAACCATAACTACTAGCTGCCAGTGTGGAAAATATGGGCACCTTGAGTTTAGGTAGAAACAATAAACTCCGAGTCAGTCATCAGACTAGTGTGAGAACTAAAACATTTATTAAATCTTTACTTTAAAAGTTGGGAAATCATGGGACAACGCCATATAACGCGGAACGAGTTTACTCCACATGAATCCTAGTTTAAAATAAAACAACGCAATGCTTTTTGGAAAAAATGAAGCTATTATAAGACTCAGGTCCCATCACACAATGCAACACAAGCCGGAGGATAGAGTTTTACCTTGTAATAGCCAAACATGATTGATACGCTTTAAAACAAATCATTTTGATATTACTATAAGTGTATAGTGTCAAAATAACTTCAAATATAAATGTATCAATCATAGACGACATAGTACCCCATCCTACTATGTCGCCATACTAGTTATACTGAAGAATGTCATATTGGAAATTGGATTTCCATCTATGAGTCGAGGCAAGGGATGGCTCCTCACCGATTCGAGACACTCTAGCAAATGCCTCAGGGCTCAGATGCTGGCGAGCCCTTGGATGCTTCAGGGTCAGTCCTCTCTTACTTTTGAGGATTAGTAATTCCTGAACACACGTTTTCTGGTCCTATCAGACCTATCTCTGAGCCACTAGGGACTCAATAACTGAGGCATCTCATTCCATCATCCACATAAGTAAAAGGTCTGGGATCCATACCATGACACTACTCCTAGCTAGAAAGAAACGTCGTGCTCTCCTTGCAGACCTTATCCTGTTTTTTACTGATACCGGGTGTGAGGATCGCGAATTAACGCTATACACAAAGATATGCTAATTAAAGCTGTGCTTTGATCATCAACCACAAGACTTTGCTTTTCAACAAAAGCCTTGATCATTTGCATCTTAGCATGCCACACTGACAATTAATGCCATACAACTGATGTCTATCAATATATAATATCTAAGCTCGTACGTCTCAGAGAAGGGTGTTACGCAAGAGAATAAATTCTCCTTTACCAAACAGATATATATTTAATATAAATCAATCAATACATAATGAAATCCAATGTCAGACACAACCATTTGCAAGTCCGTTCTAGGTCTGAACGAAACCGGAGGCACCTTATTGCTCGCCCCATATTTCCAATACAGGAGAGAGGTCCTTGGATATCCGACCGATCTCCAAGTACGTCTGGACGATCACCACTTATTGCCTTGCCTTGGGTGTACTGCCCAATCAAGACATCAGTAATCATCCAAACGATGTGAAGATCTCCGGTCTTCAACCACCGTCTTCATCGTCGACTTTTAGTCGTCCTATCAATTATTCAGAATAAGATAAACCCGGTCTTTCTAAATAATTCACGTATTTTATAATCAATAATCAAGTGCTATAAAAACATATCATATACCTCATTCCAATTCATAATATTCTTTTTATAAAATATTCACATTATTAGGGAAAAGTTCACATTAATTTTATCAAAGATAAATTCTTTCAAAATTACTCTTTAATCTTCCTTTGTATATCAATTTAAAAAGATTTGATTTTTTTTCCTTTAACAATCCCAAACCGAATTAAGGTTTATAAAACTAGGCAGGATTATCGAACCTTACCCCAATAATCATTTATTATTTTCCAATTCCAACCTATTCATCCCATGGAGCAAAACTGGTAGCACTCCACTTCTAACACCCACTGTGTTCTGAGTAAAATTAATTACCCTTTCACGTTCAAATCTAATTAAAGATTTGACTATCGCCTGGAGTAAACTGATGGTACTCCATTCTCGATCATTTCAAGAATTCGATAAATTTAATTATCTCATTCCCATTTCAATCTAATTAAAAATTTATTAAAACTCCAATTTGGTTTTAATATCAAAAATCATTACTTAATGATTCTCCAAATTTAGGAAATAAATCTTGTCTTTAACTGGGTTAAAAACAAATGTTATCTAAAACATTGTTCATAATAAACCCAAAATCATCTTCCATCAAAATGGAATCTACACGGAAATCATAACAGTATATAATCGATATAAATTCCCGTATCAGACTAATAATATAAAAGCCTTTTAAATTCCATATATAGTATCGGTCTTTCTTCACAAAAGTTCATCTCGATTATTACCAAATCGAATTCCATTCAATTCCAATTTAATATATTAAATTAGAAACCTTTACTTTGGAAAAATTTCCATTAAATCTTAATAAAAAGATTTATAAATTCCAAATCATATCTTGAATGTTAATTAGGTTAAAGAACAAATGTTATTTAAAGCATTGTTCACGATAAACCCAAAAATCCAATTTCAATTCAATTCAAATTAAATATTAATTAATTGGTAAACTTCTCTAAATTTTAATTAAAAATTTATTCTTTTCTCAACTGGGTTTAAGAACGGTGTTACTGAAGACACAATTCATGACAAACCCAAAATCCAATTTTTTTTATAAAAAACATTGGATTATTATTCTAGTTAATAACTAGTTCATTTTGATAAAAATATATTTTTATCTTTTCAAATATGGAATTTTTCATCCAAAATCTTTCCAAATCATTATAAATGATTTTACATAATTTTTCCAAATTTTTAATAATTTTATTAAGGCCTTTACAGTCGGTTTCCAACAATGGCCACCGAACTGCATCCATAGCGACCTTTTCTGAAATTGATTTGGACACATTTCCAAATCCAACCGTTCAAATTTAAATCTTTTATATTTGTTGGAAAGCTCTTCTTGATACGAACCCAAGGTTTCGGTTTTAGGAGGATCCGACGGTCGGATCTCCCGTTACATCGATTCAAAGTTAATGGTCGAAATTCGCTAACGGTCGCTGCGCGATCTATTCAGGCCTTCTAAATATATAATATATATATATATTATATTTCATCGATTTCTATTTAAATCGTATTTTATAAATCGTTTATAAATTCATTTTAAAATGATTCCAACTTCTTTTTTTTAATCAAAATTGAATATTCTATATCTTTATCATATTAAAATGATAATATTTTTAGAATATTAGATTTGAAATCACTTCATTTCGATATTCATTATAAATGGAATAAAATCGATCGATAAACCTGTTCGGGTTAAAATGACATTTAACTATTTAACTCGGCTTCACATTTTTATATTTTTGTGTCCATCCAAAATCGGACATCAAATTCATAATTTTATTCTTCACTGAATATTATTTTAAAATATTCGTTATTTTAAAATATTCTTTATCTTAAAAGATTCTTTATTTTAAAATATTCTTTATTTCGAAATATTCTTTATTTCTGAATCGGAATGCGACTCAATCAATTACGATATAATTTCAGTTATATGGTTTTCATACGTTGCATGTATACAAAATTAATGATAAATAATCACTAGACATTCAAATATCATCTTGAGTGCAATTTGCAACTGTATAAGCATTAAAATAAATAAATAACGCTCATCACAGTCTATCAACCAATCGATTGACATACAACTAAATATTGGGATTAGTGTATGTCAAATATCATCCCAATACCTGTGTGGAGTTTTCAAACAACAAATACTGATTATTATTTGTGTAGTTGTGCGATGTGTAAAATTTATCATCCCAATCAATGTCAGTTAAATGGGTGTACATAAACAAATCGTCCGATTTGTAAATGAATATTTATTTGCATTTCAGGAGAATTTTATGTCGTTCATATATACGTTAAAAATTATATTTTTAACGAACAAATATTTATTTCATTACATGTAAATTTTGTACACTTCATATTTATGTTAAAATAATATTTTTAATGAACAAACATTTATTTCAAGATATGTAAATTTTATTCACTTCGCATACATGTTAAAAATAATATTTTTAATGAACAATCATTTTTAATGAACAAACATATATTTCAAAACATGTAAATTTTAATGGTTCTTACATACACATGTTGAAAGTGATTTTTTTAATAAACAAAAATATATTTCAAGACATGTAGATTTTAATCACTTCATATACATGTTAAAAATATTTTTTTTAACTAACAAAAATATAATTCAACATATGATTATTTTTATTACTACATTAACATGTTAAAGATGATATTTTTAATAACAAAAATATAATTCAACATATGATTATTTTATTACTTTATACATACAATAAAAATGATATTTTTATTGTTCTAAGAATTTATTCAACACAATAACTATTTTATATAGTTCATTTCAAAAAAAAAAATCGGCATTACAACGATAGGGTATTTAGCATCGGCACCGTGTCTGAGCACGACTCCTCTGCTAACATAGGCCTTGCAGCATTACAATAATTTCATTTCCATAATTTCCACCATACCATTCATTTTCAAAACACAATGAATTTACCACAAACACAATCAATTTCACACCACAATCATCACATAATCATCCACTGTTTAATAGAAAGTAGTGTTAGGAGCTACTAAGCCCCGTCTGCAACCTAGGATATATTTAACTGTAAAATAGTTTGAGTGAGAAGGTGTTCTCACCTTGGGTTCCACTCCGCCACACTTTATGCAAAGGAATATGACCTTTTAGGCTCCACAGTCTACATACCACATCTAAATCATTCCAAATCAGTTTCATCCGAAGCTCTCATCGATACGGTTCCAACGCATCTTGTTTCGCTGAATTCCGAGTTCGTATGAAAAAGTTATGCTTTTTACAAGATTCATGTACATATATATATAATTAACATAGGCAATTAATTAAATCCTTAACCTAAATCACTCCACTCATCCTCCTTCTTCCCCAAACACATAAGACGCACTAGCCTACTCCAAATGCACGCTGTTCCATTTTCATCCCGACACTTTTTGTCTCTGAATCCTCTCAAATTTTGCATACAAGCTTCATTCTATCTCACGAACTCAAATCCATACACCAAATCATGCATTATAGCTACCATTCACCAAAATCGAAGCGCTATGTCACTAAAACATATGCTGGAAAAATGATAGCGTCCTAAACATTCTTTGAACTCCACCAATGTAATGATAAAAATTTCGCTCGGAATCAATCAATCGCTAAACCGACCAATACCGTTCGAATCCCGCATACGCTAACTCTGGGCATACAACACATCAGAACAAATAACATAAGACTTTTATAAACATCATAATAATGTTACATCAGAGTACGAGATTATACCAGAGTATATCGAGATATAATACAGAGAATGATAAATTTAAATAAATGTAATACAATGCACATCGGAAATTAAATAAACTAACATAGCGGAAGACTATCAATGCTCTGGACACAACTTTAAGCTTCGATCCAAAATCCTGCTAAATGAAATAATCTACATAGCTAAACTACTGACCGCTCGTGTGGAAAATATAGGCACCCAGAGTTTAGGCGAAAACAATAAACTCCAGGTTAGTCATGGGACTGGTGTGAGAACTCAAAATAGTTATTAAATCTTTACTTCAAAATCAGGTAATTCACGGAACCACGCCATATGTCACGGAACGGGTTTACCCTCATGAATACCAGTGTATAAACAACAATCGGTGATAGAGATATGGATCTACTATGCATCAATCAACATGCAATATTCCAATCTACCCATTTAGATTAATCACCACACTTAGATTTTCCAAATCCAATTCAATTTATAGAAATTATTCCTTTGGATTTTATTTCCTAATTTCTATTTCAAATCATTTGAAATACATATCTAGCTTTTATATCAAAGTAGATTTCACTTCGGGATCTCAAACCAAATCATTTGGAAATATGAATTCCAAATCATAACAATGCATACAAACAAGTATGCAACCAAATATCGGGAATCTTCCCTCAGACAAGGCTATATGCGCCTCTCCAACTCGATATATATATATATATATATATATATATATGTGTGTGTGTGTGTGTGTGTGTGTGTGTGTGCGTGCGCGCACACCTCCCACTATGGAGCAGGCTACACTCTGACTACTCAACCTACGGTCCTGGATCCAGTCCATACTTTTAGTCGTTCAGGTCACCCGATCTTTAGCCACATACTTGCTAAATCATTTTATATCCTGAAGTAGGGAAAATCATTTCACCACATAATAATCACAAGTACTTTCAAATTATAGTACTTCACATCAGCAATTCACACATATGATTAGTCACTATTATTCACATAACATTTGAGCTCGTACGTATCAAAGAAGGATGTTAAGCAAGAGAATAAATTCTCTACCACCAAACAGATACATCATTAATAGCAACTAATCGAATATGTGATGAACTACAATGTTAAACCATAATACATTTCCAAATCGTTTTAGAAATCCTCGGGCTTAGGTCTCGAAATCCTTTCTGTTTTATAAAACATTATATAAAACATTCGCTATCCAAAATAGGGAATACATTTCTTTTCACTTAAGAAAAATATCATTTCAAAATCATTCATTAAATTTGAAATGAACACAATAGCATAGCTACACATCTCATAGTCAAATCATGAAGTGTTTCACAAGATGTTAGCATACCAGTATTTCTACCCAACCCAATGCTAAATGTAAAAGCATATCTTGCTCATAAATAAGTCGAGCACAATCCAAACAGTCGACAATCACAATCAATTTCAGCAACCAAGTGTATTTGGTTCAATCACATTTCATGTTTTGGTAATTTAATTACCATCTATACATTCACAATCTAATTAAGATTTATTCAAACTCCAACTGGTTTCAATCTCTAAAATCATTTCTTATTGATTGTTCAACTTTCTGGAAATTAATCCCGCGTTAACTAGGTTAAAGAACCAATGTCATTTAAACACCGTTCACGACAAACCCAAAATCCAATTCGATATTAAATATAAGGCTCATAATAGAAATTATATCGGCTTATATTCAATATCAAATTTTGAAACCAACGGATATCGTATTGGAATAACGATATCAATATCTTCCAAATTCCCACAACAATATCAGTATAATCAAGGAATCCAATATCGAAATATTCCGAAGATTATTTCTACTCAAATCTCAATTTATATATTGGAAATTTCTGTTTATATTAAGACCCTTTCCAAATCCAATTTATTTTATTTAAACATTATTGGATTTCAAATCTAATTAATAACTAGTTCATTTTGATAAAAATATATTTTTATCTTTACAAACATGAAATTTTTCATCCATATTCTTTCTGAATCATTTATTATGATTTTACGCAAATTATAAATATTTTTAATAATTTTATCAAGGCCCGTACAGTCGATTTCCATAAATGGTCATCGAACTGCACTTACAGCGACCTTTTCCAGATTTGATTTGGACATAATTCTATATCCAACCGATAGATTTCAAATCTCTTATATTCGTTAGAAATCTCTTCTCAATACAAACCCAACCGTTCTGGTTTTAGGAGAATCCGACGGTCGGATCTCCCGTTACGTCCATTTGAAGTTAATGATCGAAATTCATGAACGGTCGTTGCACGGCGCGTTCTATTCAGGCCATTTAATATATATAATATATATATTATATATGTTTCATCGATTTCCATTTAAAACATATTTTATAAATCATTTTAAATTCGTTTCAAAAACGATTTCAACTTCCATTTCAATTTCTAAATTAAAATTAAATATTCCATTACATGACAATTTTATACATCTTATATATTTGTAAAAAATAACATTTTTAACAAACCAACATTTATTTCATTCACACTTCATATATATATTATTCACATTTCATATATATATTATTCACATCTCATATATATATTCTGTCCACACTTCATATATATATTTTTCACATTTCATATATATATATATATATTATTTTCATTTCATATATATATATATTTTATTTACACTTCATATATATATTATTTTCATTTCATATATATATTTTATTCATTTCATATATCACATTTCATATTTTTTTTCACATTTCATATATATATATATATTATTTTCATTTCATATATATATTTTATTCATTTCATATATATATTTTATTCATTTCATATATATATTATTTTCATTTCATATATATATTTTTCACATTATATATGTATATATATATTATTTTCATTTCATATATATATTTTATTCACACTTCATATATATATTTTTCACATTTCATATATATATATATGTATATATTATTTTCATTTCATATATATATATTTCACATTTCATATATATATTATTTTCATTTCATATATATATTTTATTCACACTTCATATATATGTATTTTTCACATTTCATATATATTATTTTCACCACACACACACACATATATATATAATTTTCACATCGTGTATATATATATATATATAATTTTCACGTTGCAAATATATATTTTATTCACATCGCATATATATCTATAATTTTCATATCGTGTATATATATATATAATTTTCACATCATATATATATATATTTCACATCACAAATATATATTTTATTCACATTGTATATATATATATATATAATTTTCACATCGTATATATATATATATATATATATTTCACATCGCAAATATATATTTTACTTACATTGTATATATATATATATAATTTTTACATCGTGTATATATATATATATATTTCACATCGCAAATATATATTTCATTCACACCACAATCACAACACAACACAGTCAATTATGGTTTGTACAATAAATAGTGTTGGGTGCTACTAAGCACCGTCTACAACCTAGAATATTTTAACTGCAAAATAATTTCAGTGAGAGAAAGTTCTCACAGTCGTTTCCACTCCTCCATTCTTTTATTTCTGAATTTCTGCTCTGTTTGAATTTAAATTCGCTTTAAATTCTGATTTGCTCCTTTTTGATATTGGTCAGTTCTGTGTTGCAGCTGTTGTTGAGACTGTTCTAGTGGATCCGGGTTTGCTAAATTCTGATTTCATATGACCTAGATATTGTCATTACAAGTTTCTACATAAATTTAAAATAATTTAATTAAATAAATAATCACAATCTTTAATTACATTTCAAAGTAATCAGGGCCGTTGACCCTTGACTTCATCTTCTCGTTTTCTAGTATTCGGCCAAATGAAAAACACGAACCCCTAGGGTTTAGAATTTCCCCCAACATGTCATGCCGGAGTACAATCATCCACCTCCACCTCGCGCCTCAGAGCGCCGCCTGCCTGCGACTTGGACAGCGTCTGCTCCGATGGTCTCTTGGCTATGAAAAATCCACATGAGCGATTGAGCTTTGAGCTCTTATTCCGATCTGTTTACTTCGACAATTCAGATCGTAACCGCTCATCTTGTAAAGCTTGCCAAGTTGAAGAGATTTGCAGCTTAGGGTTTCAAGAATCAATGAACGGATTGAGTGATTGATTAAAGAAAAGATCAAAGTGGTTTGGGCCATTGAACTGAAATTAGCGGTCCCTGGAGTTCTTGACCACGCAAAGAATGAATGAGGGTTTTCGACCCTTTGACCGTGCATTTATATTAAAATATAAATTAATATTTAATTCGAATAATACTTGTTTATCACCACGAACTCCAAATAAGCCCCAACAACTGTCGCCCTAGCTAAATGCCCCAATTACGGACATAATGGGATATGTTTCGTAAGCCAATTCAATCGTTTTGATCATTTTTTATTAAAATTAAAATATAAGTCAATATATATTGAATTTCAACGTACATTTTAATTTACCGGAGCCACATACTGGCTCCAAAAATTCCAGAAAAACAAATATAGCTATGTTTTAACGATACGGTTCTAACAAAACTAATTTCATCGAATTTGGATACCGTTTGAAAAACGGACATTTTCTGGTCGATCCAATTTAAATTTAAATTATCAAACAGATTTAAATTCACTGCGCTCACATATTAATTCCAAAAATTATGAAAATTGGAATCTAGCAATAATTTGAAATTTCGGATCCAACAAAAGTGGTTTCGTCGAAAACGGAGGTCGTTTGCAAAATGGCTGTTTTTAAGGGCTATATATTATATATTCCATAGCGACTATTCTGAATTTTCAACTGGACATAACTTTTTATTCCCATTATGAAATTTGGATTTTTCACATTCATTGGAAAGTTATTTTTAAACAGATTCAAATATTTTTGGCTTTATTGAAATCCGATTTATTTTGAATCCTGTACATTCATTTGAAATTTGAAATCGAATTTTCAAACTACCGCGCCATTTCAGGCTCATTATATAATTAAAATAAATTTATTCGTTCTAACTGCGATTAAAATAAATTTTTAGTTGTTATTATTTAAAATAAATCATTTTAAATATTCAAAATCCATTAAAATTGCCAAAATAAAAATTATAAATTGGTTTCGATCTTCCGGGTTGTTACAATCTCCCCCACTTAAAATCTTTTCATCATCGAAAAGGAATGGAGCTGAAAGTTGTTTAACTAACCAACTCAACTTTCATTCTGGCTTTCACTCTTCAACTTTTCAGTTTCTAAGAATGTTCTACTTTTTCAAAAATTTGGCTAACACCTTAAATTTTCGAAAAATTTCGCCATAACCTCCTTTGTACGGGGAGACATTTAAAACTGCAGATTGCCTCACAGGGCCCTCACCGATCCAAAAGAAAAAGAAAAAAGCCAAGCGGCTAGCCAATCGGCTCATAAAATCATCCAAACCCAATAAATTAGTAAACATGTACCTATTTGTCGGGCATACAATTTTATTCCTCTTTTTAGCCTCCTTGCTATGACCTGCTCATTATATACACATGAACATATATGTAATTGCAATCAATTTTCAAGTCAGTTCAATATTTGATTCAATTTGTGTAATACCCCGCGTTTTCTGTGAACAATAAAATAAAGAATTAAAGAATACTTAATTTTAAAAGTGGGAATTAGGTGAAACGGATTATGCCATTGCGTTCGCCTCGGAATTTTGCTCGAGATAGAGTCCGAGTTTGCATGAATCGGACTCCGTATGAAGAAGTTATGAAGTTCAGAAGATTTCAAGTTTATACGGAAATTAAATATAAATAATAATTAAATTAAAAAGAATTTCAAATTCAAAAATTCCGAGAGAAGCGGCTGGGCGGGAAATTTCCCGCCCATAGGGGTCGACTCCCCCTGGGGGGGTGTCGACATAGGTGTCGACCCCCCAAGAGGGGTGTCGACCCCCCCTGTAGGGGTCGACCCCCTCGGCCAGATTTGGACTGTTTTGTCCAGTGACGTTTTCTGAGTCATTAGGGCATATGTGGCGACTTCCGGTTGGCTCTGTTTGGTCTGGATGGCTCTGATTACTCCTAGGTTGATCTAACGGCTCTCATTAATCTGAACTTCTATATAAACAACCCCAACCCTCAACCCTAAAACCACATAAAATTGCTCTCTGAAGCCGTCATGTTGTCCACGACCAAACTAGCGTAGCCTCCATTTTTCTCTAAACTACAAGTCAAGTTAGGAAGTCCCAAATCAAATCAAAACTAGAGAATCAATAGTCTACATCAAATGATTGCTTTTCAGTTTTAGAAATTAGATCCCAGAAAACAAGATTTATTCTTTTGTTTGTAAGTACAGTTATTCTTTAGATTTGAACAAATAAAAGTCATGACTTGTAATGATGCGGAACTAGAACTGTGCCTAGTTGTAAGATAATCGTATTCTGATTCATGTAGCAATTCTGAAATTACCTATGGCTACGCGACTATTGTGATTGATACAACCTATCACGTTGTATATTAATTTGGTGATGAACCTATCATGTTGTATATAAATTTGGTGATGAACCTATCATGTTGTATATTAAATTGGTGATGGACTTATCATGCTGTATATTAAATTGTTGATGAACCTATCATGTTGTATAATAATTTGGCAATGAACCTATCATGTTGTATATAAATTTGGTGATTCCTTATGTTATGTTATATGCAAGATCATAAGCTAAGTCATGTTCACATATGCTTATATGTCTAGATCTACATGCTTAGATGTTTAGATCTATGTTAATTTGATCCAACTCAAATGCAAGTTTACATTTACATGCTTAATTAAATTTGTGTAGTACTATTCCAAATTTATATTACACATGCTTAGTTGATCTAAACTGTTTATGCCGTTGGAATGTAACATGTCCCTTTTCTTTTTCCCTCTTTGTTTATGAGTTAGGCTAATTTGCAAGCCTAACGTTCTATGTAATTTATGTGAACAAATAACGGGGGATAAGTTGGGAAAAATATTAAATTATATGCTATTAGCATAGGTTGGCTCATAGTTATGTAAATGATTAATGGCATGAATTGGTATAATTCGTATACCTAAGAATTATGGACAAAATTTAGAATGGTAAATGGGACATGACTTGAGTTGACAACATTGGTGGATAATTTACATATAAACATAAACAGTAAATATGTAAATTAATTAAAAGATGATTGTGCCTAACCCGAGGTTAGATTGAGTTACGGTGTAAGACTGCCCGGAATCGCCCAACACATCCAACAACCGTAACAATATAGATCTAATGTGAGAGGTTAACGCATTAAGTCCGAAAAACCCAAGGTTAGATTGAGTTGCGGGGTAAGACTGCCCGGAACCGCCCGACACATCCAGCAACCACAATAATACATATCTAATGTGAGTGTTTGGTGCTTTAATGAATGAATTAAAGCAAAGGCAGGCTAAGAATGGTAGGGTTAAGTAAATTAAGGCAACACTTAACCAATACAACATGTTAACTAAACTGATGGGTGGGGTTAGGTTAATTTGAGAACCCTTAACCATTTTAACATGTCGATTAGGAAACCCTAGTAACGGGGACCCATTTCAGCAGTAAGATGTATCATGGTACCCTGAACTAGGCACGGTGGGGCACGATTACTGGGCTGATTATAAGCGGTCAAAACAACGGCGGGTGGTGCATCAGTGTAGGTTTCGACGGAGTATGGGCGTGCACGTACTCCGGCATGGACAAATCAGGCACTGGGCATCAGTAGTATATACTGTGCATCTTGAATTTGTGTCGAGTTGCCACCATAGGAATTGATACACCCCCTGGTGGGACCAGCACAGGTATCTACAATCAAGCGGGGCCGAATGACACAAGTCATAAATGCATGCGAGTAGAAGACGATCGATAAAAGGGATCATTTTATCATGAACACATAGTGCTAGTTGAAACACTTGTTAGTAGTTGCAGAGAAATGGAAATGAGTGCGATAGTATATTCAGTTTACCTTGCCTTATTTATCGTTATCTTATTTCTAGGGTATTGTCCTAGGTTCAGTTTATTCATGTCATGATCCTTTTACCTATTTACGTGCTAAATAATCACTGGACTTACCAGGCTTATGTCTGACCCGTTTTCTTTCATCTTCTTGTCTTTCGTCCCCCCCCCCCAAGTCCGTAGGGAGGGAATACTTCAACTTAGTCCAAACCTTTTCCAGCTTGAAGAAAGTAGACATATTGCTTGGACTCTCTTTTCTTGGACTATGGCCGTGGTTACACTCTTAATTGGGGATTTATGATGCTTTATTATTATTTATGCTTCTTTATGTTTTAGTCAAGATAAAGGCTTTACTGTAATGATTTTGAAAGTTGGTTTTTAAGACAGTTGTTGTAATGATTTGACTGGACCATGTGCTTATGAAATAAAATTTAGTCTTTCTGTTGTTTATATGTTTGTCTTGTAAATTACTTGTACCTTTTACCTATAATACTCCACCAAAGTTAATGCATTCCCTTTGTGAGTGACCTTAACGGAGGTGGGGTGTTTACACTTGGTATCAGAGCGAGATTTACCAGATCAGATAAATGTTTTTAAAAACTATTTTTCAAAAAGAAGTTTAAAGAAGCATTTTTAAGGAAAATGTTGTTTTATTTTAAAGAGCATAATCCCCAAAGCCATATGCACTATCTTTCGATCCTTTGTTTTGAACCTTTTCTTTTCGTTTCAGCATGTCTGGGGATCTTAATATTCCTGAGGGCGTGCTGGTACCTGGTTGTTTCAGAAGGTACCTGGAAGCTAGGGCTAATGGCGCAGGCCCAGTAGACGTTCCTCCTCCCCCAATTGCAGTTGTTCCTCCTCCTCCTCCTCATGTGAATACTTTCTCGAAGATATGTAGAGACTTTAGAGCCATGGGTGGAAAGAAATTTAATAGGACTGAGACATTTGTGGAAGCAAGAAACTGGCTCAAGGAGACCGAAGATTCGTTCGTTATCTTCGAAGTGGATGATAGGTAGAAGAAACAATTGGCTGTGTGGTTACTTAAGGACGAAGCCTCTTATTGGTGGGAAATTACTAATGCTGAGAGATCAGTTGAAACTTGGGAGGATTTCAGAATGAGATTTGAAATGAAATTCCTCTCGCAAGATGAACGAAGCCTACAGATGGAGAAGTTCTTAGCTCTCAAACAGGGAAGCCTATCGGTTAAAGAATACGTCAACCAATTCAACCAGCTGGCTAGATTCGGATTGGAGTTAGTAAACACTCCACATAAGAAGGCTCTCCGTTTCGTTAAAGGGTTGAATGAGCCACTGCACAACCTAGCTATGACCCATATACCTATGTGTGCGACTTATGAGAGACTAGTGGACATGGCACTGTTACAGGAGGAAGATAAGGATGGCAAGAAAGAGACAAAGGTGGAAGTACCTCAAGACAAGGAAGTGGAGGGATTAACAACAAGAAGACGGATTCCAAGAAGAGCAGGAAGAATAACAAACCCCGTGACAAGAGGAAGTGTAATTTTTGTGGCATACCTAGACATCTGATTAAGGACTGCAGAAAGAAGAAGAGGAAGATGGGTGGTTGTTTTTCAGTGCGGCGAGACATGACACATGGCTAAGGACTGCCCATGAAAGCAAGGGCAAGGGCAGAAGACTGGGTCTACTTCTGGAGGGCAGGTTCACGCTCTCATAGCACCTCCCCAAGAACGAGGTAGAAATATTTCTGTTGAGAGTTTAGTTTATCTTTTTGATCATCCTGTTCGTACTCTCTTTGATTCTAGTGCATCGCACTCTTTTATATCTACTGCTTTAGTTGAATCTCTGCACCTAGACACCAGTATAGTAGAGGATCCCTTGGTTGTTTCAAATCCAATTGAGGGTTTGGCTTATTTATCAATGATTTGTTTGGATTTGGAATTTTCTATACTAAGCGTTGGGTTTATATGTAATGCCTATGTTTTAGGCTTCACGGGCTATGGGTTGATTCTAGGCATGGATTGGCTATCCAGTAATGGTACCGTCCTCGATTGTGAAAAGAGAGTAGTTAGACTTATGACTTGCCTCGGTAACACTCTCGAAATCTCTTGTAATCCCATGAACACTGTTATGCTTAGCTACCTAGAATCTCTTGATGTGTCTGTTGAAAACCTGAAATCTGTTAGAGTGGTCTGTGAATACTTGGATGTCTTTGAAGAGGTGAAGGGTTTACCTCCGAAGCGGGAGATAGACTTCCGCATATACCTTGTTGATAATGCAAAATCCGTTGCTCTACCCGTTAGACACATGGCTCCAAGGGAAAGGAAGGAGCTCAACAAGCAAGTCAAAGTGTTGCTTGAAAAAGGGTTTATAAGGCAGAGTATTTCTGAATGGGGTGCTCCAGTGGTGTTTGCAACCAAAGCTGATGGTTCACTTCGCCTATGCGTTGACTATAGGGAGCTAAACAAGCTGACCAAGAAGAATAGGCACCCACTTCCAAGAATAGACGACTTGTTTGATCAGCTTGTAGGTGCATCAGCTTTCTCCCAACTAGATCTGGCTACCGGGATTCATCAGCTAAGAGTGGTTGAGGACAGCATTGATAAGACTGCATTCAGGACCCCGGATGGATTCTTCGAATGGCTTGTCATGCCTTTCGGCTTGACAAACGCACCTTCTTATTTCGTTGACTTGATGAGTCGGGTGTTCAGGGAGTTCCTTAATAAATTTATGGTGGTCTTCGTGGACGACATTTTGATCTTCTCGAAAAGTGAGGAAGAGCATGCTTTGCATTTAAGGGAAGTCATGGATACTCTTCGTGCACACCAACTAAAAGAAAAATTCTCCAAATGCCATTTTTGGAGAGAAGATGTAAGGTTTCTTGGACATGTGGTGTCCAAACAGGGGATAGCTGTGGATCCCACAAAAGTAGTTGCGGTGCAAGATTGGGAGGTCCCCTGGAACGCAACCAAAGTACGAAGTTTTCTCGGACTAGCGGGCTTTTACCTAAAGTTCATTAAAGACTTTGCAAAGATCTCAGCCCCACTTACTAGATTGACGAAGAAGAACCAAACTTTTGCTTGGGATTTGGATTGCGATGTTGCTTTCCAACAACTGAAAAGGGCTCTGACAATAGCCCCAGTTCTGACATTGCCTGATGGGAGTAAGATATTTACAGTATACACAGACGCATGCATAACAGGATTGGGCACTGTCTTGATGCAAGAGGGAAAAGTAATTTGTTATGGAGGAAGGCAGTTGAAGGTACATGAGAAGAACTACCCAACTCATGATTTGGAGCTAGCTGCCATTGTTTTCGCTCTTAAGTCATGGCATCAGTACCTACTAGGAGAAGGGTTTGAATTGTTTAATGACCATAGATCGTTAAAGTATCTTTTCTCATAGAAAGATCTTAACTTGAGACAACAAAGGTGGACGGAATTTCTGGCCTCATACGATTTTGAGATTGCTTATACCCCTGGCAAGGACAATGTTGTAACAGATGCCTTGAGTAGGAAAAAGCTGACCCCTAAGTCCTCTCTTTGTAGAAAGGCAAAGCTTGGAGTACATAGCAAACTTTGACTTTAGACCTTCCTTTGAGTTTGTACCTGGCTTGTTAGCAACAATAGAGGTGCAACCTACGCTTGTAGACTCAATAAGAACCACGCAACGTGAAGACCCTCAGCTAGTTGATGTGATAGATAAGCTAATGAGAGGTGAGACTTCTAGTAACCTCAATAGATACTCCATCGATGACAAGGGTTAGTTGAGACGGGATGGAAGACTATGCATCCCACAAGCAAGAGATTTGGTGAAAACCGTTCTCAAAGAAGCACACCATTCTAAATTGACCATACATCCAGGTCGGGACAAGATGTATAAAGACATAAAAAGGGTTTTCTTTTGGAATGGCATGAAGAAGGACGTAGCTGAGTTTGTCCCTAAATGCTTGATATGCCAGCAAGTCAAAGCAGAGCAAAAGAAGCCTGGTGGTCTTCTTCATCCTCTAGAGGTCCCACAGTGGATATGGGATAGAATTTCGATGGACTTTATTGATGGGTTGCCTAGGTCAAGAAGGGGCAATACCAGTATTTGGGTAATAGTGGACAGGCTCACTAAAAGCGCTCATTTCATACCTGTTAAGAGTAGGAGGACTGTCTCATCGTTAGCATCCATTTATATTAAAGAGGTGGTTCGACTGCATGGAATACCCTCTAGCATAGTAAGTGATCGAGATCCTATCTTTACGAGCAAGTTTTGGAAGAGTTTACAGGAAGCTGTAGGCACACAACTATGCTTAAGCACGACCTATCACCCTCAAACCGATGGTCACAAAAAAGGGCGAACAGAGTATTAGAAGACCTTTT
Organism: Allium sativum; assembly: GCA_030737875.1. NCBI lineage: Eukaryota > Viridiplantae > Streptophyta > Magnoliopsida > Asparagales > Amaryllidaceae > Allium > Allium sativum. Next base: position 248,432,494 of record CM060919.1, read on the forward strand.
GACATTGTGCATTCTTGATTTTGGAGGGACATGGGAGGATCATCTTCTTTTAGTGGAGTTCGCCTACAACAATAGCTACCAAGCCACCATAGGCATGGCACCCTTTGAGGCTTTATATGGAAGACCATGCCGATCGCCAACTTGTTGGTGGGAGTCCACAGACAAGCTCGTACTTGGGCCTGACATGATCAGAGAAACTTCAGAGAAGGTGGACTTGATACAAAGACGAATGAAGACTGCATAAGATAGACAGATGTCCTACGCTGATAAAAGAAGGACCGACCTTGAGTTTGAGGTTGGAGACAGGGTTTTCCTTAAAATATCTCCTTTGAGGAATGCCATTCGCTTTGGGTCTACGGGAAAATTGGCACCAAGATTTGTAGGGCTATTTCCTATCATTGAGAGGATTGGGAAAATGGCTTATAGAGTAGAGCTTCCCGAAAGATTGGATGGAGTTCATAATGTTTTCCATGTCTCGCATCTACAAAAGTGCTTACATGAGTTTGCGGAAGTTGTGGAGCCAAGCATACTAGAGGAAGTAGAAGTGGAACGAGAAGCGACGGTAAGGAGAGTCCCAACTCGTATCTTAGGGACAGAAGTCAAAAAATCTACGCAACCGTGTAGTTAAGCTTGTTAAAGTTCAATGGAGTGACGCTGAGGAAGACGCGAATTGGGAGACTGAGGACAAGATACACGCAGCCTACCCTTTTCTTTTTGAGGGTACATCCTTGATCTCTTTTCCATAAGTTTATGCATGCTTATATCTATCTTTTAAGTATATCTCCTCGGTCCTATTCTTGACCCTTACCTAGAAAGCAATGGATGTAAACATGTATTTGAAACATGTTATGATTGATGGTTGCAAATGGTTGCTCGTGGATGTATATAAATACACATTAGGTACTAGATCGACTCAGTCACTTTCATATTGCATATGCATATATGTATTTGTATATGTATTGAAACTTGATGTGTTATCATATGGATGTTGCATTTGTATGAATGATTGTGCACTCATGTAGAAAGAATGATTAGGAATAATTGCATACATAATGGACTCATGGCACTATCATGATTTGCATTAAAGAGGTCAACTGAATCAGTAGACCGCCTGATTTTGCATTAGATAAGGACATATACACACACTATGCTTATAATCATGAAAGCATTAGAAATCTGTTTAAGGACAATGGATGCCTGTGTTTGATGGTTGAGTAGATGGACGATTGGATGGTAGGATATACATTCCTCTTGCCTTGAAGATTTCGGGGACGAAATCCTTTAAGGAGGGGAGAATATAACACCCCGTATTTTTTATGAACATTAAAATAACGAATTAAAGAATACTTTATTTATAAAGTGGGAATTAGGGGAAATGGGTTACGCCATTGTGTTCGTCTCGTAATTCTGCTTGAGATAGAGTCTGAGTTTGCGTGAATCGGACTCAGTATGAAGAAGTTATGGAGTTCAGAAGATTTCAAGTTTATACGGAAATTAAATATAAATAATAATTAAATTAAAAAGAAGTTCAAATTCAAAAATTCCGAGAGAAGCGGCTGGGCGGGAAAATTTCCGCCCATAGGGGTTGACTCCCCCCAGGGGGGTGGACATAGGTGTCGACCCGCCAAGAGGGGTGTCGACTGGGGTGTCGACCCCCATTGTAGGGGTCGACCCCCTTGGCCAGATCTGGACTGTTTTGTCCAGTGACATTTTCTGAGTCATTAGGGCATATGTGGCAACTTCCGGTTGGCTCTGTTTGGTCTGGATGGCTCTGATTACTCCTAGGTTGATCCAACGGCTCTCATTAATCTAAACTTCTATATAAACAACCCTAACCCTTAACCCTAAAACCACATAAAATTGCTCTCTGAAGCCGTCATGCTGTCCATGGCCAAACTAGCGTAGCCTCCATTTTTCTCTAAACTACAAGTCAAGTTAGGAAGTCCCAAATCAAATCAAAACTAGAGAATCAATAGTCTACATCAAAGGAAAGCTTTTCAGTTTCAGAAATCAGATCCCAGAAAACAAGATTTGTTCCTTTGTTTGTAAGTACAGTTATTCTTTAGATTTGAACAAATAAAAGTCATGACTTGTAATGATGTGGAACTAGAACTGTGCCTAGTTGTAAGATAATCGTATTCTGATTCATGTAGCAATTCTGAAATTACCTATGGCTACGTGACTATTGTGATTGATACAACCCATCATGTTGTATATTAATTTGGTGATGAACCTATCATGTTGTATATAAATTTGGTGATGAACCTATCATGTTGTATATTAAATTGGTGATGGACTTATCATGCTGTATATTAAATTGGTGATGAACCTATCATGTTGTATAATAATTTGGCAATGAACCTATCATGTTGTATATAAATTTGGTGATTCCTTATGTTATGTTATATGCAAGATCATAAGCTAAGTCATGTTCACATATGCTTATATGTCTAGATCTACATGCTTAGATGTTTAGATACGTGTTAATTTGATCCAACTCAAATGCAAGTTCACATTTACATGCTTAATTAAATTTGTGTAGTACTATGACAAATTTATATTACACATGCTTAGTTGATCTAAACTGTTTATGTCGTTGGAATGTTATATGTCCCTTTTCTTTTTCCCTCTTTGTTTATGAGTTAGGCTAATTTGCGAGCCTAATGCTCTATGTAATTTATGAGAACGAATAACGGGGATACGTTGGGAAAATATTAAATTATATGCTATTGGCATAGGTTGGCTCATAATCATGTAAATGATTAATGGCATGAATTGGTATAATTCGTATACCTAAGAATTATGGACAAAATTTAGAAGGATAAATGGGACATGACTTGAGTTGACAACATTGGTACATATAAACATAAACAGTAAATATTTAAATTAATTAACAGTTGATTGTGCCTAACCCGAGGTTAAATTGAGTTACAGTGTAAAACTGCCCAGAACCGCCCGACACATCCAGCAACCGTAACAATATAGATCTAATGTGAGAGGTTAGCGCATTAAGCCCGAAAAACCCGAGGTTAGATTGAGTTGCGGTGTAAGACTGCCTGGAACCACCCGACACATCCAGCGACCGCAACAATACATATCTAATGTGAGTGTTTGGTGCTTTAATGAATGAATTAAAGCAAAGGTAGGCTAAGAATGGAAGGGTTAAGTAAATTAAGGCAACACTTAACCAATACAACATGTTAACTAAACTGATGGGTGGGGTTAGGTTAATTTGAGAACCCTTAACCATTTTAACATGTTGATTAGGAAACCCTAGTAACAGGGACCCATTTCAGCAGTAAGATGTATCATGGTACCCTGAACTAGGCAGGGTGGGGCATGATTACTGGGCTGATTATAAGCGGTCAAAACAATGGCGGGTGGTGCAGCAGTGTAGGTTCCGACGGAGTATGGGTGTGCACGTACTCCGGCATGGACAAATCAGGCACTGGGCATCAGTAGTATATACTGTGCATCTTGAATTTGTGTCGGGTTGCCACCATAGGAATTGATACACCCTATGGTGGGACCAGCACAAATATCTACAATCGAGCGGGGCCGAATGACACAAGTCATAAATGCATGCGAGTAGAAGTCGATCGATAAAAGGGATCATTTTATCATGAACACATAGTTCTAGTTGAAACACTTGTTAGTAGGTGCAGAGAAATGGAAATGAGTGCGATAGTATATTCAGTTTACCTTGCCTTATTTATCGTTATCTTATTTCTAGGGTATTGTCCTAGGTTCAGTTTATTCATGTCATGATCCTTTTACCTATTTACATGCTAAATAATCACTGGACTTACCAGGCTTATGTCTGACCCGTTTTCTTTCATCTTCTTGTCTTCCGTTCCTACCTAGTCCGCAGGGAGGGAATACTTCAACTTAGTCCAGACCTTTTCCAGCTTGAAGAAAGTAGACGTATTGCTTGGACTCTCTTTTCTTGGGCTATGGCTGTGGTTACACTCTTAATTATGGATTTATGCTGCTTTATTATTTTTTATGCTTCTTTATGTTTTAGTCAAGACAGAGGATTTACTCTATTGATTCTGGAAGTTGGTTTTTAAGACAGTTGTTGTAATGTTTTGAGTAGACCACGTGCTTATGAAATAAAATTTAGTCTTTCCGCTGTTTATATGTCTGTCTTGTAAATTACTTGTACCTTTTACCTATAATAATCCACCAAAGTTAATGCATTCCCTTTATGAGTGACCTTAACGGAGGTGGGGTGTTTACAATTTGGCTTAATGGTTCAAAATTTTAATTAATCAAACAACACAATCAGTAATCAATTAGTTGATTAGCTTTTCAACCATATACTTTTATACATATTCAAAAATCATATTTTTTATGCCAATTCACAGCAATAAACCCTATCTAGTTCTGATTCTCACGCCAGTCAATTAGAAATATATATATATATCCCACTTTCGAAGTTCGAACATAAATGCTGATGATGACGCGTCTATCATCAGAGTTATGCCCGGGCGACTAGAGTGTGATTTTATATCTACCCAGTATATTTGAGGCTTCGAATAGACGTTAATTACGCGTATATTCAAAATCTTCATATACCCAGTTGTCCAAATTCATTATAAAATAAAATAGTCAAATACGTATTATTAGATTTAAACTTTCAAAACAAAATTTGTTTTTTCATTGTTATTTTAAAAATAACACTCTTCTAACTCATTCTAGGATACTACTGATCCCATCTCTAACGAGTTTCTCATTCTAGGATACTACTGATCCTATCTCTAATGAGTTTTCTTTCATAGGATATTACTAATGCAATCTCTGATGAGTCTTTTATTCTGTTCTAACGAGTTGCACCCCAAAGATTTGAGTTAAACAAAGCTCTGATACCATATGTTACGATACAGATTTCGCTCGGAATCAATCGACTGCCAAACTGACCAAGACCGTTCGAATCCCGCATACGCCAACTCTGGGCATGCAACAGATCAGAACAAATAACAGAAGACTTATATAAACATCATAATAATGTTACATCAGAGTACGAGAATATATCAGAGTATATCGAGATATAATACAACGAAAGATTATTTTACAATAAATGTAATACAATGCACAGTGGAAATAAAATAAACTAACACAACGGAAGACTATCAATGCTCTAGACACAACTTTAAGCTTCGATCCAGAATCCTGCTAAATGAAATAATCTGCAAAACTAAACTACTGACTTCTCGTGTGGAAAATATGGGCACCCAGAGTTTAGGCGAAAAAAATAAACTCCAGGTCAGTCATGGGATTGGTGTGAGAACTCAAAATAGTTATTAAATATTTACTTCAAAATCAGGTAATTCACGGGACCATGCCATATGTCACGGAACGGGTTTACCCCCTTGAATACCAGTGTATAAACAACAATCGGTAATAGAGATATGGATCTACTATGCATCAATCAACATGTAATATTCCAATCTACCCATTTAAATTAATCACCACACTTAGATTTTTCCAAATCCAATTCAATTTAAAAAAATTATTCCTTTGGAATTTATTTCCTGGTTTCTATTTCAAATCATTTGAAATAAATATCTAGCTTTCATACCAAAGTAGATTTCACTTCGGGATCTCAAACCAAATCATTTGGAAATATGAATTCCAAATCATAACAATGTAAAATAATATTTGGAAATATGAACTACAATGTAAAATCATAATACATTTCCAAATCATTTTAGAAATCCTCGGGCTTAGGCCTAGAAATCCTTTTTGTTTTATAAAACATTCCTTGTCCAAAATCGGAATACATTTCTTTTCACTTAAGAAAAATATCATTTCAAAATCATTCATTAAATTTGAAATGAACACAATAACATCGCTACACATCTCATAGTCAAATCGTGAAGTGTTTCACAAGATGTTAGCATACCAGTATTTCTACATAACCCAATGCTAAATGTAAAAGCATATCGTGCTCATAAACTGGTCGAGCACTGTAACACCCCGAATTTTTTTAAATGACATTAAAGAGAATAAATTAAATAATAATTAATTTAATGTTCAGAATTATAGGAAATGGACTACACTATTGCTTCTGGTCAAGATAGACGTTTGGTTTGGATAGACATTTGAGTCAGAGGTGAGTCAAAATCCTATCCAGAGGATTCAAATTAGAAAAATTCCTCTGAGCGACAAAATTATCGCTCTAGGGGGTCGACCCCCCTAAAGGGGTGTCGACCTAGGGGTCGACCTACCCACTGGGGTGTCGACACCCCTAGGGCTAGGTGGCACTCGGTTTCAGGGTGTCTGGTAGCTATATATATATATGTCATATTTCTCATATTCTCTTCATCGGGAGTCATGGAGGCCATATGCTGCTGGAGTGCGAACTGAACCATTTCTACAACAACATATTCTACAAATCCAATTCAGAAATTCTAGATCTGTTCTTCCTAAATTATCTAAACCTAACGCTGTGAGTTTCTAGATTACTTTTAGATTTAGATAAATAAAAGTATGCTTTGATAGACAATGAATTGGATATGTTGTAAAGTATCATTCTTTGTTAATATAAATTTCTATCCTATGTCATGACAGATCTAATTTCCTAGATCTAATATAATTGTGGCGATTCGATTATGATGTTTATATGGATCTTGATTTGTAACCATGTTATGATGGAAGTACATCTATTAATTTGGATAATTGTGACATTACTTGGATCTAGACCTTTATGTTAATCACCTTTCACCTGTCATATTGTGATACATTGATATATGTTGCAAACTTGACATGTGAATCTTCCTTTTGATCTAAACATGTTGCTATGTCACGCTAACTATGCTAGGTCTAGGTAATTGGACACCTAATGTTAAATCTAGATCTCATTAGACATCATAGTGATTGCCACAAGTTACTAATTTGATGTCCACTTTATTATGATGTTAATCACATGTCCTTCACTCTGTTATTACGCCAGTTTATGTTCATGTTTATGCCAAGACATGTTGAAACTATCACCGTTGTCATATTCCCTTTTATTATCATAGCTAGGCTACTTTATAGCCTAGATGCCACCAAAATACGTATGAATACGTTAGAGAGAAAACGGGAAAAAAGGGATTATAATTGGCATGATTTATGTAATGTTTAATAGGAAATGGGACATGTAATTCAAAGGGGGAAAAACATAGAAATAGTTACCTATAATGACATAGGAAAATTTCGATTAATTTGGAATGTTTAGTAATTTACAATTAGGAATTGTAAATTGTACTTATGACAAAAGGTTAGGTAACATTAGTGGTGGAAGTCTGCCCGGACCCGACCGACATATCCATCAACCACTAATGTTGAACCTAATGTGGGAGGTCTAAGTACGCAAATACGAATCGGGATAAGACACGAGGTTAGGCCCAACTGCGGAATAAGACTGCCCGAAACCGACCGGCATATCCAACATCCACACGTTGTAGGCCTAATGTGGGAGGTCTAGCCCATTATAACCATAATTGGACATGGTAAAGAAATAGACTACTTAACCTAATTTAATATAGCTATGGACTTAAGTTAGGGTTAAGTAAAATTGGATGGGTGGTGGTGGGTTAAGTAAATTAGAGGGGGTGGGTAATATGTATATACAGGCCCACAAACTTAACCCAATAAGGTTATGTAATTAAAGACACCTAGTGGTATACATAACCAGTAAATAATGTAACTGGGTTATGTAATTAAAGACACCTAGTGGTATACATAACCGGCAGATAATGTAATAAAGTTATGTAATTAAAGACACCCTTTAGCGTAAACATAACTAGTATAGGGCTATATAATTAAAGACACCTAAGGGTATACATAGCCTGTGGAAAACCTACTGGGGGATATAAGACAAGGGGGAGAGCTTGTATCATATTGTGTGGGACCCGTTCGAATCTCTCTCTTTCCGTACACCCATCAACACCTAATTCACCAACCACCTCAATGTATCAAATAACAATTCATAGGTCAATTTTCAATTTCATGTGAAAAAGAAAAGAAAAAGACGGAGCCTAGCAAGGATAGGGAAGGAAATCTCCTAAGATCTGCGAGAGGTTGTACTTTAAAAGAGAGCCACTTCGTAAGCCAATTGGGAGATGCGATAAGAGTTTCTACTGTTGTGACATCCCGTATTTTCTGCCTGATTATTTGAATTATTTTATTATTTAAAATATTGATTTGAACTTAAATAATCAAATTTAACCATTTTATTTTGAATATTTATTTATATAATAATATAAAATATTTTAATTCTAGAATATTTGGATTTTTTTTTGAATTTGCAATATATTGTGATCGGGCAATTTAAAATGATTCAATATTGTTTTTATTGAAATTTTAGTGGCGATTTCATTTTAAAACGACGGTTGAATGTTGAATTTATAATTTAAATATAAAACGAGCTGTAGCGGTGCGGTAGTTCATAATATGACATTTTAAATTTTAAACGGCTGTACAGGATCCAATATAAGTCGGATTTTCTTGAAACAAGAAACATCCAAATCTGTTGGAGAATATTTTTCTAATGAAAGAGAATAAATCGAGTTTTCGTGTTGTAGATTTTGTTTTATGTCCAAATCAAATTTTGAAATAGTCCCTATGGAATTTCTTTATTAATTATAACATTTATTTATATTAAATAAAGGGTTTTTAAATAATTATAATATCAATTTGGATTCAAACTCAATCCGAGTTATTTTATTACGGTAGTATATGAAATTATGGTCGTGTATGGCCAATTATAATATTTTTATATTTTTATATTGAAGTATTTTAAAATTGGTTTATTTTTATGTAAATTGGGCCTTTAAAAGGGGTGTTTATTCAAATGACCTTTGTTTTCGACGAAACAAATTTTATTGAGACCGTAATAGCTAATTATTGCTAGGTTTCAAGTTGCACGTCAATCGGGTTTATTTTGTGAGCGTAGCAAAATAAAATGAAAATAAAACGACCATTTGGACGTAAACGAACGTCTTTTGAGCAAACAGACTCGGAATTCGACGAAACAAGTTTCATTAGGACCGTATCGTCAAATTATACTACGCCGTCCATTTCTGTCTCGAACGGAGTTTGTACGTGAGCACAGAAGCGAATAAACAGCGTTAAAAATAGCGATAGGTATGAAATAAAAATCGTTACTCAACATCGTTCGTCAAATCAACTTAAAATATATTATTTTCACATTATAAATACCCCAATTCAGAACCCTATTCCCCCAAAATCTGAAATTGTCCATACATTTTGCAATAAAGCCATCGTTCCCAAATCAAATTATTTCTCCACATCCGTAAGGAATCGGGTAGGGCGACTTGAAGTAAAAGTGTAAATCGGCTCGATACCTAGCTACTGTAAAAAGTTGGGGGTGATCGGACACCTGTGGTGGCCGGAATCGGCCAAAAACTGAGGAAATCTGCCTTCGTTATTCTCTGAAATTCGAGCGAATGATCCAATTTTAGAAGCTCAGACCTAGGGGAAATGAAAGAGGGGAGTTTAAGCTTCGATTTGGTACTGGTCTCGGGTTCCCTGGTGGCCGGAAGAGGCCGGGGCGATGAGGTGAATGTGGAGTACTGTTTTGGGGTTGTTTCCAAAAGTGGTGATCGGTTTTCTTCAATTTCCGGTGGCAGCGGTCAGAGTTGGTGATGGGACCTGAAGGACGATGGAAGAGGGTTGCGAGGCAGATGTGTTGGTGGCGACCTGGTGGTCTGATTTGATGTGTGGCGGCGGAATTTTGGGGATGAACGGATTTGGGCGAAATAGGAAATCACGGTGGCCGGAGGGATTGTGGCGACCGGCGATTCAGGCGAGCGGGGCCTACGTTGGAGTGGTGGCAAGGACGATGTCAGCTGGGTCCCAGGTTCGACGGTGGCGGAGTTTTGGTGGTCCTATGGTTTTGTGTTGGTGGAAGCTAAGTTCAATTTTGAGGAAAAAGGAGAAGAACGGGTTCCAGGTTTTGACGAAAGTGAAACCGCGTTTTACTTAATACCATGATGATGTGGACACATAGGTAATTAAGGTAATGGTATTTTTGGTTTTATTAATTAATTATTAATTTAGTTAATAATCGTAGAATATATACAAACTTTAAATTAGTGTAACTTTCACATACGTTAACGAAATCTGACGAAACATGATCCGTTGGGATCACAGCAGCGAGACCTAGGTGATGGCTCTGACTATGGACTGATTGGACGCAGTTGAAATTTCAGCGTATTTTAAACGTCCGTTTCAAATTAAAAGGAACAAATGCGTCAACCGTCAACCAGAATGAACTGGTGAGTTAATTCTCACACCTTCTGGAATCCTGTGATGTGGTAAATTCATATTAAAATATAATTTACCGTTAAAAGTATAAATTGGTTGATTGGTTGCTATTGGCTGTTATTGTTGAATTGGTTGCTGTCATTTATATTTCATCAGTAGATTACTGAAATTTATTTCATATATTATTATCAAATGTATAACGAGCTGTGATGCAGGGAAGAACAGGTTGGAGGGATCCGACCGGATTCCTCAAATATTATATACGTTGTTTGTTTGTTTCATATTGTTGATATATGAACTGATTTAACCCCAGATGGTAGTGAAACCAGTTTGAACATGATGGTTGAACAAGTGCGCACCCGTGCTTTGCACACGGGAGTTGTAAAATTACTATTGCTAGAACACTTATCAATCTTAGAAATACACGCGAATTTTGTATTATTTGGACCTTCGTGGATGAACAACAAAAAATTACTCAGCAAGGAGCAAGTCAGTTTTCTGCAAAATGATTATCATTTTTATAATGTCGATACATTTGGAAAGTTCAATATTGTTTATCCAGGTAAACTACCAACAATACAATCGATAAGATATTGCAGATTATATTAATGCTTGGTATTCAAGATAGTGCGACTGATATCATTATCCTCACTTCATTAAGAAAGAAAACAATTCTATATAACTATTTCCAGAACATAACAGGAAAAAAAAAATTGGACGTTCAAATAAACTACTTATCCAAGATTGTCGTAAATTTACTGATGATCGTGCTAATAGATAATTTCTGAATACAATAATAACAATAACATTCTATTCCACTGGAGACGGATTGTAAAAATCATCTTGCATGAAATCAACTAAACAAATCAAAGTACTCAGCATGCTAATGAAATTAAACGTCTAATTTTCATCAGCCTCCGTGGAAACTATTCAGGGAAATCTAACTCCATTTGTCCTGTAGGAAAAAAGTCATTGTTTCACACCATTCACTGCCACAATAATAATAAAAGAAGTAGCTAGGTTCAAAAACAAAGTGCGCATGTAAAGATTGATTCCAGTAACAGATTACCATCATACAAAAATAAAATTGTTCTACTAAACTAAGATATATATATATATATATATATATACAGCAAAGATGAGTTGTAAAGCAGCATTCTGCCTGATTGCCATTGTCTGCACTGGAGCATTTACTAGTGCTTGTACTTCTGAAACTGCCATTCGTTGTTATCTAATGGGCAGACTTGGCGGGTCTTGAGCCACCTGCTGATGAAATGAAAGTGGAATGCATGATTGCACACACCCCAAGCAACGGACGCTGCACTAACCTGATTCACTAGACGCTCAATACAGAGATCCATGATATGATACCTGCAGATCGCACAATTATTGACAACGATATCCCAAGCCCAAAGCGCGACTCCGTTCCACTTCTTGATCTCGAATTGTTTTGCCTTCTTTGTTATCGACGATGAAGGTGCTGCAGCAGTGCTGGATTCCCCTCCTGCAATGTAACAAATAATGATCCTACCATGCAAAAGTACAGTAACATAGCAACGAAGCATGCTATTGTAAAGTACCTGCAAAAATACATACTAACTGCCCAGTCAACAGGAGATAAAACCTAAAATGAAGAAATTTCAAAGGAAATTTGTTTAGCCCAGTCTTCAACCTAGTTTTCAGTTGTTTAGTCATGTAACTCCAAACAGTTGCAAAAGTTTTATTATTACATCAACGATAATGTTAACTGCTAACCAAAAATTGGATAGACGTGGTAACTGATGCATGTTAATATTTCATCCAATGTAGTTAGGAGTTATTAACATTCGTTTGGTTTTGTAATAACTAATAACAACTCATTTTTAAGTGTTTAAATTTCGTAAAATATTACTAACCTCATATTTACCAGCAATTTAATAAACAGTCCAAAACATTCGGTTTTGGCACTGAAATATACTTATTGTATTAGAAATTTTGACCACATCAATATTAATCATTAAGACAGTAGAATACTTAGTTATCGATACTTCTTGTGCCACAACATTAAGACATTATTACTGCTATATTGATTTCAATGATCGATGCACATAACCTAATTTTTTGTTGTAGTGGAAATGGATCCAACACAAATACAGGCAAATGAGGATTAAATGTCATTGTATGATGAAATGTACTACTGTTACATTGTTTAAGCAGATTCGATTTTCTCAAGTTCTATTACGGTCGAAATCCAAATTTGAAACCTGTACCAAGTATTCAAATAATAGTGATTTTGAAAAGTAAAACAGACTCATAAAATGTTAGAAATTTTCATTTAATTTGCAAAGAAAGCCCATTTCACGTGCAAAATTGAAGCTAGGCTTTTAATTTTAACTTGTGTTAGGCTATGAGAAATTTATAAATCATAATATAAGGATGATCTGTAGCAACATGTCAAATTTTGGGACTACGTTGTTAAATTTAGGTGAATAATACAACCAAAAGTAATTTAAGAGGACATTGGAGCCAAATTGTAAGGAATACACATAAATAAATATTTGATAATCACATACTGTAAGTTTTAATATAACCCCTTTTTTCAAATTGCATATGAAATACAATCGAGTTGCTCCTATAAAAATTACTGATGTCGTAAGAATGAGTTCCTAGTAAATTTCAAGGATTGGCTGTATTAGTTGAAATCAATAGTTTGAAATATGGTACAGCAACTTTAAAATTAGATTGAGAAAGACTAAAATTCATGAAAACAGTTAAACTGCACACAATGTAAGTAAAAATTAATATATAAATAACTTTAAAATGTTATATACAATGTAATATGAATGGATAAGGATCTTTCCTATTCTGCCTTCTTAGTAAAAAAATTGGCTCTCTATACGATTTCAATCATATTCTTATTCGCAAACATACATCAAATACACTATTCTACATAGCAATGATAATGCGACTACAAATTACAAAGGTTACAAATAATGATTGGTACACACACACACACACGGTCAAGCATAGCTATGCAATTCTCATTATAAATATATGTGTATATATAGAATTAAATCAAAGTAAATCCATAGATTGGAAGCATTTTACTAACAATCACAATTCAGAAATTTATCGAAGAATATAAATATATTATAGGATATTGACATAGACATAAAGGTCATAAATGCTTCTATGCCATGAAAAGAGGTAGGAATCAAAATTCAGTGACATAACAATTGCATTTTTTTCTAGCGACACATAAATCATAAAAAAACATTTGATTTAGAGCCAAGCAATCTGTTATTCTTCATTACGAACTGAAAATGGCAATAATAGATTTTATACTGACATCTTCTACAGAAGATGAATCAGCATAGTGTCGTATTTCATATATAATAAAGTAAGGATGACTTTGAGAAGGTCTGTGTCATATTTCGGCATAAGTTCGCACGCATTTACATGTTTATGTGCCATGACTCCTTCAAAACATATTGAAATTTGATCTTGCCTATAAAATGAGTAAATTTTGAAATGTTACATCTCATGGAATGATCAATAAATTCATTTATTTTTGTGTTATAACTACTTTAGAAACTGTAGTCATTAGAGATAACCACTAAAGGTGTAAGGTTTTATTAGTTTTTCATTTTACTTTTCTCCTAGTTTTAAAGCCAGTGAAAATTCAAACAGATCTCGTAAAGAACAGTAAATTCTTATGGGTTATGGTTTTTATTTAAGCATTTAGAGCTACTAAAAAAAGATAATTAAGTAACTTAGCATTTTTTTGGAAAAAAAAGCATGCAAGATAATTTGGCTGTTGATATATGTTAGCTCAGCGTATTGCAATTTGATATACACACGCCCGCATGCACGCAAATTGAGCGTTGTACGGCTATACCTCTCTTGTGCTATGCACGCAGATACACACACACACACACACACATAAGAACTCTCTTGTGTGTGTGTGAGAGAGAGAGAGAAAGAGAGAGTGTGTGTGTGAATACATACAAAGATGTGCATGTGTGTATGTATTCACACACATAGATACATATATAGTGTGTGTGTCTATATATATATATATATATATACGAGCATCACGGCACGCGCTTCGCGCGTGATCATGGCACACACTTCGCGTAAGGATTATTGTTCCTTAAGTACTGCATATTTTACATATGCAAAAAAATATTTGTATTAATATTTGGTTTATTATTCTCATTAAACGTGCTTTATCTATTGAAGACAAAACATATTCTTATTTCCTTTACCTTCCTAACTTCTTTCAGACAACATTCACTTTTATTTACACATATACTAAGACATTCACTTTTATTTGAACATATACTGAGACGTTCACTTCTCACGTTCATGGTCTCACGCAAGCAACAGGGGACAATGCTCCCATTTACTTTACTATTTAAAAGGAACATAAAACATTATTTTTCATACAAATCACGAAAAAAAACGTTAGAAGTAAAGTACATAGGTTGAGGGCAAAGAACGCTGGTTAAACTTAAATGTGGTGTAATCTTATTTATGCGTTTACCTGGGGAAAAAAATCACCTTTTGAATGAGGTGAAGCTTCAAAAATTTAAACCCAATAAATAAAAAAGTAAATTTGTTGTGCAGTGTATTCAATTTTATGAGGCAGTGAGTATTGGGAAGATAGGTATGAAAGAGGAGAGAATTTCAAGCAAAGCGTAGAGGAAATGAGGAAAGAAGCGTGAAAATTAATTGGATGGTGTGCCATATTTGAAGGTGAATGGATGTTTCTAGAATAGCGCATTTGCAGGGGAGACTGACCTTTCAAATGCACCTAAGCTGATGTCAGATTTGAATAAAAATCATTAAGATTTTATTTATTTGACTTTAGCACGTTCTACTATTTATTAATTGCTAATTTATATCGTAATACGCAATAATAAATGTCGTTATTCAAATTTAAATGCCTATTCAAATTGTCGTTGGATATGGAAAGAGTAATCTAATTATATTAATTGCCTATTTATAAACGTTACAACACTTATTTTATAAACACATATTTTTTTCAAATAATTTCAATTAGAGGGTAATAGGTGGCAGTGAATAATACTGGTAATGTTAATATAAAAATTCAAGGTTTTATACTTATAGCTAATAGAATAAGCAGTGAAACATTCAATGCAAAATTTATATTAATTGCCTATTTATTAATTTCATATTCATAAACGTTACAACACTTATTTATAAATGCATATTTTTTTTAAAATAATTTTAATTAGAGGGTAATAGATGGCAGTGAATAATATTGGTAATGTTAATATAAAACGTCAAGGTTTTATATTTATGGCTAACAGAATAAGCAGTGAAACATTCAATGAAAATTTTATATTAATTGGCTATTTATTAATTGCCTATTTATAAACGTTAAACATTTATTTATAAACACATATTTTTTTTAAATAATTTTAATTAGAAGGTAATAGATGGCAGTGAATAATATTGGTAATGTTAATATTATGTTAAATGCATAAAGGATTTAAAGTCTGGTAATAGTGCATAAAGGAAACAAATTCTAGTATGCTGGTTATGGTATTCTTGAATAAGATGGAGTAATTATTGCCGATGCAATATTATGTTAAATTGACCTATTATGTCGCTGATGCAATATATTACGAAGTCAATATGATTGTTTTCCAAATATTTTAAGGGGCATTTTCGGTAGTTTGCGTGTACACCAAAAAAGTGTGACACCAAACCTATTCCAACTATTATTAAAGATAATAAATGTCGTTATTCAAATTTAAATGCCTATTCAAATTGTCGTTGGATATGGAAAGAGTAATCTAATTATATTAATTGCCTATATATAAACGTTACAACACTTATTTTATAAACACATATTTTTTTCAAATAATTTCAATTAGAGGGTAATAGGTGGCAGTGAATAATACTGGTAATGTTAATATAAAAATTCAAAGTTTTATACTTATAGCTAATAGAATAAGCAGTGAAACATTCAATGCAAAATTTATATTAATTGCCTATTTATTAATTTCATATTCATAAATGTTACAACACTTATTTATAAATGCATATTTTTTTAAAAATAATTTTAATTAGAGGGTAATAGATGGCAGTGAATAATATTGGTAATGTTAATATAAAACGTCAAGGTTTTATATTTATGGCTAACAGAATAAGCAGTGAAACATTCAAATAAAAATTTATATTAATTGGCTATTTATTAATTGCCTATTTACAAACGTTAAACATTTATTTATAAACACATATTTTTTTAAAATAATTTTAATTAGAAGGTAATAGATGGCAGTGAATAATATTGGTAATGTTAATATTATGTTAAATGCGTAAAGGATTTAAAGTCTGGTAATAGTGCATAAAGGAAACAAATTCTAGTATGCTGGTTATGGTATTCTTGAATAAGATGGAGTAATTATTGCCGATGCAATATTATGTTAAATTGACCTATTATGTCGCTGATGCAATATATTACGAAGTCAATATGATTGTTTTCCAAATATTTTAAGGGGCATTTTCGGTAGTTTGCGTGTACACCAAAAAAGTGTGACACCAAACCTATTCCAACTATTATTAAAGATAGATATATATATATATATATATGTGTGTGTGTGTGTGTGTGTGTGCGCGTGTGCGTGTGTGTGTGCGCGCACGTGTTTATATGTAAGTACTTAAGTATGTATATTGATAATTGCATTTTAATAGTTTTTATGTTTGATATTAGTCTGCATCGTTGTTAAAACTACATAATTAGGAGTTTCATGTCAAGAAGCCTAAACGTGTTACATCGGTATAACTTTATCAGATTATATTAGGCAAATGCATCATATAAATATTCCATATAAATAGAATAGTTGACGTAAAACAGTTGTCACAAAAATAACTTAAAAATCTATACATCGTTGGAAACTAATAGTGCTAATGCCTAATTACCTTTGGTATAATATTTTTTTATGCTTTTTTAGCTTTTGCATTGCCCAAAAATAATAAGCTTCAGAGAAAAAAATAACAGTTAATAGTTTCAAAACAAACCACATATATAAACAGTGTTAACTCCACAGTATGCATGGTCAGTGATGCTCAAAAGACTAAACAATATATTGCTTATAGGCTCAATGATATGATTTCATTACGTGATTTACGTAGGGGAAAAACTTCAACTAAAAGAAGGTAACAGGCTTGAAAGGAAGAACATAAATAAACATTAGAATTGTGATGATGCCAAATGATAACAGCACAAAAGCCAAATTGCATAACAAAGCAAAAGTGTTATCACCTGCCTTCTTTTGACGACCATCAGGTTTGATTCTTGCAAGCAAAATTCTTCTTTCCCAATATCTCTTTAATGCAGGCTAAATATAAATGTAAGCTCTATCAATAGGAAACGATGATAAGATAAATAAAATACTTATATTTTTCAAAAATACCAACAGATATTAATGAAATGCTAACCATGCTTCAACAACCAAAAATTAGACAAATATAGTAAATAACATTGTAATACAGTAAATTCGGGAACAACCTATCATTTTGAGTCTCAAGCAACCAATAAAAACATAAAGTACAAACAAATACATAGCTTCTTAATATTTGTTAAAAAATATTTCAGTATTTTATTATCAATTTTCATTTTGAAAGCCAAAAACCAAATGAGTAAAGCATAATTCAGCTCATTGGATGACATTGGTTTGCTTCAGCAAACATTAGAGTAGCATGCCCAAGCATAGAGAAAACATGCCAGTTTTTTGAAATGGGTGTATCATAAAACAACGGCTGCGTTGAAAGTTAGCTTGCAGTTGAAATGACAGGCAACACAGCTACCTTGCAGAATGAAAATTGGGTAGGCATAGCTTGCAGTTGAAAATTGCATCGTCGGAATACATTTCGTGTTTACAAATGAGTAAGTTCACATGCTGACATAGTATTTCATGCCGCTGTGATTAAACGCAAGCATATCAGAAATTAGTAATGTGATTATTGTGAACGGTCTAAATTACTGTTGTTGGAAGTAGCATAAATAGCTCAAAACGGGAAGTGACAAAATAAAGGGGCACTGCTGAAATCCAGTAAAACAGCAATATGCACGGTGTGTTTGCCTAGGAAAAGCTGGGGATAAAAAGTTTCAACCCGCACACAATTGAACGGAAAAAAGTGCTCTAATAATAATTTGATACAGTGAAAACATATGTTTCTTGTAGATTAAAGCAAAATGTTTGGTCACCTCAATGAAACATTACGTCAAGACGCAAAAAGTAGGAACATATTCCATAACATCGGATCAGTACGCAATGTTAAAACTACAGAGCATTACAATATAGTAGTACCATTCAGTTAACAGATGATATTTTAGTGTATATAAAGGCTTGTGTTCACTAAATATAGATAATCGCACATAGTTTGTGTTGATTTAATCGGAGTTTCAAATAATAAAAAGGTCAATATCTTTAACTATTATTTACCAAGCGGCACAATAGCATGGGGTTTCGCTTTCCAAATGTTGTTTAGTATTAAATACATAAGGCAGTAGACCCTAAAAAAATATGGCACTGTACACAGTCTGCAAAACTGGGATAACTAAACCAAAATAGTAATGCAAGTAAAGTTTAAAGGCTTTAGGCAGTTTGTCAAGCTGTAGCGAACAATACTGGCCAGATAATATAGTACTGTCTGTTCGCGCTTGTGCCTGAAAAATTGCAAGATATAATAAAGATCATGAAAAATGCAGAAAAAGAAAATAGTGTTCATAATACCGAAGATTAAAATTTTGTGTATATGGATGTTTATATGCTACATTATTTTGTTTGCTAACGTTGGCATACGTTGATATGGAGTTAGCAGATTATCACGTTGGCGCAACAAACAGGTAAGAAACTATATTGTTATATATATAGAACATCCTAAAAGGGTAAAGGTGATAAATACTAAATTAACCATGAAGTTCCAGAGTAATTACATAATATCCATCATTTCAGACAAATTTATTGATCAGTAAATTTTCATAGGCAATGTTCAAAGAGGAGGTTAAAAAACATTATGTATTTACCTACAAAATGCGTGTAACTGGAAATTTATTTTTAGGAATATCAACCTTTATTTTTGCACTTAAGCTAGTCATAGTTTGTTAAATTTTAGCTTGTCCCAGCTTCTCACAGTTTGTCGGTATAGATACAATAATGTGCCTTAAATGCATTAGTTTGTCATAGTTTAGTTTATACTCTTGGTAGCCATTATGTTTCAGTCATGAATGGATGATATATTTATATTTCTGAAAATAGATAGCAAAAAAATATTCTAAAACAACTTAACATACAACAAAATTGTCCAAAAAATTATAACAGGATTCCAAATATTATAACTTAGGACCTGTTAAATTAAGGACTATGTATTAAAAAAAATTAAAAGTTAGAAAAAAATGCTGCATAGTTGTAGGTTGGACTAAAAAAGTAACTTGCATTGTCCATAATTGCGCACATGAATGTGTATTAGTGGAGATTAGAAACAGTGAAAGATTTTCTAATAGTAGACAAAAAAGGGTATGGTACATAGTTGATATTCGTAATGTACAACTCTTGCATTCCTGTGCACTTTACTTTTCATCGTATATCTCTTAGATGTGAACGTATGCAAGGGCAGAGGTTTCTTTAGTTGCTTAATTTTCCATGTCAGAAACTCTTAGCTAAAACTATAGCTTAGCAATTGGCAGCTAAAATTATATCAGACTCGATTTGAGAACCAAATCTGGAGGCAAGGTGATATGTTGTTAAGGCATTAAATTCCTTGTATTAAAGAAAAACTGAAAACATACTTGCCAGTTCCCTCGTTATTAGTAAGAGATTAGAAACATTTAGTTCATTTTCTCTTTAATTATTAAAGCACCATTCGAAATAAAATGAGTCAATAAAATCATCAGCATAAAAAAAATTCAAATTTTAACTTTTATTTTTTATTCATTTTATTTTTTATTCATTTTATCTGAAACATCGAACACAGATTAAAGTTATTGTTGAACAACTTGAACTTGCAAGTATCACCATCTTGATTTAGTAGGAAAAATGCTTTATCTTTTCAAAAATCATATCACCAAAAATTGCAGAATTGATAACTCATTTGAATAATTTTAACCCAATGTTCTAGTACTAATAAACAAAAAAAATTCCAAATCAAATGAAACTATTGTTAGTTTTAATTTTTTGCACTTGCAAGCAGGACTATTTTTATTGTTATTTTAAATAGAGGTCATTAAAACACCATATTTTCATGTTGGTAAATCTTATGCAACATTCAAATAATCAACAATTATTGGCATCAAAAATATTGAAAACCAATATAACAACTCTTGGCATTTTTATTGTACTTGGAAGAATTTTAGTAAGGATCGCCGTCTTTGTAACTTTCATCATCGGATGTACATTCAGCTAAAAGGGTCAACCACAACTCAAATTTAAATTAATAAACTTAATGGACAAACATAGTATAACATATTATGTTTAACATATACATGCAATTTTAGTACAATTCTTTTTTCACCCAACTTATGCAATATACTGTTATCATTGTTGAACATTGATAAACTTGAGGCACCCAAACGAAATCTTTGTTTATAGCATGATATTATTTGCTACAAAATTTAGTGACAAAAAATATAAAGTGAAGAAGAATATATAATTGGTTCCTACAGTGTTTGTTTACCATAAAAGTGCAAATTAGTTAGCAAACCAATGCAAAATAGTTGTCAACTGTTTATTTGTATATTGATAACATTAACATATAAATAGGATGTTTGATTGCATATCAAAAATTAACGCAGAGGACTATAACGGTAACATTGAGCATGAGAAAAGGAAATGTATATTAGGATTCACCAAATATAACAATCAAAAGTACCTTCTTAGCATGGAGATAGCTGGCACTATGAATTGAAAATATGTGAATGTGTAATTTCCACTTTAACCGCTTTGCAATAGAAGTATTTTGCATCTTTATCACCATACTTATCCTTCAAGGAAAGTGCAATAAGAATGATTTCTTGTCAAACTAATATAATATTTACAACTGCATTTGGTGTCAGACTTCAAATAAAATGTGAGTTACCCTTCAGCCATTACACCTAGCAATCGACTCATCCATAGAACTCACTCCATTTTCCTTCTTCATAAAAGAAACACTAGTTTGGTTGCTGTATGCAAAGAAAAAAAAATGTAACTTGTCCGAAAGAGTACATATATCATATTCAAAACTTGCAACAAAAAATAAATGGTTCGCTACCCTTCTACGATTTACGAACAGGAACAAAATAACAATTTCCATTACTTGAGGTCCAACTATGAGAAAAGATAAAAGGGGAGAGACGTTTCATATTGACCTGCAATCCATAAGAATTTTTGTTTTTCTTGAAACCTTGGAGACACAAAAAAGAACTCCCTTAATTCCGATTAAGAAAGCATTTTTTTATAAAACTGAAGGACATAAAAAAATTATGTTGCCAGGACCATTCTAAAAAAATTATGTTGGTTAACCATTTATGTAATTGTAAGCCTGAATTCTAACAGCTTGGATTTATCTAAAAACAGCTCACTTGAATAAAAGTGACACTATGTTAACCAATGTTGATCCTGATTGCATGATCCTTTAATTTCCAAAGGAGTAATTAACTCATCATAATAGCATATGTAAAATTGAAGAAACATACTTTAAAGCCGTAAATGTATAAGTAAATACTATTATTTTGCTAAACTAACTTTGCAAACTCTTTACCGTATTCTAAGACCTAGTTGAAATGGGAAAGAAAGATTATATGCAGATTCTAATGGCAAAATCAACCAAAATTATCCTAGCAATACTGAACTACAAATGATATAAATACAAAATTATGCCCATGCATGCATTCGTCATATTTTCCACAATTTCCATGAACTTTTGAAAGTTTTCTAATTACATAATCTTAACTTACCATATGATATGATTTAAGAAAATAAAAAATTGAAAATACGTATGTTTAGGAACAAAAATAGTACTTTCCGATCGGTTTGCAGTAGGAAAGCATTTCCAAATCAAGGTGTCGACACATAAAAAAAAGGAGGAAGAGGAGGAAGGAACGCATACCTTATAGAGGGTGACGGAGATGAGATTTAGGGGTAAATCAATCCATCTAGGGCGGAGAGACGAATAGGGGAAATAAGGAGCGCTCTGCTCACCAATGGACGGGAAAATAACGGCGGAAAAGATGGTGGAGTGGGAATCGCAGATGGGTTTGGCAGGTAATTTGTTTTCTCCCTTTTCTGTATGGAAGAAAAGTAGCGCAGCATAATGAGACGGTGGAAGAAAATGGAGAGAAAAGATGAAAGAGGAGAGACGGTTCAGATCTTATTTTTTCACTGCGAAACTCTGGGAGGCTTGTGCGCACCCGAAGGAAAACCCAGCTTTAATATATTAGTATAGATAAATATTCACCTGTGTTGTATTTAAAATCAATCGATAGTGTTGATTGGGTAATTGGCAATGAATGGCCTAAAATGTGTTGTTTCAGACGTCGGTTTACTTTTCGGTAAATTGACACAGTTTTAAAGTTATAAATTATTTTATAACAGAACTGAAGCTCTTCAGTCATTTTATATAAATAATTAAATTAGAAATTTATGGAAAAATATTTTAATCGCGCTTTAAAAGAAATTGTTTAAATGGTTATGAAATAAGATTTTGTGATTTACACAAGTGCTGAAAGCAGAAACCACAAAAATTACCTATGTGTTGGTAAAATGGGATAATTGTTTTTTTAAAACAATTAAATGGCGTTTTTATATTAATTAGGTTATTTAATTAATTTTAAAAGGGAAAATGACAAACGAAAATCATTTAATAGTTAACTGATATGTACGGTTGGTAAAATCAACCGTTTTCGAGTAAAATGGACAAATGGAATAAATTTGATTTAAATATTCCGAATATTCGTTAAGTTTATCGAATAGTGTTAATTATTAGTTAATCCTCGATTAACTATAAATAACAAAAATTGTTGAATTGTTTAGTGTTAAATATTAGTTAATCTTCAATTAACTAAAAGCCAAAGTAATTATTGAATTTGGTTAGAATTAATAAAGTAAATTATTATTTAATAAGCTTTTAAAATAATAATGATACCATTTTAGTTAATAGACAAGTTAACTATCTTTAATATAGTTAATAATAAAGTTAATTATTATTTTAATTAATATTAATTAAAGGGATGACTTTTAATTAGACATCGATTAAGAAATGTTTGAGTAGCGATAAGTTTTTATAAGAAGAAGCGATAATAGTTATAAGGAGATTTATAATCCAAAGCTTTCAACAAGATTTGTAAATGAGATGTATAAGTGAATGTGAAGATATAAATAAGATTTTACTTAATCGTTAAATTAAGTAAAGTAAATTCAACTGAAATGAAATGATTAAGGAAGGAAATAAACAGATTAGTAATAGACTGGAATATGGTAATGGTTTTTAGAATAAAATATAAGAAGTTGTTTAAGATGTTTAACGAGTGTTTACAAGTGATTTGGAAACAATCCAAACAAGGTTTTAAAAGGGTTTTAAAACCAAATTGGTGACCTTAAAGGTTAAAGTATTTGATTGAGCGAAGCATTGTAAATGAAATAAGAATTTCAAATGTAAAGATAAATACATATGATTGGGTTGTGTTAAATATCGGCAATGGATTTTTGAAATAAAAATCCAAGTTAACGAGTCTTATTTAAAGGAGGTGTTAAGCGGATTTTAATTATAAAATCCAAGATAGAGTTTATTATAAGAAGGCTGAAATAAATAGAAGCAGATTATGTGATGTGGCATTTTATTAAAATTCAAAGGTTATAAGTGAAATTATGCTTTAAGTTAAAAGTTGTGTTATTAGTGAAGACTTCCTTAATTAAAGGAAGTAAGTAAAGAGATTATTGAACGAGAATTTCAAATGTAAGAAACGGTTTATAAAACAAAATTTGAAATCGAGATGGTAAACAAGTTGTTATTAGGGTTTAAGTTACAAACTGGTATTTTTTCTGAGATAAGAACGTTGTCGATCAAGGTCTGAGAGGTAAATAAAATACCCCAACTTGAATGGCTTCATTATTATCGAGGAATGGTATTAGTTTGGAATGAGTAAAAGGTGTTGTAATTGGTGTGATATTCCATACGAGAAGTATTGAACATAAGTGCGAGATTTTGGAACATAAATAATACTCCAACAATTGTTTCAATGCAGATAAGAATATTTGATTTTAAATTATATAAGGCGACATTTGATTTTCCATATCAGAGTTGGAAATTTGTTTTATACCGTTAAGTACACTATATATATATATATATATATATATATATATATATATAGAGAGAGAGAGAGAGAGAGAGATGTCGAATATAAGAAAAAAGGGAAGAAAGGGTTTTGTTAAATATAATGGTATATCCAATATGAAGGGAAATGGAAAGTTAAGTATATATATGTTCTCTGAAATGTATAAAATAGTTTGTTAAAAGTTAATTAAGAATAAATATAATGTTTTAGATTTATTGGAAGATCTAGAAGTTATTAACGATTTTAAATAGGCCAAGTCATGCCAAATACTGAATCAATAAACTTATTTTATTTACACGATCGTTATTTGATAGCTAAACCACCGACTATCAAACCTGACCAATACGGTTGTTGTTACGGAAAGACCGGAATCGAATTTATATTCGAAAACCATTCCGACCAGCAAATACGTGAAGATGATGATTGAAGATGGAGCAATTGAAGACCGTGGATCTTCATTAGCGGAAGGATTACTTGTCGAATATTCTCTGTGTTGCAACGCAGAGATATTCTGACGTGATTCGGTCGTGGTTGAGATTTTGCGGATTGCAAGGACTACTCGCTTCTGATCCTTGGGGTGATGCCTATATAAGGATGCGGTAGGAGGGTGCCTTCGGTTCATCCTGTTCCTGAATGACTTGTATGGACGGATGTCTGACAGAGTATTTCCAAAAGGATCGCGTACGTTGATTTTTTCAAACGTGCTATAGTTGTTGGCGGAGAATGGTCGTTCTCTTAGCTTAACTGCTAGAGTATTTTTGTGGACGTCAATTAGTGATTTGGCGAATCTGACAATGTGGCATTCAAAGTGAATGAGGACCAGATGTTCTAAAGGAAAATTCTAGCCTCAAGCCTCATCAACTGGGAAATGACAAAAAAAATCGGGCACGCAGCATGGCTATGTGGGTCGCTCCCATTAGGGTGTATAATCACCTATCTAGAGAAATTCATTGCTTCTTTAATCTATATTTCGATGCTGTCCCTTTTTCGGGAAACGGTTGCTGATCCCAACCGTTGGTGATATATATTCGGTACACTCAAGCGAAATGAGTGGTCGGTCATGTGTGGGCCGGGTTGCAAGACGTTCTTATTGAACCCAGTGTATTCGCCTCTAGAGATACACTATCGGTAGGTGGCCCCATACCTTGTCATAGTCGAAATCCAATTTCCAATAAGCGCCCGCCATTTTGATTATATACTATATATGTGGAGCGTGAGATGCAAGCATTTCGCTAGATTGCTATTTATTTGTATTTAGACATATGATAATATCAAAATAAGTTATGATTTCAAAAAAAAAATTGGGTTATAGTAAGGTAAAAACCGTCAATGTTTATGTGTGGGCTGGTCTTACTATTATCCTTTGATTTCAGAAAGGATTTTTCTAAAGTTAAACAAGTTGTTTGTACTATGAATTTATCACTGAAAGTATTCCAGACTGACCCGGTGAATTTTGCTTTGCTTCAAATGTGCTCGGGTCAGACCGAGTATATTTCCAGGTTAGGTTTCGTTTGGAGTTTCAGCAGCTGGAAGTAGGAGGCTTCACCGCTAGTTATATAAAGTTATTATTCTGCTGTGTCTGATATATGATGTACTCTGATGGTTAGTATGTATATACAGTTCTTTTGTATAAAAAGAGATTTGATATTATATTGTATTCGTTCCGCTGTGAGATTCTGATGTGATGTTCTTCCTCTTTCTTCTATTCTAATAATTCTTTTTTTGTTTCCTCACCCTCTAATTTCTTTCTATGAACACTCTGGGGTTCTATACTTGGGTTTTTGGCAAGTAATACGAGTTTATGTATTATTGTTGAAAATTTGAGCGTCGAAATTTTCCTCGGGTTGTTACAGTGGTATCAGAGCTATTGGTTTAGTGATAACCTTGGCTTTGTGGCGTAACTCGATAGAGATGGGGTTAGCAATACCCTAGATTGAGTTTGAGTATATATATGAGAGCGCGTATTTGTAATTTGATATAAAATTATTTTTGAAATTTGTTTTGCCCAATTTATTTTATAAAAGAATAAAAGTAATGATTTTCACAAATTATTATAATATGGAAATCGATTGATTTGTTAATGTTGATTTGAATGATATGTTTGGATTGTGTTGTTGATTGCTTGAATATAAATCTGAAAATGATAAACTTGGTTTAAAACCAATATGAAATAAATAAGTTGGATAAATCAATCCAAATTTAATAAATCCGAATGGATAATTAAAGAGATAAATGGATTGCTAAGACTTGGTTATTTATAATTATAATCTCATGTGGATTGAATTGTGTGTATAATTGGTTGATATGGATGATATGGATGTTTTGAACCTAATTGACATTTGTTTTGGGGACTAATGAAATTCATTTGAGTTGAGAACAGGTGTAGAAGTGCCAATTCAGCTTTAAAATCCATCCAAGAGGATTCTGGAGTAAATTGAATCCAGTTTGAATAGAGCTGCATAATAATCAAGCAAGCTCGTGTATAAATTATCGCTTATCGCGTAATAACGCTCGCAAAAAGGTACGTCTACGTAAATATGAATTTTGTTTTTTATTTTGGGTTTTGAGTTTGGTTTTTGAAATTTTCCGACCGTGTTGGTCGATGTATATATATATTTCTTGAACCTGCAATATTGCAGATGTCCCTCCGTACAGGGGAGACTCTGCCAAAATTTTCCCAAAATTTAAGGTATTAGAAATTTTTTAAGATTTTTGGAAAATTCTTTTATTTGAAATAAATTGGTTTTAAGACCAATTAGATTAGTTTTGGAATTGAAATCGAGTTTTAGATTAAATATTTTTGCAAAAATAATGGATTGAAACATTCTCTCTTCCTTAGTAATTTCGGGGACGTAATTTTTTAAGGGGGAAGGAATGTAACGTCCCGTATTTTCTGCCTGATTATTTGAATTATTTTATTATTTAAAATATTGATTTGAACTTAAATAATCAAATTTAACCATTTTATTTTGAATATTTATTTATATAATAATATTTTAATTCTAGAATATTTGGGAAAAAATGTTGAATTTGCAATATATTGTGATCGGGGAATTTAAAATGATTCAATATTGTTTTTATTGAAATTTTAGTGGCGATTTCATTTTAAAACGACGGTTGAGCGTTGAATTTATAATTTAAATATAAAACGAGCTGTAGCGGCGCAGTAGTTCGTAATATGGCGTTTTGAATTTTAAACGACTGTACAAGATCCAATATAAGTCGGATTTTCTCGAAACAAGAAACATCCAAATCTGTTGGAGAATATTTTTCCAATGAAAGAGAAAAAAATCGTGTTTTCGTGTTGTAGATTTTGTTTTATGTCCAAATCAAATTTTGAAATAGTCGCTATGGAATTTCTTTATTAATTATAACATTTATTTATATTAAATAAAGGGTTTATAAATAATTATAATATCAATTTGGCTTCAAACTCAATCCGAGTTATTTTATTATGGTAGTATATGAAATTCTGGTCGTGTATAGCCAATTATAATATTTTAATATTTTTATACTGAAGTATTTTAAAATTGGTTTATTTTTATGTAATTTGGGCCTTTAAAAGAGGTGTTTATTCAAACGACCTTCGTTTTCGACGAAATAAATTTTATTGAGGCCGTAATAGCTAATTATTGTTAGGTTTCAAGTTGCGCGTCAATCGGAATTATTTTGTGAGCGTAGCAAAATAAAATGCAAATAAAACAACCATTTAGACGTGAACGAGCGCCGTTTGAGCAAACAGACTCGGAATTCGACGAAACAAGTTTCATTAGGACCGTATCATCAAATTATACTATGTCGTCCATTTATGTCTCGAACGGAGTTTGTACGTGAGCACAGAAGCGAATAAACAACATTAAAAATAGTGATAGGTACGAAATAAAAATCGTTAGTCAACATCGTTCGTCAAATCGACTTAAAATATATTATTTTCACTTTATAAATACCCCAATTCAGAACCCTATTCCCCCAAAATCTGAAATCGTCCATACATTTTGCAATAAAGCCCTCATTCACAAATCAAATTATTTCTCCACATCTGTAAGGAATCGGGTAGGGAGACCTGAAGTAAAAGTGTAGATTGGCTTGATACCTGGCTAGTGTAAAAGGTTGGGGATGATCGGACACCTGTGGTGGTCGGAATCGGCCAAAAACCGAGGAAATGTGCCTTCGTTACTCCCTGAAATTCGAGCGAGTGATCCCATTTTAGAAACTCAGACCTGGGGGAAATGAAAGAGGGGAGTTCAGGCTTCGATTTAGTACCGGTCTCGGGTTCTCTGGTGGTCGGAAGAGGCCGGGGTGATGAGATGAACATGGAGTACTGTTTTGGGGCTGTTTCCAAAAGTGGCGATCAGTTTTCTTTGATTTCTGGCGGCGTCGGTCAGATTTGGTGATGGGACCTGAAGGACGATGGAAGAGGGTTGCGAGGTGGAGGTGTAGGTGGCGACCTAGTGGTCTGATTTGATGTGTGGTGGCGGAATTTTGGGGATGAATGGATATGGGCGAAGTAGGAAATCATGGCGGCCGGAGGGATTGTGGCGATTGGCGGTTCAGGCGAGCGGGGTCTACATTGAAGCAGTGGCGAGGACGATGTCAGGTGGGTCCCAGGTTCGATGGTGGCGGAGTTTTGGTGGTCCGATGGTTTTGTGTTGGTGGAAGCTAAGTTCAATTTTGAGGAAAAAGGAGAAGAACGGGTTCCAGGTTTTGACGAAAGAGAAACCGCGTTTTACTTAATACCATGATGACGTGGACACATAGGTAATTAAGGTAATGGTATTTTGGGTTTTATTAATTAATTATTAATTTAGTTAATAATCGTAGAATATATACAAACTTTAAATTAGTGTAACTTTCACATACGTTAACGAAATCTGACGAAACAGGATCTGTTGGGAACACAACAGCAAGACCTAGGTGATGGCACTGACTAGGGACTAATTGGGCGCAGTTGAAATTTCAGCGTATTTTAAACGTCCGTTTCAAATTAAAAGGAACAAACACGTCAACCGTCAGCCAGAATGAACTGGTGAGTTAATTCTCACACCTTCTGGTATCCTGTGATGTGGTAAATTCATATTAAAATATAATTTACCGTTAAAAGTATAAATTGGTTGATTGGTTGCTATTGGCTGTTATTGTTGAATTGGTTGCTGTCATTTATATTTCATCGGTAGATTACTGAAATTTATTTCATATATTATTATCAAATGTATAACGAGCTGTGATGCAGGGAAGAACAGGTTGGAGGGATCCGACCGGATTCCTCAAAAATTATATATGTTGTTTGTTTGTTTCATATTGTTGATATATGAACTGATTTAACCCCAAATGGTAGTGAAACCTATTTGAACATGATGGTTGAATAAATATTCACCTGTGTTGTGTTTAAAATCAATCGGCAGTGTTGATTGGGTAATTGGCAGTGAATGGCCAAAAATGTGTTGTTTCAGACGTCGGTTTACTGTTCGGTGAATTGATGCAGTTTTAAAGTTATAAATTAATTTATAACTGAACTGAAGCTCTTCAGTCATTTTATATAATTAATTAAATTAGAAATTTATGGAAAAATATTTTAATCGAGCTTTTAAAAGAATTTTTTTAAATGGTTATGAAATAAGATTTTGTGATTCACGCAAGTGCTGAAAGTAGAAACCATAGAAATTATCTACGTGTTGGTAAAATGGGATAATTAATTAGGCTATTTAATTAATTTAAAAAGGGAAAATGACAAACGAAAATCAGTTAATAGTTAATTGATATGTACGGTTGGTAAAATCAACCGTTTTCGAGTAAAATGGACAAATGGAATAAATTTGATTTAAATATTCTGAATATTCGTTAAGTTTAACGAATAGTGTTAATTATTAGTTAATCCTCGATTAACTATAAATTATGGAAATTGTTGAATTGTTTAGTGTTAAATATTAGTTAATCTTCGATTAACTAAAAGCCAAAGTAATTATCGAATTTGGTTAGAATTAATAAAGTAAATTATTATTTAATAAGCTTTTGAAATAATAATGATACCATTTTAGTTAATAAACAAGTTAACTATCTTTAATATAGTTAATAATAAAGTTAATTATTATTTTAATTAATATTAATTAAAGGGATGACTTTTAATTAGACATCGATTAAGAAATGTTTGAGTAGCGATAAGTTTTGATAAGAAGGAGCGATAATTGTTATAAGGAGATTTATAATCCAAAGCTTTCAACCAGATTTGTAAATGAGATGTATAAGTGAATATGAAGATATAAATAAGATTTTACTTAATCATTAAATTAAGCAAAGTAAGTTCAACTAAAATGAAATGATTAAGGAAGGAAATAAATAGATTAGTAATAGACTGGAATATGGTAATGGTTTTTAGAATAAAATAAAAGAAGTTGTTTAAGATGTTTAACGAGTGTTTACAAGTGATTTGGAAACAATCCAAACAAGGTTTTAAAAGGGTTTTTGAACCAAAATGGTGATCTTAAAGGTTAAAGTATTTGATTGAGCGAAGCATTGTAAATGAAATAAGAATTTCAAATGTAAAGATAAATACATATGATTGGGTTGTGTTAAATATTGGCAATGGATTTTTGAAATAAAAATCCAAGTTAATGAGTCTTATTTAAAGGAGGTGTTAAGCGGATTTTAATTATAAAATCCAAGATAGAGTTTATTATAAGAAGGCTGAAATAAATAGAAGCAGATTATGTGATGTGGGATTTTATTAAAACTCAAAGATTATAAGTGAAGTTGTGCTTTAAGTTGAAAGTTGTGTTATTAGTGAAGACTTCCTTAATTAAAGGAAGTAAGTAAAGAGATTATTGAACAAGAATTTCAAATGTAAGAAACGGTTTATAAAACAAAATTTGAAATCGAGATGGTAAACAAGTTGTTATGAGGGTTTTAGTTACAAACTGGTATTTATTCTGAGATAAGAACGTTGTCGATCAAGGTCTGAGAGGAAAATAAAATACCCCAACTTGAACGGCTTCATTATTATCGAGGAATGGTATTAGTTTGGAATGAGTAAAAGGTGTTGTAATTGCAGTGATATTCCATACGAGAAGTATTGAACATAAGTGCGAGATTTTGGAACATAAATAATACTCCAACATTTGTTTCATTGCAGATAAGAATATTTGATTTTAAATTATATAAGGCGACATTTGCTTTTCCATATCAGAGTTGGAAATTTGTTTTATACCGTTAGGTACACTATATATATATATATATATAGAGAGAGAGAGAGAGAGATGCCGAATATAAGAAAAAAGGGGAAGAACGGGTTTTGATATATATAATTGTATATCCAATATTAAGGGAAATGGAAAGTTAAGTGTGTATATATATATACACATTCTCTGAAATGTATAAAATAGTTTGTTAAAGTTAATTAAGAATAAATTTAATGTTTTCGATTTATTGGAAGATCTAGAAGTTATTAACGATTTTAAATAGGCCAAGTCATGCCAAGTACTGGATCGATAAACTTATTTTATTTACACGATCGTTATTTGATAGTTAAATCACCGACTATCAAACTTGACCAATACGGTTGTTGGTACGGAAAGACCGGAATCGAGTTTATATTCGAAAACCATTCCGACTAGCAAATACGTGAAGACGCTGATTGAAGATGGAGAAATTGAAAACCGTGGATCTTCATAAGCGGAAGGATTACTTGTCGAATATTGTCTGTGTTGCAAAGCAGAGATATTCTGACGTGATTCGGTCGTGGTTGAGAATTTGCGGATTGCAAGGACTACTCGCTATAGATCCTTGGGGTGATGCCTATATATGGATGTCTGACAGAGTATTTCCAAAAAGATCGCGTACGTTGATTTTTTCAAACGTGCTATAGTTGTTTGCGGAGAATGGCCATTCTCTTAGCTTAACCG
Source organism: Allium sativum (assembly GCA_030737875.1). Lineage (NCBI taxonomy): Eukaryota > Viridiplantae > Streptophyta > Magnoliopsida > Asparagales > Amaryllidaceae > Allium > Allium sativum. The sequence goes on from CM060919.1 coordinate 248,464,990, forward strand.
CTAGGGTATTTTTGTGGACGTCAATTAGTGATTTGGCGGATCTGACAATGTGGCATTCAAAGTGAATGAGGACCAGATGTTCTAAAGGAAAATTCTAGCCTCAAGCCTCATCGTCCGGGAAATGACAAAAAAAAAACGGGTAGGCAGCATGGCTATGTGGGTCGCTCCCATTAGGGTGTATAATCACCTATCTAGAGAAATTCCATTTTCTTCTTTAATCTATATTTCGATGTTGTCCTTTTTTCGGAAACGGTTGCTGATCCCAACTGTTGGTGATATACATTCGATACACTCAAGCGAAATGAATGGTTGGTCATGGGTGGACCGGGTTGCAAAACGTTCTTGTTGAACCCAGTGTATTCGCCTCTAGAGATACACTATCGGCAGGTGGTCCCATACCTTGTCATAGTCGGAATCCAATTTCCACTAAGCGCCTGCGATTTTGATTGTATACTATATATGTAGAGCGTGAGATGCAAGTATTCCGCTAGATTGCTATCTATTTGTATTTAGACACTATGATAATATCAGAATAAGTTATGATTTCAAAAACATTTTGGGTTATAGTAAGGTAAAAACCATCCGTGTTTATGTGTGGGCTGGTCTTACTATTATCCTTTGATTTCATAAAGGATTTTTCCAAAGTTAAACAAGTTGTTTGTACTGTGAATTTATCACTGAAAGTATTCCAGACTGACCCAGTGAATTTTGCTTTGCTTCAAATGTGCTCGGGTCAGACCGAGTATATTTCTAGATTAGGTTTCAGTTGGAGTTTCAGGAGCTAGAAGTAGGAGGCTTCGCCACTAGTTATATAAAGTTATTTTTCCGCTGTGTCTGATATATGCTGTACTCTGATGGTTAGTATGTATATACAGTTCTTTTGTATAAAAAGAGATTTGATATTATATTTTATTCGTTCCGCTGTGAGATTCTGATGTGATGTTCTTCCTCTTTCTTCTATTCTAATAATTCTTTCTTTCTTTCCTCACCCTCTAATTTTTTTTCTATAAGCATTCTGGGGTTCGATACTTGGGTTTTTGGCAAGTAATACGAGTTTATGTATTATTATTGAAAATTTGAGCATCGAATTTTTCCCTGGGTTGTTACAACTGTTCACGAATATCTTAATTGGAGCCTAGTATACCAAGTCCAGTATATTAATAGCTTGTTAAGAAAATAGCATTACTGGAGGAATACGCGATGTTAGAATGGCTATTTCTTTAAGTGCTAGTAGAAGGATCAAACACTCGGTGAAAGAACCAAAGTCAAGTAGCATTCATCTGTTCTCGGAAGGGGATGACCTTAAATCTTGAGAATGAGAATGTAGGTATTGTTGTCTTTGGTAGTGATACCGCTACTAAAGAAGGGGCTACCTGCGTGAACTTTATTCATTAGAAGGATTTCAGTCAGTAACCCGGAGTTGGTATCAAGTAAGGACCTCTGTACTAGGCGGAGAAAGGGGCACGCTTACTGATTGATTGTAAGAGATCCAAACGAGGCGGATGGTGTGGGCGGCGCAAACCGACCGGGGACATGTGCGTGCATGGGCCAGGTAGAGGGGGCTAAGATGACCGTGGCACCAGTAGATATGGTTGTGCACACCATGGGTTGCCACTTTAGGAAGTGATACCTCCTACTATGGGGCCAGCACATAATATCTACAAGGTAGGGAGCCGATCGATTAGGGTAGTGGTTAGGGTATACTTGGACGTAAGACCTAAGCCTACCAGCTTATAGTGGAAGGGATCATTTCATTTCAGTTATACTAGTAATGATGCAGAGTAATCAATATTGAGGCACATACACCTTAACTTGCTTACCTTGTCACATGTGCCATTTATGTAGTGATCTCTCTTATCCACTTTATATGCCTATCATGTTGCTTTTAATTATCTACTGGCTAAAAGTAACTAGACTCGCCAGACTTTATGTCTGACCCTATTGTTTCTCCTTCTTTCTTCTGTTTCCCCCCAAGGTTCTCAGGGAGGGAACACTCAGACTTAACCAGGAATCAGATATCATCTTGCTAGGAGCTAGAATAGTAGTAGCATCTAAATGTGCAAATGTCGTGGCAGGAGCAGGGTCGGTCAAATCATCTGCAGGTACATTAAATGCTTGGATCGAAGTTATAGACCCTTCTTTGGTGGAAGTAATTCTTTCTTGTAAAGAACCCATTTCGGTACTAAGGGTAGGTTGATAACCCACTACGGATTAAGGCCCTTAGATCTATTTCCTTTGTCAAAAAAGGGACGAAATTGTCTAAACCCCTTTTCTTGTTATGTTCGTTAGGTTCAAGTCTGACGAGAATAATATTCTACGACTAATAACTCAGTTATTTTTAAACCGATCCGTTTATTATCTATTATTTGATTTACTAAGCCTTTATATTGGAATGAATCAATAGTCAAATGGCTTGTCACTCCTTCCGGAGGAGATGAAGCAATATAATTTTGAATCAGAGCTTTTGATCTTTGTTTATCCTTCGTAGTAATAATATCTCGGGGTTTGCAACGATAGCTTGGTATATCCACTATATGACCATTAACTAAAATATGTCTATGGTTAACTAATTGCCTGGCTCCGGGAATGGTCGAAGCCATACCCAATCGAAAAAGTATATTATCCAACCGCATCTCAAGTAGTTGTAGTAAAACTTGGCCTGTTGACCCTTAGTTTCCTTCTTTCCCTATCTCCCATTCAGCTATTTATTTTAGTTATTCACTAGAGAAATTATGATATTGAAGTCGATCCGGGGCAAGTGTTCGGATCTATTTTGACATAACGATTAGGTGCCTAACGGACTCTTTTGGCAGAAAATCTTTTCTCGGCGTAATGAAAAAACTATTTTTTATGAATAAAATGTGACCATTAACCAATCAACAAAACTACTTGTTACAAATAACATCTTGTTGTTGCATCGAAACATATAAATATTGACTAATCTGGCTAACGTTGAACTTGGTAAAATGAAATGGTTGAATAATTGAAAAATGATATTATTCAGGAATACACATTGAATGCTGAGATTACGCATGGAATTTCTGGTAGTAGATCCATAATCAAAAAAAGTTTACGTAAAACTGCATATAGAATACCAAAAGGAGTTATTCATGTTCAAGCCAGTTTCAACAATACCATTGTAACTGTTACAGATGTACGAGGTCGAGTGGTTTCTTGGGCCTCCGCCGGTACTTCTGGATTCAAAGGCACAAGAAGGGGAACACCCTATGCTGCGCAAGCAGCCGCTTTAGATGCTATTCGTACTGTAGTAGATCAAGGTATGCAACGAGCAGAAGGAAGGACGTCTAATGGAATTTATTTATTTAGATAGCGTATAAGTATTAGATAGCGTATAAATAGGCTCAACAAAACCCCTGTTTGGCTTCTTCTATTTCTCGATAAAAAGAAACATGACCAACAGTAGTTCGAATTGAAGATATTATGAATTTCATTTGAGCAGAAACAATATAATAGATAAATCAAAAAAGTTCTGCACTATAAACTTTGTACCGCGCATGTCATTTAGATGAACCCTTGAAAGTAGCATAAACAAGAATGAAGAAATATAATAAATAGGAAAGAAAATACGAAATAAAAAAGAACAGATTTTGTTTCTGTGTATAAAATATATCCTTACTTGTTCTATCCTTCAACTCCTATAAAATAAACTTGGAAGTTTTTTAGACAACTTATTCTCCCAATTTGTGACCTACCATACGATCTGTTATATAAATAGGTAAATGTTCCTTTCCATTATGAATAGCGATTGTATGGCCAATCATTTTGGGTATAATGGTAGATGCCCGAGACCAAGTTACTATTATTTCTTTCTCCTCCTCATGTTGAGTTTTTCAATTTTTCTTGATAAATGATTAGCTACAAAAGGTTTTTTTAGTGAACGTGCCACAGCTGATTACTCCTTTTTTTTTACATTTTAAAGATTGGCATTCTATGTCCAATAGAATATCTCGATCTAAGTATGAAGGTAAGAATAAATACAATAATGATGAATGGAAAAAAAGAAAATCCTTTAGCTAGATAAGGGGTGGATGTAGCCAAGTGGATCAAGGCAGTGGATTGTGAATCCACCACGCGCGGGTTCAATTCCCGTCCTTATACAGGTGCGGCTTTAGCTGAATATTTTATGTATCGTGAACGCCATACCTTAATAATTTATGATGATCTCTCCAAACAAGCACAAGCTTATCGTCAAATGTCTCTTCTTTTAAGAAGACCTCCTGGCTTGAGGTTCTTCCTAACCAATTCCTAATTTTAAATATATTAAAAAACGAAAAAAAATGTTTTTTCTATTCGATCCAAAAAAAGTGGGGAATGCGCATTTGCTTGAAATATTTTCAAGATATTGTTTTACGTCTTTGAGCACGCATAGATCCTTTGATTATACAACGGCGAAAATCCGATTGTTGTTGGAAAATGTGGTCAGAAATCCATAATAGAGTCCGAACACAACGAACGAATTTATCATCTTCATGCATAAGGATAATAGATTACCTAGTAGAACCATCTGATTTGATTCGTTCTCAATAGCCATGAGATGATCATCTTAGGGTGATCCTTTTGTCAACGGATGCCCTTATTACACTCGTAGTCTCTGAAGGATGAGAACCAACTTTGTAGCATCTACATCGATAATCCAAGTATTGTATACGTCATTAGTCCGATCCTTTGTAGGAACTACCCGTAATAACGAACTTGCAAAATGGATTTGTTTATCATAAAGAGATTCGTTGTTCCTGACCCTGCTTCACCTTAATTGTTATTTGAACAAAAAGATCATAAAAAACTATTGGTAAAAGTTATGTCTTGGTCCGAGTGGGGATAGCATTTCTCTTCTGCATGTCTATGGAGTTTTTAAAAATCCAAACATCTCAGAGATAGATATAGAGGTAGGAATTTGTTGAGTGAACCACACTCCTTCGTATACGTCAGGAGTCCATTGATGAAAAGGGGCTGGGGAAAGCTTGAACCTAATTCCTACAGTGATGGATATAAGTGCAATTGAAATTCCTGGGGAGTTATACATTTGTGTATTGATAAGACCATTAACTATTTCTTGAAGCTCGATCTCCCCCCAGATGAACCATATAGCCAAGATAAACCATGAACCAAAATAGAAGAGCTTGCCCCGCCCACGAGTAAATATTTCGTAGTAGCCTCATTAGACCGTACATCTCTCTTGGTATATCCAGATAATAGGTAGGAACATAAACTGAAACATTCTGGAGCTACAAAGATAGTTATTAAGAATCAATTAAATCTCCCCAAGTAGGATTCGAACCTACGACCAATCAAAGATTGGTTTTTTAGCAGGGTACGGAATGTATTGTCAAATATTCAATATGATTCCACAAGATCTATTTTCGTTCAAGTAACGGATTCTTGTTGAGAGGATGATCAGCCACACTGGGACTGAGACACGGCCCAGACTCCTACGGGAGGTAGCAGTGGGGAATTTTCCGCAATGGGCGAAAGCCTGACGGAGCAATGCCGCGTGGAGGTAGAAGGCCCACGGGTCATCAACTTGAATTCGGGACAGCTATTCGAAATCTTAGGGAAAGACTTGATTTGTTATCTCATGTCTGCTTTTCATGAAAAAAGACCAATTGAAGGGGAGGGTTTCTTCGAACAACAAGGAGATGAGGCAACTATTCAATCAAATGATATTGAGCACGTTTCCCATCTCTTCTCGAGAAATCATTTCAGATATTTTCCCTTACTTTGCCCGTGTCAACAAACAATTCGAAATACCTCGACTTTTTCAGAACAGGTCCAAGTCAAATAGCAATGATTCGAAGCACTTCTTTTTACATTACACTATTTCGGAAACCCAAGGACTCAATCGTATGGATATGTAAAATACAGGATTTCCAAGCAAAAAAATGCGTACTATACTTTTATGTTTACGAGCCAAAATTTTAGCACACGAAAGTCGAAGTATATACTTTATTCGAAACGGGGAGACCTAGGTTGTAGAAGATCATACATGAGTGATTCGGCAGATTTGGATTCCTATAGATCCACTCATGTGGTACTTCATCATACGATTCATATAAGATAAAGATCCATATGTCTAGATATCATTATATACATCTAGAAAGCCGTATGCTTTGGAAGAAGCTTGTACAGTTTGGGAAGGGGTTTTTAAAAGAAGAATCTACTTCAACCGATATGCCCTTAGGCACGGCCATACATAACATAGAAATCACGCTTGGAAAGGGTGGACAATTAGCTAGAGCGGCGGTCGCTGTAGCGAAACTGATCGCAAAAGAGGGTAAATCAGCCACATTAAGACTACCATCCGGGGAGGTCCATTTGATATCCAAAAACTGCCTAGCAACAGTCGGACAAGTGGGTAATGTTGGGGTGAATCAACAAAGTTTGGGTAGAGCCGGATCGAAGTGTTGGATAGGTAAGCGTGCTATAGTAAGAGGAGTAGTTATGAACCCTGTAGACCATCCCCATGGAGGTGGGGAAGGGAAAGCCCCAATTGGTAGAAAAAAACCCACAACTCCTTGGGGTTATCCTGCGCTTGGAAGAAGAAGTCGAAAAAGGAAAAAATATAGTGATAGTTTTATTCTTCGTCGCTGTAAATAGGAATATTGAAAATAGAATTTTTTGAATTTGAAATAATGTGATGGGCGAACGACGGGAATTGAACCCGCGCTTGGTGGATTCACAATCCACTGCCTTGATCCACTTGGCTACATCTGCCCCTTATCTAGCTAAAGGATTTTCTCTTTTTTCCATTCATCATTATTGTATTTATTCTTACCTTCATACTTAGATCGAGATATTCTACTAGACATAGAATGCCAATCTTTAAAATGTAAAAAAAGGAGTAACACAAATTTTCGTTTTTTATTATAATTATTTCCGATTCA
>CM060919.1:248476891-248484391 GCA_030737875.1 Allium sativum
TAACAGACTTTTTTTTTTCAAAAATATTTTATCAATTTAACCCGTCAAAAATTTGAACCTGCCCCAAAAATGTTCTTTATTCCGCCGTTCCATCTCCGTTCATACGTTTGAATTTGAAATAGATATATGGAGTTGACTAAAATTTTATGTGATTCAGTAAACAGAATATACATTCTCTATTATTGTATTGCTAGGCGATCCATATGGGTCAATGAATAGTGAATCAATAATTGAATTTTTTCAATAAAAATAAATAGGAAACTTAAGATTAAGATGCTTCGGAATGGAAATGAGGGAATGTCCATAATACCTGGATTTAGTCAGATACAATTTGAGGGATTTTGTAGGTTCATTAATCAGGGTTTAACGGAAGAATTTCATAAGTTTCCAAAAATTGAAGATAGAGATCAAGAAATGGAATTTCAATTATTTGTGGAAAGGTATCAATGGGTGGAACCCCTGATAAAGGAAAGAGATGCTGTGTATGAATCACTCACATATTCTTCTGAATTATATGTCCCTGCGGGAATAATTTGGAAAACCGGTAGGGATATGCAACAACAAACTATTTTTATTGGAAATATTACTCTAATGAATTCCCTGGGAACCTCTATAGTAAATGGAATATACAGAATTGTGATCAATCAAATATTGCAAAATCCCGGTATTTACTATCGTTCAGAATTGGATCATAACGAAAATGCTGTTTATACCAGCACTATAATATCAGATTGGGGAGGAAGATCAGAATTAGAAATTGATAGAAGAACAAGGATATGGGCACGTGTAAGTAGGAAACAAAAAATATCTATTCTAGTTTTATCATCAGCTATGGGTTCAAATCTAAGAGAAATTCTAGATAATGTTTGTTACCCTGAAATTTTCTTGTCTTTCTCGAATGATAAGGAGAAAAAGAAGATTGGATCCAAAGAAAATGCCATTTTGGAGTTTTATCAACAATTTGCTTGTGTCGGTGGGGATCCGGTATTTTCTGAGTCCCTATGTAAGGAATTACAAAAGAAATTTTTTCATAAAAAATGTGAATTAGGAAGGATTGGTCGACGAAATATGAACCGGAGACTGAATCTTGATATACCTCAGAACAATACATTTTTGTTACCACGAGATCAATTGGCTGCTGCGGATCATTTGATCGGAATTAAATTTGGAATGGGTACATTTGACGATATGAATCACTTGAAAAATAAACATATTCATTCTGTAGCAGATCTGTTACAAGATCTATTCGGATTGGCTCTTGTTCGTTTAGAAAATTCGATTCGAGGAACTATATGTGGAGCAATCCGACATAAATTGATATAGACTCCTCAAAATTTGGTAACTTCAACTTCATTAACAACCACTTATGAATCCTTTTTTGGCCTACACCCTTTATCTCAAGTTTTGGATCGAGCTAATCCATTGACACAAATTGTTCATGGGCGAAAATTGAGTTATTTGGGTCCTGGAGGATTGACAGGATGAACTACTAGCTTTTGGATACGAGATATACACCCGAGCCACTATGGGCGTATTTGCCCAATTAACACGTCTGAAGGAATCAATGTTGGACTTATTGGATCTTTAGCTATTCATGTGAGGATTGGTCCTTGGGGATCTATAGAGAGTCCTCTTTATGAAATGTCTGAGAGATCAAAAGAGGCACGGATAATTTATTTATCACCAAATAGAGATGAATATTATATGGTAGTCGCAGGAAATTCTTTGGCCCTGAATTGGGGTGTTCAAGAGGAACAAGTTGATCCGGCTCGATACCGTCAAGAATTTTTTACTATTGCATGGGAACAGATTCGTTTTAGAAGTATTTTTCCTTTCCAATATTTTTCTATTGGAGCTTCCCTCATTCCGTTTATTGAGCATAATGATGTGAATCGGGCTTTAATGAGTTCTAATGTGCAGCGCCAAGCAGTTCCTCTTTCTCGATCCGAGAAGTGCATTGTTGGAACTGGGCTGGAACGCCAAACGGCTCTAGATTCGGGAGTGTCTGTTGTAGCTGAATGCGAAGGAAAGATCATTTATACTGATACTCACAAGATCATTTTATCAAGTAATGGGGACACTATAAGCATTCCATTAGTTATGTATCAACGTTCGAACAAAAATACTTGTACGCATCAAAAACCTCAGGTTCAGTAGGGTAAATGTATAAAAAAGGGGCAAATTTTAGCAGACGGGGTGGCTACAGTTGGTGGGGAACTCGCTTTAGGAAAAAACGTATTAGTCTCTTATATGCCATGGGAAGGTTACAATTTTGAAGACGCAGTACTAATTAGCGAGCGGCTAGTGTCTGAAGATATTTATACTTCTTTTCACATACGGAAATATGAAATTCAGACTCATGTGACAAGTCAAGGTCCCGAAAGAATTACTAGGGAAATACCCCATTTAGAGGCTCATTTACTCTGAAATTTAGACAGAAATGGAATTGTAATGCTGGGATCTTGGATAGAAACCAACGATATTTTAATTGGTAAATTAACACCTCAGACAGCGAATGAATCCTCGTATGCCCCCGAGGATAGATTATTATGAGCCATACTTGGCATTCAGGTATCCACTTCAAAAAAACTTCTCTAAAACTACCTATAGGCGGAAGAGGTCGAGTTATTGATGTGAGATGGATCCAGAAAAAGACGGGTTCCAGCTATAATCCAAAAAAGATTCGTGTATATATTTTACAGAAACGTGAAATCAAAGTGGGTGATAAAGTAGCTAGAAGACATGGGAATAAAGGTATCATTTCGAAAATTTTGTTTAGACAAGATATGCCCTACTTGCAAGATGGAACACCTGTTGATATGGTCTTCAATCCATTAGGAGTACCCTCACGAATGAATGTAGGACAAATATTTGAATGTTCGCTCGAGTTAGCAGGGGATATACTAAAGAGACATTATAGAATAGCACCTTTTGATGAGAGATATGAGCAAGAGGCTTCAAGAAAACTAGTGTTTTCCGAATTATATGAAGCCAGTAAGCAAACAAAAAACCTATGGGTATTTGAACCCGAGTTTCCGGGAAAAAGCAGAATATTTGATGGAAGAACAAGAGATCCTTTTGAACAACCTGTTCTAATAGGCAAGTCCTATATCCTAAAATTAATTCATCAAGTTGATGATAAAATCCATGGATGTTCGAGTGGGCATTACGCACTTGTTACACAACAACCCCTTAGAGGAAGGGCTAAACAAAGGGGGCAACGAGTAGGGGAAATGGAAGTTTGGGCTCTATAAGGATTTGGTGTTGCTCATATTTTACAAGAGATGCTTACTTATAAATCTGATCATATTAAAGCTCGTCAAGAATTACTTGGTGCTACGATCATTGGAGGAACAATACCTAATCCTGAGGATGCCCCAGAATCTTTTCGATTACTCATTCGAGAACTACGATCTTTGGCTCTGGAACTGAACCATTTCCTTGTATCTGAAAAGAATTTTAAGATTAATCGCAAGGAAGTTTGATCCGAATGAATCAGAATTTCTATTCTATGATCGACCGGTATAAACATCAACAACTTCGAATTAGATTAGTGTCCCCTCAACAAATAAGGGCTTGGTCCAACAAAATCCTACCAAATGGGGAGATAGTTGGGGAGGTGACAAATCCCTATACTTTTCATTATAAAACCAATAAACCGGAAAAAGATGGATTGTTTTGTGAAAGAATCTCTGGACCCATAAAAAGTGGAATTTGTGCCTGTGGAAATTATCGAATGATCGGAGCGGAAAAGGAGGACCCAAAATTTTGTGAAGAATGTGGGGTGGAATTTGTTGATTCTCATATACGAAGATATCAAATGGGATACATCAAACTCGCATGTCCAGTAACTTACTGTGGTATTTGAAACGCCTTCCTAGTTATATCGCGAATCTTTTAGATAAACCCCTTAAGGAATTAGAAGGCCTAGTATATTGCGATGTGTGATTTGATCGAAATTCGTATTTTACAGATTTGCACTACTAAACTGTCATCCCATTCAATCTGATTGGGATGCCCCCGACTCTGACATGGCTCTTGGAAGGAATAACATGAAGTTCAGAATTCTGGGTGTATTCAATATTCCCAAATGAAGGGGGAATTGATCCATGGTCAATTCCGTAACAGCTAAATAGGAATTGCTAGTTATACCTCGTGAAAAAAAAAGATTTTTTTGTGGAATGCGTCATTCCATTTCTTTTAGAGAGAGGTTCCGTTAAAGCAAGTAAATATGACATGGTTACAGAAGTCTATTTATCGCATATATGCTTCAAGGGGCATAATGGCATAGCCGTCGAGGTAAGTAGGGACCTAAAAGATCGAATGGAATGAAACGATATATAGACAAGTAAATCCCTTACGAGTCCCAAAGCTATTCCTTTAATTTTCATTATTTGAAGGGAAGTAGACTACTCAATAATTTCACATTTAAATTGTATTTTGTCGTAAATAATAAATTCAAAAAGTTAAAAAGTGAAAGTAAAAAAATGAATTATTAAAGTCCTTACTGGATGGAGAACTTGAGTAAAGAGTAGTTCTTTGTAGGCTTTTCTTTTTATCGAACAAAGTACAAAAAAACTCCCTTCTTTATTTGGTATAACTACTTGAGCCGGATGAGAGGAAACCTTCACGTTCGATTTTAAAAGGGGGAATCCAATCTTATAGGAACCTATCTAAATTTTTCTTTTGCTAGGCCCATAGCTAAAAAACCCAGTTTCCTACGATTACGGGGCTTATTCGAGTATGAAATCCAATCCTGGAAATACAGCATCCCGCTTTTTTTTACTACCCAAGGCTTTGAGATATTTCAAAACCGAGAAATCAAATCCTTTCATTCGTGAGGAGCTGGATGAGAAGAAACTCTCATGTCCGGTTATGTAGTAGAGGTGGGAAATAACCATCAATTATAACCCCAAAAGAACCATATTTCGTAAGCAACATAGAGGAAGAATGAAAAGAATATCTTGCCGGGGTAATCATATTTGCTTTGGCAGATATGCTCTTCAGGCACTTGAACCCGCTTGGATTACCGCTAGACAAATAGAAGCAGGGCGAAGAGCAATGACACGATATGCACGTCGTGGTGGAAAAATATGGGTACGTGTTTTTCCCGATAAACCTATTACAGTAAGGCCCGCAGAAACACGTATGGGGTTGGGAAAGGGGTCTCCCGAATATTGGGTATCTGTTGTTAAACCCGGTCGAATACTTTACGAAATGGGAGAAGTCTCAAAAACTGTAGCCAGAGCAGCAATTTCAATAGCTGCGTGCAAAATGCCTATAAAAACTCAATTTGTTATTTCAGGATAGGGATGTAGAACTAAATATGAAAAAGGGATGAAAAAACAACGACGAGTTTCTTTATTTCTAGACAAATACTATTTCTTCTTTTTCCTCCTTTTTTGCATTGAAATAATAAATTCAAATAAAAATGATAAGATTCAACCTCAGACCCTTTTGAATGTAGCAGATAACAGTGGAGCTCGAGAATTAATGTGTATTCGAATCATAGGAGCCGGTAATCATAGATATGCTCATATTGGTGACGTTATTGTTGCTGTAATTAAAGAAGCGGTGCCCAATATGCCTCTAGAAAGATCAGAAGTAATAAGAGCTGTAATTGTACGTACATGTAAAGAGCTCAAACGTGACAACGGTATGATAATACGATATGATGACAATGCAGCGGTTGTCATTGATCAAGAAGGAAATCCAAAAGGAACTCGAGTTTTTGGCGCGATTGCTCGGGAATTGAGACAGTTGAATTTTACTAAAATAGTTTCATTAGCTCCCGAGGTATTATAAAGACTCATAGTCATAGATCAATTAGGATATTGTTCTAGTAGGATATCTGAAATAAACCCAATTAATAGATTGTGTCTCACGCATATACTTTTATTAAAATTACTAAATTTAATAAAAAAATTAATAAAAAATTTCAAATTTAATTAAATAAAATAATGAATACTTTGAAGTATTCAAATTAAAAAACATGTTGATTATATCAAAATTAGAAGCACCAATTATTAAAATATGTCATGGGCAGAGACGCTATTGCTGATATAATAACTTCTATAAGAAATGCTAACATGAGTAAAAATGGAACAGTTCGAATAGTATCCACAAATATCGCCGAAAACAATGTTAAAATACTCCTACGAGAGGGTTTTACTGAAAATGTTCGGAAACATCAGGAAAGTAATAAAAATTTCTTGGTTTCAACCTTGCGTCATAAAAGAACTAGGAAAGGAATGTATAAAACGATTTTAAAACGTATCAGTCGACCCGGTCTACGAATTTATTCCAGTTATAAAAGAATTCCTAAGATTTTAGGTGGAATGGGAATTGTAATTCTTTCCACTTCTCGAGGCATAATGACAGATCGAGAAGCTAGACTAGAAAAAATGGGGGAGAAATTTTGTGTTATATATGGTGATCCCCCTTTGGTATCCTAATTTTATCTCTAACTTCCTATTTGTGAAATAGGGAGTTAAGGTGAGTTATATAACTCTTCTTCCATTAGTTGATACTTCAAATAGTAAATCAAGGTATGCAACGAGCAGAAGTTATGATAAAAGGTCCTGGTCTCGGAAGAGACGCAGCATTACGGGCTATTCGTAGAAGTGGTATACTATTAAGTTTCGTATGCGATATGACACCTATGCCACATAGTGGATGTAAACCTCCCAAAAAAAGACGTTTGTAAAAAAAAGAATTAAATGGATTTCAAGAGAAATAAACGATTCAATGATCTGATCAAATAATAATATTAGTATGGTTCGAGAGGAAATAGCAGGATCCACTCGAACACTATAGTGGAAATGTGTTGAATCAAGAGTAGACAATACATGTCTTTGTTATGGTCGTTTCATTCTGTCCCCGCTCATGAAAGGGCAAGCCGATACCATAGGTATTGCCATGCGAAGGGCTTTGCTTGGAGAAATAGAAGGAACATGTATCACACGTGCTAAATCTAAGAAAGTGCCACATGAATATTCTACGATAGTAGGTATTGAGGAATCGGTACATGAGATTTTAATAAATTTGAAAGAAATTGTATTGAGAAGTAATCTGTATGGAGTTAGAGCCGCATCCATTTGCGTTAGAGGTCCTAGATACGTAACCGCTCAAGATATTATCTCACCGCCTTCCGTGGAAATAGTTGACGCAACACAACATATAGCTAACCTGACGGAACCAATTGATTTGCGTATTGGATTACAAATCAATAGTGATCGCGGATACCGTATGAACCCCACAAATAACTCTCAAAACGGAAGTTATCCTATAGATGCTATATCCATGCCTGTTCGAAATGCAAATCATAGTATTCATTCTTATGCAAATGGAAATGAAAAACAAGAAATATTTTTTCTAGAAATATGGACGAATGGAAGTTTAACTCCTAAGGAAGCACTTTATGAAGCTTCTCATAATTTGATTAATTTATTTATTCCTTTTTTGCATGCGGAGGAAAGGAACATTCATTTCGAGGAAAAT
>CM060919.1:248489391-248496891 GCA_030737875.1 Allium sativum
AAGACGGAATGTCTAATGTTTTTTCGCCTGGAGAATTCATCGGATTGCTGCGAGCAGAACGAGAAGGGCATGCTTTAGACGACACGATCTGTTATCGGGCAATTTTATTAGGAATAACGAGGGCGTCTCTGAATACTCCAAGCTTCATATCTAAAGCAAGTTTTCAAGAAACTGCTAGAGTTTTAGCAAAAGCTGCTCTACGGGGGTGTGTTGATTGGTTGAAGGGTCTGAAAGAAAATGTAGTTCTGGGGGGAATTATCCCTATCGGTACCGGATTTAAAAAATTAGTGCACCATTCAAGGCAAGACAAAAACATTCATTCTGAAATAAAAAAGAAAAATGTATTCAAGTTGGAAATGAGAGATATTTTGTTACACCATCGAGAATTTTTTTGTTCTTGTAGCCCAAAGAATTTCCATGACACATTAGAAAATTCATTTACGCGATTTCATAATTCCCAAGCAGATATTTTTTTCTTTTTCCTTTCTAGTTTTGTTAAATTAAATAAAAAAAATGAAGTAAATAATAAATAAAAATTACGGACTATGTATCAATGGTCAACCTCATTATAAGGTTCCGTAGGAACAATTAGTTATTTCTAAAACAAAATAGAAAGCGCGGGAAAAATAACAAGACGGTATTGGAACATCCATTTGGAAGAGATGATGGAGTCGGGAGTTCGTTTTGATCATGGTACTAAGAAATGGAATCCTAGAATGGCCCCTTACATTTCTGCAAAGCGTAAAGGTATACATATTACAAATCTTACTAGAACTGCTCATTTTTTATCAGAAGCCTGTGATTTTGTTTTTGATGCAGCAAGTCGAGGAAAACCTTTTTAATAGTTGGTACCAAAAATAAAGCAGCGGATTTAGTAGTCTTAGCTGCAACAAAGGCTTGATGTTATTATGTTAATAAAAAATGGCCCGGTGGTATGTTAACGAATTGGTCCAGTACATAAATGAGACTTCATAAGTTCAGAGACTTAAGAGGAGAACAAAAGATGGGGAAACTCAGCCGTCTCCCTAAAAGAGATGTAGCAATGTTGAAGAGAAAATTATCGACTTTGCAAACATATCCGGGTGGGATCAAATATCTGACTGGGTTGTCCGATATTGTAATCATCGTTGATCAGCAAAAAGAATATACAACACTTCAAGAATGTGTCATTTTAGGAATTCCAACAATTTTTTTAATCGATACAAATTGTGACCCGGATCTTGCATATATTTCGATTCCAATCAACGATGACGTTATAGCTTCAATCCGATTGATTCTTAACAAGTTAGTATCCGCAATTTGTCAGGGTTGTTCTAGCTATATAAGAAGTCATTGATTATGATTATGTTATGATTAAGAATAATAAGATTAGTTAATTATTTTGATTTCTTAGATTGGTTACTATATCTTGTCTTGCATTTTTAAAAATAGATAAAATGGGATACTATGTTATGTGATTTTTTCGTATTTTAAATATATGATTAATGATGAAAGTAGATAAGTTGAAAAGGAGATGGTTGAATCAAAACAATTTTTTTTCTTTAAGTTTTATTTCTGTCAGAGGGCAATATGAATGTTATACCATGTTCCATTAAAACACTCAAAGGATTCTACGATATATCAAGTGTAGAAGTAGGCCAACATTTATAATGGCAAATAGGATGTTTACACATTCATGCTCAAGTACTTATCACTTCTTGGGTAGTAATTGCTATCTTATTAGGGTCAGTTATCATAACTGTTCGGAATCCACAAACTATTCCTACCGATGGGCAGAATTTCTTTGAATATATTCTTGAATTTATTCGAGACTGGAGTAAAACTCAGATTGGAGAAGAATATGGGCCTTGGGTTCCCTTTATTGGAACCATGTTCTTATTTATTTTTGTTTCTAATTGGTCTAGAGCTCTTTTACCTTGGAAAATCATACAGTTACCTCATGGAGAGTTGGCTTCCCCCACGAATGATATAAATACTACTGTTGCTTTAGCTTTACTCACATCCATGGCATATTTTTATGCGGGTCTTACCAAAAAAGGATTGGCTTATTTTGGAAAATACATTCAACCAACTCCAATCCTTTTACCAATTAACATCCTAGAAGATTTCACAAAACCTTTATCTCTGAGTTTTTGACTTTTCGGAAATATATTGGCGGATGAATTAGCAGTTGTTGTTCTTGTTTCTTTAGTACCTTCAGTAGTTCCTATTCCTGTCATGTTTCTTGGATTGTTTACAAGCGGTATTCAAGCTCTCATTTTTGCAACTTTAGCCGCGACTTATATAGGGGAATCCATGGAGGGTCATCATTGATTAGTTTTCAAAAAAGTCTTCTTTTTTTAAGCTTACCCCGACTGAGGCAATGCATGGTTCAAGGCTCTAGGCTGAGTAGCAGGAGCAACTTTTAATTTGTTATGAGCCCAAACAATGGATTCAATGAGTTCTTGCCAATAACCGTGGCCGCTGAATAGAAACATTAAACTAAATGCCCAGACAAAATGAGCACCTAAGAAAAAAAGACCATATGCAGATAATGAAGAACCATAAGACTGAATTACCTGAGATGTCTGTGCCATAAAAAATCCCGAAGCCAACCATTAATAGTAATGGAACTCTGTGCAAAGTTTCCTCCTGTTATATGAGTTACCACCCCCTGATCACTTATAGTACCCCAAACATCCGACTGCATTTTCCAACTAAAATGGAAAATGACTACTGCAATCGCATTGTACATCCAGAATAAACCTAAAAAGACATGATCCCAGGTGGATACTTGACACGTACCCCCTCTTCCAGGCCCATCGCAAGGGAAATGAAAACTGAGATTTGCTTTATCGGGTATCAAACGGGAACTGCGAGCAAATAGAACACCTTTCAGTAGTATCAATATAGTTACATGAATCGTAAATGCATGAATGTGATGGACCAAAAAATCTGCAGTTCCTAACGGAATAGGTAACAAAGCTACTTTGCCACCTACTGCCACTAACTCACCCCCCCAAGTTAAGCTGGTACTCGTTGTTGCACCGGGAGCTGTTACGCCAGGTGCTAAAGCATGGGTATTTTGTATCCATTGAGCAAAGATAGGATGTAATTATATAGCGGTATCTAAAAACATATCTTGGGGACGTCCTAAAGCACTCATGGTATCATTATGAATATACAAACCAAAACTGTGAAAACCTAGAAATATACATGCCCAGTTTAGGTGTGATATGATTGCATCGCGGTGCCTAAGGACCCGATCTAATAGATCATTGTATCGAGTAGTTGGATCATAGTCTCTTACCATAAAAATGACTGCATGTGCAGCAACACCAACTATAAGAAAACCACCGATCCACATGTGATGTGTAAACAACGAAAGTTGTGTACCATAGTCAGTAGCTAGATATGGATAGGGGGGCATGGAATACATATGGTGAGCTACAACATTAGTTAAAGAACCTAACATAGCTAGATTAAGAGATAATTGAGCATGCCATGACGTTGTTAGGATTTCATAGAGGCCTTTATGGCCCTGGCCTGTAAATGGACCTTTATGAGCCTCTAAAATGTCTTTAAGGCCATGACCAATACCCCAGTTGGTCCTATACATATGCCCCGCGATCAAGAAAAGAATTGCAATAGCTAAATGATGATGCGCAATATCGCTCAACCACAAACCTCATGTTATTGGATCTAATCCTCCACGAAAACTCAAAAAATCCGCGTATTTTGACCAATTCAAGGTGAAAAAAGGGGTTGCTCCCTCGGAAAAACTGGGAAAAAGTTGAGACAAAAGATCCTGATTCACGATAAATTCATGAGGAAGCGGGATCTCTTTAGGATCAACTCCAGCGTCGAGAAATTGGTTAATTGGTAAAGATACATGGATTTGGTGCCCCACCCAAGAAAGAGACCCAAGTCCTAGTAACCCTGCTAAGTGATGATTCAACATCGATTCTACATCTTGGAACCGAGCTAATTTTGGGGCGGCTTTGTGATAATGGAACCAACCAGCAAAAAGCATTAACAATGCAAAGACCAATGCACTAATTGCAGTACAATAGAGTTGTAATTCACTAGTTATTCTAAATGCTCGCCAAATCTGAAAAAACCCGGAGGTTATTTGTATTCCTCGGAAACCGCCGCCCACATCGCCATTTAATATTTCTTGACCTACTATTGGCCAAACTACTTGAGCACTGGGTCCAATGTGAGTAGGATCACTTAGCCATGCTTCATAATTGAAAAAACGGGCGCCAGGGAAGTAAATACCACTCAGCCAAAGAAAGATAATGGAGAGTTGACCAAAATGAGCACTAAATACTTTTCGAGAGATCTCCTCCAAATCGCTGGTATGACTATCGAAATCATGAGCATCAGCATGTAGGTTCCAGATCCAAGTGGTAGTATTGGGGCCTTTAGCTATTGTTCTTGAGAAATGACAAGGTCTGGCCCATTCCTCGAAAGACGTTTTTACAGGATCCCTATCTACAAAAAATTTCACTTCGGGTTCCGGCGAACGAATAATCATTAAGTCCTCCTCTTTTCGGACAACACATACAAAGAGATGCCCCAACAGTCAAGTTTTTAGTGAACCTTTGAAAGATAGATGAAAGATAGATATTTTTTTATAATAATATTTTTTTTATAATAATAATTAGTTTCCTTCTTTCCCTATCTCCCATTCAGCTATTTATTTTAGTTATTCACTAGAGCAATTATGATAATGAAGTCGATCCGTGGCAAGTGTTCGAATCTATTATGACATAACGATTAGGTGCCTAACGGACTCTTTTGGCGGAAAATCTTTTCTCGGCGTAATGAAAAAACTATTTTTTTGCAACCTAGTCTAATTTATTTCTATCTAAATATAGAAGTGCCCATAGAAATCGAATTTCATAGAGCATAATACCCTATTACTTACTTTTTATTATTACAAATTACAAGATCTCGTTCATTAAAATTAATAAGATACATCGAAGGTATCTTTTCTTAGTTCTACTTCTACTCTTATTCTGTACGGTATCCATATCATTTATACCTATAAGATACCATACAAAATAGAATTATTTTACAAGGAAGGGATATAATTAAATTCTAAATTAGATCTTATCATGTCATGGTAATGATCTATTTTATTTGCTTGATGGATTCAAGAATAAATTCTACTGAATTAACGAATGGTTTTATTCGAAACGTCTCATGATTTTTAACCAATTATGTGCTTCAATATAATTACCTGGAGTAAGCGCTATAGCTTGTTTCCAATACTCAGCAGCTTGATCGAACCATGCCTCCGCAATTTCAGAATCACCCTGTAGAATGGCTTGTTCTCCGCGGTTGGAATAGGTGGTTCAATTCCTTCCCTTAGAACCGTACTTGAGAGTTTCCTACCTCATACGGCTCAGCAATCAATTCTTTTTCCGATATCATCTTATATTTACCCTATTCCCCTAGACTAACTGAATTCTATTTATGAGAAATAAATCCCATTTTTCTTGGGTTAACCAGAAAAAATTAATTACATAAGTTTAAAATTCTAATTATGATCAATAATTAGTTTTATCCTTTTTCCCACCTTAAGAAAAATGAAACATTGATATCCCCTATATCGTTATAATTTTCTAAAAGGTAACTATCTCAATTTCATATATGAAATTTATATAGAATCTTTGAAAAAGACACTTTTCCATAAGAAAAAAGAACTTACTATCTTTGGGATCTGATGCTACACCGCTGCTCAATACTTTAGTGGATTAGGTACTGTTCCTCCAATGATCGTAGCACCAAGTAATTCTTGACAAGCTTTAATATGATTAGATTTATAAGTAAGCATCTCTTGTAAAATATAAGCAACACCAAATCCTTCTAGAGCCCAAACTTCCATTTCCCCTACTCTGCTACATGAAGAACATAAGCCAGATGATGGAACGGGGAGACCTAGGATGTAGAAGATCATACATGAGTGATTCGGCAGATTTGGATTCCTATATATCCACTCATGTGGTACTTCATCATATGATTCATATAAGATAAAGATCAATCTGTCTAGATATCATCATATACATCTAGAAAGTCGTATGCTTTGGAAGAAGCTTGTACAGTTTGGGAAGGGGTTTTTAAAAGAAGAATCTACTTCAACCGATATGCCCTTAGGCACGACCATACATAACATAGAAATCACGCTTGGAAAGGATGGACAATTAGCTAGAGCGTCGGGCGCTGTAGCGAAACTGATCGCAAAAGAGGGTAAATCAGCCACACCAAGATTACTATCCGGGGAGGTCCGTTTGATATCCAAAAACTGCTTAGCAACAGTCGAACAAGTCGGTAATGTTGGGGTGAATCAACAAAGTTTGGGTAGAGCCGGATCGAAGTGTTGGATAGGTAAGCGTCCTGTAGTAAGAGGAGTAGTTATGAACCCTGTAGACCATCCCCATGGAGGTAGGGAAGGGAAAGCCCCAATTGGTAGAAAAAAACCACAACTCCTTGGGGTTATCCTGTGCTTGGAAGAAGAAGTCAGAAAAGGAAAAAATATAGTGATAGTTTTATTCTTCGTCGCCGTAAATAGGAATATTGAAAATAGAATTTTTTGAATTTGAAATAATGTGATGGGCGAACGACGGGAATTGAACCCGCGCGTGGTGGATTCACAATCCACTGCCTTGATCCACTTGGCTACATCTGCCCCTTATCTAGCTAAAGGATTTTCTCTTTTTTCCATTCATCATTATTGTATTTATTCTTACCTTCATACTTAGATCGAGATATTCTATTGGACATAGAGTGTCAATCTTTAAAATGTAAAAAAAGGAGTAATCAGCTGTGGCATGTTCACTAAAAAAAACCTTTTGTAGCTAATCATTTATCAAGAAAAAAATGAAAAACTCAACATGAGGGAGGAGAAAGAAATAATAGTAACTTGGTCTCGGGCATCTACCATTATACCCAAAATGATTGGCCATACAATCGCTATTCATAATGGAAAGGAACATTTACCTATTTATATAACAGATCGTATGGTAGTTCACAAATTGGGAGAATTCGCGCCGACTCTGACTTTCGCGAGACATGCGAGAAACGATAATAAATCTCGTCGTTAATTTGAAAAAAAATAGATACTTATCATTCATTGGCGGGAGATAACCTTATGATAAAGAAAAAGAACTCAAATTCAAGTGGAGAAGTAAAAGTTTTAGCTCAACATATATGTATGTCTGTTTTCAAAGCGCAAAGGGTAATTGATCAGATTCGCGAGCGTTCTTATGAAGAAACACTTATGATATTGGAACTTATGCCTTATCGAGCATCCTACCCCATTTTAAAATTGATTTATTCCGCAGCAGCAAACGCTAGTCATAATATGGGTTTGAAGGAAACCGATTTATTCATTAGTAAAGCCGAAGTCAATGGAGGTTCTTTTGTGAAAAAATTAAGACCTAGTGCTCGAGGACATAGTTATCCGATAAAAAGGCTTATTTGTCATATAACAATTGTATTAAAAGATAAATC